>CM044439.1:84208551-84219544 GCA_024363595.1 Xenopus borealis
TTCAGGATAATAAAAACTTCAACCAAGGCAAACAATGCAAAGTAAATAAGAAAAAGAACCGTGCATCTGCCAAGGAATGTGAGAAAATCCAAATGACTAAATAAGGCCTAGTAATCATGTACACGCCCTTTTAGGAAACCAACGCAGATGCCATTCAGGGCACAGAAAATGCTTGACATGAATCTATTCTTACTGCTGAAGAGTCATATTATTTTTTCCATAAGGCCAAAGGCTATTATTAGACTTATAATTCAAGGAACACATCTGTGGCATCTTTCTTACTTGGGTTGTTTTTAGCAGGGAGCCTATTAGTCAAACAAAAAGCATTTATTTAAATAAAACACTGAACAAAACATACTGTACACAGGTAGACTAAAGCAAAGCAGCTAATAATAAGGATATGACTAGTCTGTGAGTAAAGGAGAGTATAAGGAGTGTGGAAAAATTATTTTAGTGTAAAATTGCTTTACTTATATTTTTACATGCTTGCAAACCTAATCTCTGGCACAGATACAAAAGTACTGTTCTGCCCGAATTGTAGATTCTTTTTGTCTGGTTTGCTTTGTGATGCCAACTGCAATCCTTACAATGTCCTTTTTAATGGGGCCTAGGCTGTCCAAGGTGCAGTCTTCTATTGTTGTACTTGTTTGTCAAGATTTTTAGTAGCTTGTGTTTCTATTGCACTGTTGCTTTATAGTTTTTGTAATATGAAATCTTTAGTGATTTTCATATAGATGCATATTACACATGTTTGTGTTTGCATAACATGAAATCACCAAACCAGCTAATACTAAGCAAGTTATGGATTTAACATCTACAATATAACAGTACAGAGTTTTGTGATGACAAATTAATCTGTCAACACTGAATAGGAACGAGCTGAATAATAACTACTTTTGGAATGTTATTGTCCCTCCCACCAATCCAGCAGTAACTCCATATTTTATCAAATCCCTTAAGGGTCTCACTGGCCTAGCCGGTAAAATACCAGAAAAGCTCAGGGTTCATGTTACAAATTAACCAGCAATGTAAACCGGTAAATGTTTCATGACAATTCAGTTCAGCCACCTCTTATACACCCCTTTCTCCCACTTCATCCCAAGTCAATTCCATGCTCAATGACATAACGCCCCCCAGTGTCCCCAGTGGCATAACTAGAGTGCGCCGGGTCCCCTACAAAAAACCTTCAAAAGGGCGAGATGCACTCCTATCCCCATCCTCCCGTCTACCTCCAATTTCAATCCAATCCTGCCCATACTCCGCCCACAGACCACCCCGACTCCGCCCGCTGCCTGTCCCGATTTGTGTCCCCTTCCTCGCCGGTAAGACAGCGACTGGCAAGGAGGAGGGTTTCTATTTTGTTATAGTGGAATCAGACTCCACAGTCCAGGCCCCCTGTTCCCTGCCCCCCTGCAACTGCTTTGTCTATAATTACACCACTGTCTGTCCCCTTGTTATTGTGTCTCTGCCCAGTCACAATCATGACCTTATAGGCAGGTAAATAACCTACAGCTTATATAGTTACAACTAGATCTCCATTCGAATCAGCATTTAATAAATGTAAAACACTAATAATGGAATGATAAAGACCGAGATAAAGAGAGCATGCCATCATTTAATCTCTATTAAGGACAAGTTTATACACTCCACAACTATGACTGTTGGGAATCTGTAACAATGCAGCAGTGTTTGCCATCTTAAATGGACGCTATTATCTTTTCCAGGGTTACGGTATATTGTATTTAAATGCATATAAAATCCTATTCATGCTTCTTTATTGTAAATAAAAAGCAGAAGGAACTAGAGGCTGAGCAAAACAGATTACCAGAAGCTTCTCAAAACCCTGTATAATTTGTTCACTTCGGGCTACAAATCTTTTTGTTCTGAGAGAAGCCCTTTTGTTTTGCTTATGGATTATTCATGTATAGAACACTGACAGATGGGAAAGAAATATAATAACAGGTAAATTGTATAAAGAAAGGGCAGGTGGCATATGAACAATAGGTGAGGTTTTATGCTATTAGTGATGTTTTTTTA
The DNA here is from genome assembly GCA_024363595.1 of Xenopus borealis. Classification (NCBI taxonomy): domain Eukaryota; kingdom Metazoa; phylum Chordata; class Amphibia; order Anura; family Pipidae; genus Xenopus; species Xenopus borealis. The sequence goes on from CM044439.1 coordinate 84,210,589, forward strand.
ACTTCCTTATCCCCCAGCATTCACTGTCACTCAAATAAAACTACCACGGGCAGATAAAAAAGGGAAACCCTTCAGAAAGCCACAAACAAATCCACCGTCATACATCCACAAATTTAAGAAGTAAAGTTCTAAAGAAAGTATAATAAAGAAAAGGTTTTATCACAGCCATGATGTAGTAAATTGCGGTTAGGGTGTTTTTTTTACAACCTTGCTGGAAAGCTTTTACTTCTGCAGAAAATAAATCGTATGCACTTTATTGACTCATAAACAAGTTAAGTCTTGCTACAACCTAAAAAAATTGTGATCGCATTCATGCATTTCTGTGTGGGAGATTCAACCAAAACATACTGCATTTTTAAACCAATTTCTCTTTAGAAGAGTTGCCCTACCTTTTAAATGCACCCTAAGGTCTGTGAACTACAGGGTGTATTCTTCTCTGGCATGTGGTATTCCCAGCAATTAATCTAGTTATGAACCCTTGCTAACTCATCTCTAGAAATAACACTACATTTTGACATTTTTCTTAACATAGTCATATACACGGTATTTCCCAATTTTGTTTCTATAGTCATAATTTTTGACACTATTAAAATCCTTAGTAAAACCTAAGCTATACATCAGCTACTGCATACCACTGTAATGTTTTATTATTATTTAAGCAATCTATCGCTAAGTACATTCTGGCTGTGTTGCTGTTTTTAAATTTGCTCTAACACTGATGACTAATCTCCTGGAATTGCTTACCTCCCACTGGTGGGAAAACATACACATCGCTTGTAGCAACAGTGGGCTACTATAAGGTACAGTATGTATGTTTTCCCACTTGTAATTTACACTGATGGGACAGCCTGTTCAAGTGCGAGTCCCAATTGGAACCATTTTGGCAGGGCCCCATAGAAGGAACTTGGCTGTCTGGGTTTGGGGGCGGGCTGGGCCAATCTGGTTCAGCTGTGGCCTGGGCCAATCGGGTCTGAGCAGGCTGGGCCAATCTGGATTAGGGGTAGGTTGGGCGACTGGGGGATTAAGGGAATAGCAATCAGAGCTCTCACTGGAGAGGGGCCCCCATAAGCGCGGGGCCCAATTGGGCCAAATTGGTCCAATGTGCTTAAGAACGGCACTGATGGTAGAGCACATTTATTGCAGTTGAGAGTAATGCAATGACAAACTAATGTAATAACACTGCATAGGCACAAGCTGAATTATAAATAAAAGAATTTAATATTTTTGACTATTTTGGAATGTTATTGTCCCAACACTTCAATTCAGCGGTAACTCCATATTTTCTCAAATCTCTTAAGGGTCACACTGGCCTAGCCGGTAAAATATCAGAAAAGCTCAGGTTAGGAATTACAAATTTACCAGCAGGACTGGACTGAGGATCAAAATAGGCCCTGGCATTTCAGGTACACAGAGGCCCAATCAGCTCGCATAGAGGCCCAAACAGTCCCCACCAGCCCACTAAACACTGACTTTCTATGGGACCTTATAGCAGCCCCTCTGGCATTTGCCCTAACCCACAGATTGCCAGTCCAGGCCTGTTTACCAGCAATATAAATTTGTAAAACTAGTAAATTCTTTTTTATAAATTTGTTTTCATTACATTCTGTTGTATACATGTTAATATCTTAATGAAGAAATTTACATAACAATTCAGTTATCCATCAAAACAATATATGTATTTCTCTTGTAACTAATAAAAGGCAATGACATACACCTTATTGACTGAATTTTGGTCTACAAACCTTTTACCTGTGAGCTTGTACAACCGAAATGCACACTTGTTCAAAGTAAATAAAGTAACGTCTGTTTGTGTCCTATTTTCTTTTTTATTTCCCTGGCTAACTCGGGGGGGAGGGGGGGGGTTAAGGGTTGAGATGGTTTGGAGTTTTTGAGTTTCCATTAAATGAAACATTAGCTGGGGGAGGTGTTCTTCAATCCAAGGTGACCATACCTTATTGATTTTTTTTGGACATCCTCTCTGCAGGTATAGTAAGTGGTAGAGAGGGACAGTTCCATTAACAATTTGAATCCATTGTTTTTTTGTTTGGGGGTGTGTGTTGATCTCCACTTCATGGCAATACGTCTTTTTGCCTGTTTGAATAGAAGGTATAGTGTTTGCTCTGCTGATGTGGGCTCTGTGTCCCCTAACTGGTTCAGTAGTATAGTTTCCTGGATTTACAGGGTTAATGAGTGCAATACTAGTAAATTTGCTGGTCCATTTGTAATAACTCTCCACCTCTAATATACCCCTTTCTTCCCCTCTTTCCCATCTCTTTTACTCACAAAATCCCTAGTCAATTGCATGTTTAATGACATAACTCTGTCCCCTTGTTGTGACTCACTCTCTCCAGTCACAATGATGAATTTATAGGCAGGCCAATAACCTCCTACAGCTTATATAAACAGTCACACCTAGTCACCAAGTCTCCATTTCAATCAGCCTTTTATAAATGGAAAACACTAATAATTGAACACCCCCCCATAGACAATTTTAAACAAATAATTACATTTCTTTTAAAATGATTTCATTTTTCCCCTGTAATGATAAAACAGAAACTTGTACAGGTATGGGACCTGTTATCCATACTGCTCGGTGCCTGGGGTTCTCCGGATAAGGGTTCTTTCCATAATTTGGATCTTTATACCTTAAGTTTAGCAGACTTAAAGGGGGTTGTTCACCTTCAAACAACTAGATGTTTTCAGATAGATCACCAGAAATAACAGACTTTTTCAAATAACTTTCTATTTGTGACCGTTTTTGTACCATTGAAGTTTAAAGTGTCAAATTTTTCACCCTCTTAAGCAGCTCCTGGAGGGGCACTGTAAACTGTTCTAAACCGATACATTCAGTTGATACATTTCTTTTCTTTGTCCCTGCAGAATCCCTGGATTTCATTACAGGCAGCTGTTAGAATCAATTCAATAGTTACTAATCCTCCAGAAATGTTGCAAAATTGTAACAGTTTAGAGTCAGCGCCTGAATTACTGAGCTGCCAGACTCAAACACCAGAGACAGGGACATTAAACTTTAAATGTAGATTTTGGGGGAAAAAATGGAAAGTAATTAGAAAAAAGTCTATTTATATGGAACAATCTGAAAACAGCCGAACTGAGAAAAATTTTTGGAAGGTGAACAACCCCTTTAAATGATAATAAGATCCCTTATTTGACAAACTTTCTGGATAATAGATATCATACCTGTACAGGTATGTGACAGGTTATCCAGAATGCTACAGGCCTGGAGTTTTCTGCATAAGCGGTCTTTCCCTAATTGGAATTTGGATCTGTATACCTTAAATATGCTAAACATAAAAATAATTTAAACATCAATTAAACCAGATTTGCATCTAAGAAGGACTAATTATATCTTAGTATCAAGTACAAGGTACTGTTTTATTACAGAGAAAAAGGAAAACATTTTTGAAAATTTGAATCATTCGATTATAACGGAGTCTATGGGCGATGGCCTATAATTTGGGACTTTCTAGATATCTGATTCCAGAGAACGGATCCCATACCTGTATATTACATTACAATTATGGTGCTAGTGGTAAAAGAACTGATCTGTTCCAGACATTGGTGTGAGCAGCTTGCACTATTCCTCTGCTGCATAAGGCCAATATTACTCTAATAGCAGTGCCCATATGAAGTATCTCATATACCCCTCCAGTTAAGAAGCAAGTTAAGTGTGAGGGACCACTGGTTAAATCTAAAACACCCATTGGGAAGAGACATATTGTATAAAAACCCTGATTCTGAGTCTGTCACTAGTCAAAGCATGAATCATCTTGTTATGAAAGGATTTTTAATTGGAAACACTATGCCATATTTTAATATACAGGTATGGGACCAGTTATCCAGAATGCACGGGACCAGGGTTTTTCACATAATGGATCTTTCCCTAATTAGGATCTTCATACCTTAAAGCTGCTAGAAAACCATGTATATATTAAATAAACCCAATAGGCTGGTTTTGCTTCCAGTTAGGATTACTTCGATTTTAGTTTCGATCAAGTTCTTACAGGTAAAAAGGAAATTATTTTTACAATTTTGGATTATTTGGATAAAATGGAGTCTTTGGGAGATGGTCATTCTATATTTCAGAGCTTTCTGGACAATGGGTTTCCAGATAACGGATCTCATACCTGTATAAGAATAAAAATGACACACCGTCTCCACCTCACTGCCATGCAACATTAAAGTGATACTGTCATGGGAAAATTTGTTAAATGCATCCATTAATAGTACTGCTCCAGCAGAATTCTGCACTTACATCCATTTATCAAAAGAGCAAACAGATTTTTTTTTTATATTTAATTTTTAAATCCGACATGGGGCTAGACATAAACTTCAGTCACTATTTACTTCTGTACTAGAAGTAGGAGTGATATAAACCCCCCCTCCCGCCCCCAGCAGCCTAACAACAGAACAATGAGAAGGTAACCAGATAACAGCTCCGTAACACAAGATAACAGCTGTCTGGTAGATCTAAGAACAGCACTCAATAATAAAAACCCATGTCCCACTGCATTCTAATTTGTTACATTGAGATGGAAAAACAGCCTGCCAGAAAGCAGTTCCTTCCTAAAGTGCTGGCACAAGTCACATGACCAGGGGCAGCTGGGAAATTGACAAAATGTCTAGCCCCATGTCAGATGTGAAAATTGAATATAAAAATATCTGGTTGCTCTTTTGAGAAATAGATTTCAGTGCATAAGTCTGCTGGAGTAACACTGATAACTGATGCATTTTGAAAAAATATTTTTTTTTTCCCATGGCAGTATCCCTTTAAAAAGGAAAGCTACCAAAGCAGGACTCAGAGCAGCATTACTTATATTATGTATATAGACCTTTCTGATAAAGCTTACTTAATTTTAGCCTTTCCTTCTCTTTTAAGGAACTTAATTTCTTTGTTTTTTTTTATCTGCTGTTAAACTATAACCCAACCATATTCCATAGCTGCAGTTTACGTTAGAAGCATGTTTCTGTAGAAATGTTAGGACCATCAAAAGCACAAGGCAGCAGATCAGAACACCTGCATGTTATTTAGGTATTGTGTTTCTACTTGTCAATGAACAATTTATTAACTCCAAATTTATATTTCCTACGCCCAATTAATTGACCCGTAATGCATGTTGTGACAAACCCAAGTTAATAGATTGCTGAGTATGTCAGTTTTGAATGCCAAATACATCCGGATATACACATGTAGTTTTGGAACATTGGCAAGTTAAAGAAAAAAGTAACAGTGTACAGATATTAAAATGAACTGTATCCTCATTTTAAGAGAAATTTGCCAGTGCAATATCTTTATAGCAACCAAGCAGCATTTATACACATTACTAGTGGTGTAACCATAAAAGAAGCAGGCCCTATGGCCATGGGGCCTGGACCAACAGGTCTCCTACCTCTCTAGCGACACTACTGACTACCCAATACTGCTAGTGCAGCTCCTGCCTTGAGGAAAATGTAAAAACTTGCCTCAGGTGTTGTTCTGAAAGTTACCAGGGAGGCAAAAAACTGCTACAGAGTCCTTATAGAATATATAAAACAGATTTACACTGAAAAAAATAGTCTACACATCAAGTGACAAATAATGTTGCGTAATATACATATATATATATATATATATTTATATATACACAGGTATGGGGCTTGTTATACAGAATGCTTGGAATCTGCTATTTTCCAGATAAAGGGTCTTTCTTTAATATGGACCTCCCTTAATAGTAAGGCTATAAGGCATATCACTACACATTACCTTATCCAGGTAATGTTTTTCCTTATCCAGAAAACTCCATGTTTCAGGCATTCTAAACTAGGGAGAATTAAATATTGTTCTTTAAGGTTTAGGGCATAGGGGCCATAAAAATGCTGCTGTTGGTTTGAAGTACGTTCTATTTCTATTTACAAATATGCATGCATATTCATTTTGTATCTTTTTATCACCAAATAACGTAGCCTGTTGCTAAGGCCACTTCCAGTGGCATAACTAGTGGTCACTGGACACTGTAACAAAAGAGGACCTGTTTCGAAAATAATTATAGGGATTTATGAACCCCTATTTAAAACAGATAAAGGAATGTAGTTACATAGTTAGCTAGTTACATAGTTAAATTGGGTTGCAAAATAGACAAAGTCCATCAAGTTCAACCCCTCCAAATGAAAACCCAGCACCCATACACACACACCTCTCCATACCTCCACATAAATTATATATTGCCATATCTATACTAACTATAGAGTTTAGTATCACAATAGCCTTTGATATTATGTCTGTCCAAGAAATCATCCAAGCCACTCTTAAAAGCATCAACAGAATCAGCCATCACAACATCACCCGGCAGTGCATTCCACAACCTCACTGTCTTCACTATATAGGTCATGGAAGTTTAAGGTGTATTTTAATATTCTCATATTTTAAAGCAGGAAGAACATGATTTTTTATACAACTTAGGGCCAAACTAGAGCTTTTACATTCTGAACATCAGCATGTGGCAAGATTCCCCATAACATCTGTTTTGCTATGAAGTGACATAGCCAATGCGGTCCAGGAACTAGCTGTCAGGAGTGCCTGATGCCTCTGGTGCTGCCACTTCCAAGATGTCAGCACCCAGCCATGATCCAAGTGGGCCGACGCAGGTGTGAAAATTTTAAATAAAAGGACATCCAGGTCATGGGTTCGATGTCCGATTATAGGAATTGCTGAATCGGTTTCCTGGGTTTCCTAAATTCCTGAATGTTGATTCCTGGCTTCCTCTGCTTGACCCTGATTCTGATTTGTGCTGCCTGCCTTATTGAACTCTTGACTGAACTATGCGCACGCCTGACCCCTTTGGATAGCTCAAACTTGGACTTTTTACCTGAAGCTTCCACCTTGGTCCAGACTTCTCCCACAGGGAGCCTAAGAATTTAACAAATGTAGTGGGCTACATAAAAGGCTGGCTTAAGACTCTTTATATGACTGTATAAATGTATATAGGGTACAACATGAAAAATAGCAATAGACTATCTTCCTTTCAAATAAGCTCACTCAATACTTATTCTAGATCCTTAACTATGGTTATAAAAAATACTAAGTAACTGGGCCTCAGAATATTTTTGCAACAATTAAGCTATAAAGTTAACCTATGAACCCCACCTATGTTCCAAATTCTTGATATCCCTCACTGACAAGCCTTCCTTTGGTACCCGCTTCCCAAATTAGACAAGCAAAGGGGAATTTTTCACATACTTGTTATGAATATTCAACTAAGAAAACCATCATACATTTACATTCCTTAAAATGCCTTAGTGTGTCACATTTGTGGGATTATGAACCTGTGTTTAATAAAGGTCAGATAAAAAGAACATTTATTAATGATAGGTTCTACCTATGCTTTCAATAACAATATAAAACTAATTGATTCAAATTTGTATTGCACTACACAAAAGGATCAAGGCATTGTTACACCTGGAATTAAAAGAACGTGGTCCTATATTTCACAAGGAGATTGATACATGTAGCTGTTTAGAAACATCTCATAAAGCATGTAGTAGCCAATAATCAAAATTTTTGAGATACAGTACGTCTTGAGGAAATCTGTTGGTATTTTAGCTTTACAACTTTACTTGAGAAAACACTAGAAGATAAAACACTAAGGGGAAAATTTACTATTATTCCCCATAATTAGCTTGACCAAATTCGCAATTCGATAAGTATTCGACTGTCGAATGCTTATCGAATTGTTTTAGGCTATCATTTTGCTCGATATCCGATTTCTCGATGAATTCGTATGATCGGATACCGGTCATTCAATCTATTCGGTATTCAATATTTGATGATCGAATAGGCCAAAATTCACTTTACGATTTCACGAAAAATTCGTACGATCATTATTTGATCGAATTCGAACGAACTTCGGTCATTTCACGTGAATTTCGTAAATTGGCCCCTAAAACTAGGGCAGATCACTTCATAATACAATGTAAATCTCCTGCAACTTTGACATATAGTTGCAATTAGCACATTCCCATTGATTATAATGGAAAATAATCCCCAACAACTCCCAACAATTTCCTAAGAACAGCTAGAGGCATATAAAATCACCACATATGAAATTACTAGGAGAGCGAATCTCCTCCCTTATTTGATCTGATGAACCGGGAATCAAGTTTTATGATTTCACACCCACATCTGGCAGTACTTACAGGGCATAAAAAGTAACATAGATTTGCAAGGTCTGTAACAGCTGAAACGGACACGAGTATTAAAGCTATGCTTTTACAAATATCTTCACATTTTGCTCCTTACTCACACCTTACATTCTCCTTGAATGCACAGTACTGAAAGTGAATGTCATGTATCAACCACACAAACAATAGTGCAATAATTTATGTCTGTTTCTGCGTACAATCAAAGAATATTTTACATAACAGAAAGTTCCATAAAATGACATATTTAAAGAAAATAGGCATCCTAGTAATTACACTTTGGGAAGACAGGTTTTTCTGCATGAATACCAAACAACATTATCATTACCAGTTTGAGCACAATCCCTGTGAGAGAATTCTCTTCCCCCTTTTAAAGTTGCTCACATTCTACTGATCTTAGGCAAACATACAGCCAGAGCACCCTCAGGTAACACAAGTGCCACGAATTACTTACAACATTTTCCTAGCCACAATTATATAAATAAGGGCTCTAGAATCCTGTATGAACATTAGGGTTCAGGAAAACCTAGCTGACACGTGTCTTGATCCATGGACTTTGAAGCACATTATTCTCAATTGTATTAACCTCTCCTGGCCACAGCAACACACATTTACAAACTAACAAAGGTGCTGCACTCTCAGGATTTCAAAAACAGCAAAAAAGATTAATTTAAACAGAAAATACACAAAAAGTTACTGTGTACATTATTCTGATGAAGGTCCCTGTATAGAACCAAAACATTGAGTATTTTATGCTTAATGA
>CM044439.1:84222869-84241119 GCA_024363595.1 Xenopus borealis
AGTCCTGAGAGTGCGGACCCTTCTTTCTGGATGATATATATATATATAAAATATGTACAAATGCCATAAATATACACTTGGGAGTGTGCAAATGCTTTATGGCACTGGTAGTGAAGTTGCTGAATAGGTCTACTCCTGTGAATTGGCTCCCTGCTTCTCCTAGTCCATTGGGTTTTACTCACATTATATTACTACTAACCAGAGTTGTTCTATAGTAGTGATTGCTACAGGAAAAAAAGCCATCTAATACTATATACAGGTAAGGGATCCATTATCCAGGAACCTGTTATCCAGAAAGCTCAGAATTATGGAATGGCTCCCATAGACTTTTTTTATTCAAATAATCCAAATCCTTCTTCTCTGTAATAATAAAACAGTAGCTTGTACTTGATCCAAACTGAGATATAATTCAGCTTTATTTATTTTTTTTCTTATTCAATGCTCAGAAATGTGTTTAAGCATTTACACAGTTTGAGTGATTAGCAATATTCCTTGCAAAACATGGGAGATAAAACATGATCTCTCATTGCCCTAAGGGTCTGATTGTACTATACATGAAATATTACATACCTTCCCATAAATTGTATTTCCCTTAGGAAATATAATCTGTAGTATACGTAAAATACAGGTGCATTCAATAAGACTATTGAAATTTCAGTTTTCATTTTGCTGCAGGCAAAATATTTCTACGATTAATATGTTAAAAACTCCTATACACTATTTAATAGAGCCGCTGCTACAGTATATGTAGTGCATTATATTATTATACATTTTTTGTGCAAAAGAAGCACTCGAATACAGTACTCACCGCAGTGCACTATAGTGTATAGTGTGCCTAGTGCAAGGGCAGTGGGAAATGTGGCAGATTATAGCAAGGGGCTATTGTTAGCATTTTGTCACCATGATCAGCAAAAGTGACAGTAATACATACCTCCCAACTGTCCCGTTTTCATCGGGACAGTCCTGCTTTTGACAGCTCAACCCGCAGTCACGGGTTTGCACTGGAAATTCCAGATTTTCTCTGAAATGAACAGCTAAAAAATAGATACAAACTTTCTTTGTAACAATTTTGAGATAAGCAAATAAGTAATTGTAACAATTTAGACAACAGGTCCCTTGGGAGAAGTTAGACTCACAGCTTAAAGGGTAATTCACCTGCATTAGCAAAACTGTAATAACTGAGAAAAACCACAGAAATATGTTCAAACTTTCCTAACCTGCCAAATTTTTTAAAATGAACATAGTATTTAGGGGGTGCACAGCAAATTTTTTTGTCGCTCTTTTTATTTCCAAAATGTTGGGAGGTATGGTAACAAAGCTCTAGTACACTGCTAGCCTTGGTAAAATATCTTAATTGGTTGGAGGTTAAGCAGCAGCATTAAAGGTTAGTGCAAAAATTCCTCCCCTTTGTTGCCCCCCCTCAAGCCTACCTGTCCCCCCCGGGCAAATGCCCCTAAGTTGTTACTTACACCTCGGCGCAGGTCCTCTCTTGCCCCAAGCGGTTTTCTTCCTGGATTCACGGGCGCATGCGCAGTAGGAGGTATTTGCCCAATCAGATCTGCTGCGCATGTGCCGAAAGTAACAATGTTTTCCGATTTTTTTTTCCCCGGAAAACTTTGTGATGTACAGCGCAGTAGATTTGTACCAGCAAATGCCCCCTACTGTACATGCGCCACTGGAGAGGACCTGCGCCGAGGTGTAAGTAACAACTTAGGGACATTTGCCCAGGGGACAGGTAGGTCAGGGGAGAAAGAAGGGGGGGGGGGCAACACAGGGGAGGGATTTTTGCGCTTAGAAGGTTTACTTCTCCTTTAAAGAGAACTGACATGCATTTTAAGGTACATTCACAAAGGGACTAATCTCTGCCTTGATGCTTTTCTTCTAAGTAGATGCAGACTGAAATAAATCTCATGTAGGGGTGCTATGTATACTTGTCTCTCATCTATGTGTTCTGTGCTAGAATGGGGAGGAGTCTCCACCCCTGACCCTGTGAGCTAAAAGGAAGGAAGTGCTGCAGAGGAAGTTCTGACAGAGAGACGCAGCAGAGTGAAACAAGGTGCTGCAAGGTCCCAGATATCACTGTATGTGAAAAGTCAGTAAGGAACCCCAAAGGCATAAAAGCACACTCTGTTTAAGGTGCGTAAGGAAAGGGGTCCTTGTCAGAGCTCTGAAAAGCAAAATGCGATTTTTTTTTTTCAGGGCACACAAAGCCAAAAGGAGTCCTCAGGTCTCTGAAGAAACTGCCACATAAGTGGGGATTCCCTTCAGAAGAGATTACCATCTGCATTATTTTATGAAGTTGCTCCTGGCTAACAGGCTGCTTGTTTCCTGGTTATTAAAATGTATAGGGCCCTGCAAATAAATCCCTCAACCTTTTCTCTGTGTGTATGTGATTGCGGATCAGGGAAGTTCCCAGGGAGGGGTATCACAGACCAGTCTGTCCTTACCCTGGGTGGAGGCACTCCAACTCATAGTGCACCTGGTAGCGTAGACACAGGGTGCTAGATTGCATGCTGCAGCACAATAGGACTACACTTACAACCATAAGTTAAAGGGGCAATATATACCCCCTTGCTCAACATGAAATCAATTATTAGAGCCTGTGCTGAACTGGGCAAACAAGGGATATAAAACTACTCCATATTTGGTCCTTGCAAGGTAGATAACTAGATTGTCTGTATAAAACCATATTACTTCCCCATTTGTCGTGACTGTTTTGTTAGCAGGAGTCCATTATGCAGTGAGAGTATCTTGCACTGCTAATCTAATTATCTCCCTTGCAAGAGCCAAACACAGAACACCCTCAGTTCCATTGTATGTAATTTTTAAGCTCACAAAATATAAAATAAAAGATATTTCCTAATTAGAACAACAGGCAAAAAGTGTGTTCAGTACTAGATCGAGTCATTGAACTATTGTTGAAGAGTGTCATGTGCAATGACTGTTGGCTTAGTAATAACATATGCAGTGATTTAAGAAGTTAGATCCTGTTTACAAAGAAAAATGTTAAAAGTCAGTACAAAAATACTTAGACTTAGAAAATTACACAAGACTTTTCTGATCTAGGGTGGGGGGCTGTAATGGAAGTCACCTAAGGTGCTAGAAACTTTGCAGGTGCCCTGTTAAGTGTCACACAATTTGATAATGTAATATTATTGCTAATTGTTATTACTCATTTTTCTATGCAAGGCTTGGCCTATGTATAATCTAGTCTGTTGTTAAAATCAGTGCATGGTTGTTAAGGTAAATTGGACCCCTGCAAACAGATTGCTGAAATTGTAAACAGGAAAGCTGCTGAATTAAAAGCTAAATAATTTTGTATATATAAACCCATTTATTGTACAGTGTTAAAGAAGTTGTTGTTTTATAAATATTAAGTATATTGTATGGTCAAAAGGTAAAATGAACTTCATATGTAATAAAAATAGTGATGCACCCAGTGGCGTAACTAGATAATACTGGGCCCCACAGCAAATAATTTTTCAGGCCCCCAAAATGTTTAGAGCCAGGGTTGAACACCGAGAAAAAAACCTGGTGGGCCCTGGCCCTCATGGCCCCCGCTGACCCAGACCTGCTCCTCCGATTGGCTGGACTGAAAAGAAAAATATGGTGCGTGCCGGCACGCTGGCATCCATGCATGTGTGTGCCGAGGTGCTGTTTGCATATGCGCACAGGGCCACCGAAATTTGGAATCTGGTGCACCAGTCCGACCCTGTTTAGCGCTTCACTTGTTTTACCAATATTTATTCAAACTATTTAGGGCCTCATGGGGCCCCTATACCTCCTGGGCTGCTTCCTCTGTAGTTATGCCCCTGGATGCACCAAAGCTACCCTTTCCAGGATTATCAGAATACAGAATCTTCTGTGAAAGGTTCATCTGAAAGTTGAAGCAAGTCAAAATCTTAATATGCATATTAGATAAATTATGGGTGTAAAAACTGTCTATAGTCACATTATTTAAAGTCAAGAGATTATATGGATTCTTGTACCAGTACCTTAAAGTGCTTCAGCAATGATTAAGCTCAGTACCTCTGATGGTTGTCTCCCTCTACACTTATTTAGAATATATTATATATATATATTCTATAAAAACATTTATATATATATATATATATATTTATACATGAGTAATGATTACACTTACTAATGAGTTTAAAATGCTAAAAACTGGGAAACCACTTCAACTTACAAAGAACTGCCTTTTTTTCAACAACACCGTTGTGCACAATACAAACGTGTTGAAGCTCATACAGAATTCTTTTGCAAGTGAACCCTTGGTTCAGCATACCATTCAGGTTCCAGCTGCAAAGCTGCTCATTTCTCACATGACATTTTGCAAATGGATGTTACTTTGTTTGACATTTGTTACAGTTAGTTTACGTTTTATCTTCATCTTGGCATCTAAAACTGTTATCCAGAGAGCTCTGAATTACAGGAAAGCCATTTCCCTCAGCGTTAATTCTATGCTAATAATTCTAATTTGTAAAAATTATTCCTTCTGTAATAATAAGCAGAACCTTGTACTTGATCCTAATTAATCTGTATGAATCCATATCAATGGTATAACAATTTAATGTTTACATCTTTAGTAAACATAAGGTATGGCAATCAAAATTACAAAAAAAAACTAGGGATGCACAGAAGCGGGATTCGGCCAGGATTCAGCAGGATTCGGCCAGGATTCAGGCTTTTTCACCAGGATTCTAATTTGGCTAATCTTTAAACATGGCTGAACCGAATCCGAATCCTAATGTGCATATGTAAATTAGGGTTGGGAAGGGAAATCATGTGACTTTTTGCCACAAAACAAGGAATTTGTTTATGCAAATTAGGATTTTGTCCAGTATTCAGCCGAATCTTTCATGAAGGAATCTGGGATTCGGCTGAATTCCCGAATCCTTCATGAAAGATTTGGTGTAATCCTGTATTCCTTAATTGATTCAATGCACCCCTAAAAAAACATTATACAGAACACCCCAGATCCCAAGCATTCAAATAAAGGATCCTCAACCTGCATTGTATTTCTTATTAATGCTGAACCGATGCCTGTTTTAGTTATGCATACCTCCCAACTGTCCAGTTTTTAACAGAACAGTCCCAATTTTGACAGCTCAGCCCACAATTCCAGTTTCTTACTGAAATTTCCAGTTTCCCTTTCATCTCATGCACTGACAGAAACAGATACAAAGTTTCTGAGACTCAAATAAGAAGCTTTTTGGCAGACAGCCCAGAAAACTCAAAACCTGCATTTAGATAAATGTGCAACTATTTAAGATAAGCAAAGATACAATTGTAACTATTTAAGATAAGTAGGTCTCGTAGGAGAACTGAGACTCACAGCTTAAAAGAATTGTTCAGTATAAAAGTAAAAACTGTATAAATAGATAGGCTGTGCAAAATAAAAAATGTTTTCAATATAGTTAGTTAGGCAAAAATGTAATGTATAAAGGCTGGTGTGACCGTAAGTCTAACCTAAAAGAACAGAACACTACTTCTTGCTTTTCAGCTCTCTTGGTTTACACTGAATGGTTACCCTGGTTACCAGGCTGCAGGACTGGACTGAGAATCAAAATAGGCCCTGGCATTTCAGGTACACAGAGGCCCAATCAGCCCACATAGAGGCCCAAACAGTCCCCACCAGCCCACTAAATACTGACTTTCTATGGCACCTTATAGCAGCCCATCTGGCATTTGCCCTAACCTACAGATTGCCAGTCCGGGCCTGCCAGGCAGTATCCAATCAGTGACTTGAGGGAGGGCCATATGGGTCATAACTGTTGCTTTTGAATCTGAGCTGAATGCTGAGGATCAATTGCAAACTCACTGAACAGTTATGTCCCATGTGGCCCCCCTTCAAATCGCTGACTAACTCAGATTTAGGGAGCTGAAAAGCAGGAGGTTGGATTCTGGCTATTATATTAGACAGTTACTCCAGCCACTCCAGCCTTTATAGTTTGCATTTTTCACTGACTAACTATATTAGAAACATTTTTTATTTTGCACAGCCTATCTATTTATCCAGTTTTTAATTTTACCCTGAACTGTTCCTTTAAATGTCAATTCACCTTCATTAGCAAAACTGTAATAAAATATAAAACCTGACCCTAAACTTCCCAGAAATGTGTTCAGACTTTCCATAACCTGCCAAAAATGTATATGTATGTAGGGGGTGTAGCCACAAAATGGGTGTGGTCAAAAACATTTCAACACGCTCCGCACGCCAAAACTTTTGGTCCATTTTCCCAATTTTCAAATGTTGGGAGGTATGGTATATGGTCTTTTGCATTGTATAAGTTACAATGAATCCTGTGTCTTAAGTGTCATTACTAAATATTACGTATAACCAACTACTGTACTAATGATTAAATATTTTGTCATTTTCTTAAGTAGGAAGATCATTTATTTTATATTATTTATCAGAATAATTACAATTAAAATTCATGACAGCAATAAAGAAGAATTAATGTCATAATCACGTGGGGGAGGGCAAATGTTAGCCTTATAGCTTATTATAGCATAACTGTATAGCTTTTCTCTGGGCAGGCGCATGAGCACTAGACTTAAAGGAGAACTAAGCCCTTAATTAAAATAACCCCTACCACCTACCCAGGTCCGGACTGGCAATCTGTGGGTTCTGGCAAATGCCAGAGGGGCATTGAAAGTCAGTATTTAGTGGGCTGGTGGGGGCTGTTTGGGTCTCTATGTGGGTTGATTGGGCCTCTGTGTACCAGAAATGCCAGGGCATATTTAAATTCTCAGTCCGGACCTGCACCTACCTTACATAGACCACCCCTACTCCCCCCCCAGCCTAGCTGTTAACCCCACTGTCCTGAATGTGCACTGAGGGGTAAGTAAAGAGTTAAGGGCAATTACCCCTCGGTGCAGATTCAGGCCAGTGGAGTTCACAGGCGCCATCTACTTTTCTCCGGTAATCTGTAGGAAAAGAGCATCATATCGGCGCATGTGAAGTTGGTGCAGTCTTCTTGTTCTCGACAACTGCGCATGCACTGAAAGTGACAGAAATTGCCAAAACACAGGAAGAAGACCTGAAGATTACCAAAAAGAAGAAGATGGTGCCCGTTAACTATACTGCACAGAATCTGCACCGAGGAGTAACTGAAGAGTAGTGCCCCACATTTACCAATGGTAACAGCTAGGCTGGAGGGGTGCAGGGAGAGGTGTCTATGTAGGGTGGGGGGTAGAGTTTTTTCAAACTAAGGGTTTGGTTCTCCTTTAAAAAGTTGGAGTTTCATTTCTACACTTGGCTTTCACTCTACTGCTCATGCACTTGCACAAAACTGAACTAGGGTGCCTAATTCAAACCTCTCCTTTAAGAAGAATGCTAAAAAGGCACCAAAATGCCTTAATAAATAACCCCCTAACTGTATGAAGCCTTTGTTAATATTGACTACTCTGCCTCATAATTTCTGCACAGTGTGAAGAGCAGGAGGTATGGAACTGTTTCCAGCACATGAAAGAGTTTTCAGTTTGGAAAAGGCAGTGTTTTTTGGGCAGCTCAAGGCATCTACTCCCCACCCCATGCTGTGAAATAATTGGTCGGGACCCCATACATCAAGATTAGATATATAAATGCATTGCTTTATTGGACATTCACTCAACGTTACAAATATATCTTTGATAGTCATGTTCATCCCTTATCTGGTACTTTAGTAATACATAGAACACCAAAAAAGCTTTTTTCTGCAGTCAAATTTTGGGTACCACTAGTATAGGGTTATGTCACCATCTAACATCTTACGTAATATTGCCCAAATCTGTCCCTTCCTTTCACCTGCTACGGCCAAGACACTCATGCATGCACTCATCCTATCCCAAGTAGATTACTGTAACTTTCTACTAACTGGCCTCCCAAACTCCCATCTCTCCCGTCTACAGTCTGTTTTAAACTATGCTGCCAAAATGTCCTCCTCTCATCCAAAAGAGTACAGGTTGAAGTCATTATCATGGCTTCCTATAAAACAAGGAATAACTTATAAACTCATCTTCATAACCTTTAAAGCCCTTCATTCCTTTGCACCTAACCGTAACCTCCGAACCTCTCAGAGCAACCGCTTGGTTTCACAGAGAGAATCTTCCTTCAATGTTTTTAAAACAAAACTGAAAGACTACCTCTGGGAGCACTTGGATGGTACTTGAACTGGGAACTGGCACTTATATGACAGTGTCACCCACTGTAAATTACAGCACTTTAATACCCCTCTGAATTGTGTCTGTAAGTTACCCTCCCATTTAGACTGTAAGCCCCACGGGGTAGGGTCCTCCATCCTTTTGTCTCCTTGACACTGTGTAATTATATTTTTGTGAATTGTATTTCTAATAATGCACTTATTGTTACTTATTAATGCAGTGAACTCTTGTTTGTTACTACTAATTTATTGTTGCTGTACAGTGCTTTGCCCTCAAGGAGCGCTATACAAATAAATATATACATACATACATAGTCTAATGTAGGGGACATCATTTAGAACTACATTTAATGAAAAGTCAGCTTTACTTACAAACTATCCTCTGTTTACCCTTGTGTCACTGCCTTTACCAAACAGAAGAACTGGCTACCAAGTTGGCATAGTGTCAAAAGGGAGGATTTCTTATTGTTTCCCTGTTAATGCTCATACGAGCTTGGCATACATAATTTGCCATTAAATTCAGATTTTTATGACTCAGTATTTCTTTGTTTGTGGCATGGTTGGTTTGTTAATGTGTTCAGACATAGTACACCAAATGTGATCAGACATTTCAGGGACTGTCTTCTCTACTGAGTGGAAGGCTTGGCCATAAACATTACATACAAATATTGACTGATACAGGAGGTAAAGAGGACCCTGCTCAACAGAGCCTACACAGAGAGGGTTTGGGGTGTCAGAGATTATTTGGGCTACAAAAAGTATATAAAACATTTCCCTAAAACTATTTAGTGATAATGACATATTGCTTAGGAATGTGCCAGTAATGTAAGACTACATCTTGGAGCACACTCATAACATCTGACCTAGTTCTGACCACTGTGAACTGCAGTACTTAATATACTCCTATTTGTGCCTGTACATTACACACCCACTTAAAGGGGAACTATCATGAAAATTTAATATAAGCTTTGGAATACTGAAATAAAAATTCTGCATGGTTTCTGAAATAATCAAGTTTGTGTTCACTATTCCCCTCTCATCATCTGTTTCTCTTCATTCTGTCTTCATGCAGCAGTTGGGTGTCAGATGAATGATCCAATATATCTTTTTATAGCAGATGTATACAGGAGTTGGTGTGGGAGATATTCATTGTCAGTTAGATTCAATATATCTTATAGGGGGGCTCCTTTTGCCTACAAGCAGTATTAGACATCATGTCTATCTACATGCAGGATTTGTGCAAAAGGCAGTTAGTCTTAGATTTAGTTTTTACTGGAATCAGTTATTTGAGTGAGCTCTAATACATATGCTAGTAAAGGGACCCCCCCTAAAAGATATATTGGATCATTCATCTGACACCCACCTGCTGCATGAAGACAGAATGAAGAGAAACAGATGCTGAGAGAGGGATAGTGAAGAATAAACTTGATTATTTCAGAAACAATGCAGAATTTTTAATTGTTTGTACAGTATTTAGAAAGTTTCATATTTCAGGACAATGAAGTTTATATTAAGGATAGTTCCCCTTTAAATTGTAAGCACTATTGGACACAATCTTTAACACTTAATCTTTACTGGAACTGTACTATGTATTTAAATAGATATCTGGTGCAAAACAATAAGGACTACAGGCACAGGATCTTTTACCGGGAATGTTTCAGTGTGCTATAAAGACCTTTAAACGTTAAATAAACCCAAGAATATTGCTTGCCAGCGACTTATGCAGCTTAGCTATATTAAGTACAATATCCTGGTTTATTATTACCAAAAATGTAAATGATTAAAACAATAAGTTTAAATGTTTACTCCAGGCGAAATTACGTTCCAGTCAGAAAAAGGAAATTCTTAAGGAGCCGCACACAATCAACTATAAAGCAATGGGAGAGCTTACACCATTTATTGTGACCACCTGTGCATCAATGTTTGTGGGGGCACATAGTCCTGACAAAGGTAGCGTTACACCCCTGAAACACTGATGCACACTTTTGCCAAAGTCATGAAGGGACATCTGCACCACTAGTGCAGTGAATTGTGGATTATGAGGTTTGTGCAGCTAAAAACCTTTTTCACAGAACCTGCCTTTCAGTACTTTCTGAATAACTAATCCTTTACCTGTACCAATAAAATGGTACAACTAAATCAGTGTTGCTTTCTGATTCCACCTTGGTTTTTATAACATTCTGTTCCTCCAACTTGCCCATTTGATTCTATACTTAAAGGACATGTCAACCCAAAAAATTATTTTTTTTGCCTAATAAAAGAAACTGTCAAATATGAATAAACCCTAGAACCCTCCATTTTACGTTTTCAGGGGACCAGAAAAAAAAAGATGTAAAATCCAGGAAAATATAAAATCAGGGAAATTTATTATGCATAATATATAGGTGGGACTGCAAAACAACAATGTAAAATGAGGGAAAACTTAATCAGGGGATGTAAATTTGAGGTTTCACTTGTATTAAAATTGTCAGTGCTTTAAAAGTTATTTTTAAATGTAATTGCTACCGAAAGCAGAATTCCCAGTTGTTACTTTTTAAACAATGTTGCAAAACCCAGTTAATATGTTGGCTTATGTTACATTGTTTCAAAAGCCAGAGCCACCAGGGCAGAGAATAAAAAGGAACAGACAAACACTGCTTTCAATAACAATGCATGTACAAATAACTTAAAGGAGAACCAAACCTGTAAGGAAAAAACCCTTGCCTGCGACCAGCCTACCTGCCCCCCCCCCAGGGCAAATGCCCCTATTTCTTTTACTTTCCGCTCCTGCAGATTCTTGCCATGAGAGTTCACGACAGCCATCTTCTTTCTTCGGTCTTTTTCACAAGTAGACTGGCGTTTTCAGCACATGCGCAGTTGGAAACCACTGAGAATACGCTGAAAGTCACGAAAAGTTCTGAAAAAAATTCGGAAATTTTCATGACTTTCGGCGAATGCCTTGTGGCTTGGGTCCAGAAATCTCCACCAACTGCGCATGCACCAAAACATACGAAGAAGACCAAAGAAAGAAGATGGCTGCCATGAACTCCATGGCCCAAATCTGCAGGAGGGGTAAGTAAAAAGTTAGGGGCATTTGCCTGGGGGGGGGAGAGTAAGGGGGTCTACACAGGGGAGGGGGGAGGGTTTTTTCCTTACAGGTTTCCTTTAAAAGCCAAATGAATGCATATTGCAAAGTTGTTTAGAATTATGTTTTCTTTTATTAGAAAATAAAAGAAACAATAAAAGCCCCACTTTTTATTCGATTACTCCTGTTGGTACCAGGAATTATGGAGTGCAAGAATGTATTGACCCCCAAGTGCACTATAAATTACTATGAACAGGTATTTGTACAATCAACATTTAACTAGGCCCAGTGGCCCTGCTTCACCTCTCTTCCCTATGACAATTCATCTTCATTGAATACTATACAGGTATGGAATCTGTTATCCAGAAACCCATTATCTGGAAAGCTCAAAGTTATGGAAAGACAGTCTCCCGTAGATTCCATTTTATCCAAATAATCCAAGTTTTTTTAAAAATGATTTCCTTTTTTATCTGTAATAATAATAATAAAATAGTAGCTCATACTTGATCCAAACTAAGATATAATTAATCCTTATTGGATGCAAAACCAGCCTATTGGGTTTATTTAATGTTTACATGATTTTCTAGAAGATCCAAATTATCTGTAAAAAAAACCCTGGTCCCCATCATTCTGGATAACCTGTTCAGCATTTGAGCTTTTTTGTGTAAGGGCCCAAAAATGGGTCACCTTGTTGTTTAGCGTTAGTAATCATGATCCCCTTTAATAAAATAAAGTTTCATCTAGCAGCACAAATAATAATTAAAACAATATATATAATTATAAAGTCTAAATGCCGTGTTCTGGTATAAGGGAACTCTTCTAGCAGATGAACCAGGGATGGGACTACTGATGATAAAGAAAAATAAAAGTGACTTTACCTGCTGCCATTCTCAGAAAGGCCTGGAGAAGGTGGAGATGTAGATATATGATTCAATGTTTTTCTTTTGCTCATTTTCAGTCTCCAGCTCCCAAATGATTTTTTCTTGGTTTCTGTCGGTGAGGATGGTGCCTCTAAATCTTTAGGGGAGCAAAGCTCGTTTGAGGGCATCTCCATGACCTCTTCCAGATCTTCTTCTGAACGTCTCCTGCTATCCTTGGATGTCTCCATAGTAACTCCATTATATTCATCCCCAGAACGACTTTTAGAGAAAAACCTACCCAGTTTGCGCAGGCTGTTGCTCTTCTTTCCCTTCTCCATAGTGACAGCTAGTTCCAGTGATAAAGCAATGGATATCCTGTTAAGCACTGTTAGCAAACTTGTGTGTGTACAAACATTACCAAAATACTTTCAGCTCACATTTTTATGCCACAGAAATGTCCTTCAGCATACTGGTACCTTAGGAAACAATTCCATAAGGAGGGTGTCAGTGATGAAAGACTTGTACCATCCTGAAGCTAATATGCCACACAAGGCAGATGTTGTGACAGCTCCGACTGTGTACTGACCTGCAGCTATACCTGGATCTGTCTGTGAAGCACACAAACTCTTTCCTTCCACTACACAATATGCAGCTCCTGAATAATCCACTTTCCGACACCACAGAGGTATGTGCACCGCCACCAGGCTCTAAACACAGCAGCAGCAGTAACAACAGCACACACAAAGCGTGTGGGATCAGCTGCTCACAAGGAGGTGGGGCATTCCAGTCAAGCTCGGGTTACCTCCATTCCCTGAAGCCTACACATGGGAGTAGGCGTGATAATTCAAAGTTACAGAAACACCTAGGGACTGCACAATAAGCAGAGGCTCCATTTCTTTCTACAGCTGCCTTAAAGGTGAAGACACAGACCTACTACTACTACTACTACTACTAATAGCAGCTACTTTTCACAGCAACAAAATAGACAATGGTGATAATTGGCTATGCTAAGACACTACGGGGCAGATTTACTAAGAGTTAAAGTGAAAATTTGAATAAAATTTGAATTTAAAAAATTAGATTTGAATTGAAAAAATTCAACATTCGTCAGTACTTCGTAATATCGAATTACTTTGAAATTCGGATTTTTAAAATTAAAATTTTATTCAAATTTTCACTTGTACCCTTAGTTAATCTGTCCCTAAGTACTGTCTATAGTGGGGCATTTTTTGGGCATTTTGGTGCCACAACGAATAGTTCCTACTAGTCGCTCCAGAGCCCACATTTTTTCAAAATGCATCAGTTCCAGAAGAATTCTGCATTGAAATCCATTTCTCAAAAGAGCAAACAGATTTTTTATATTTCATTTTGAAATCTGACATGGGGCTAGACATATTGTCAATTTTCCAGCTGCCCCAAGTCATGTGACTTGTACTCTGATAAACTTCAATCACTCTTTACTGCTGTATTGCAAGTTGGAGTGATATCACCCCCTCCCTTTCCCCCACCCAGCAGCCTAACAACAGAACAATGAGAAGGTAACCAGATAACAGCTCCTTAACACAAGATAACAGCTGCCTGGTAGATCTAAGAACAGAACTCAATAGTAAAACCCGTGTCCCACTGCGTACTATTCAGTTACATTGAGAAGGAAAAACAACAGCCTGCCGAAAGCAGTTCCCTCCTAAAGTGCTGGCACAAGTCACATGAGCAGGGCAGCTGGGAAATTGACAAAATGGCTAGCCCCATGTCAGATTTCAAAAATGAAATATAAAAAAATCTGTTTGCTCTTTTGAGAAATGGATTTCAGTGCAGAAGTCTACTGGAGTAGCACATGCGTTTAAAAAGAAGAAAAAAACGTTTACCCATGACAGTTTCCCTTTAAAGGGACAGTTCAGTGTACAAATAAAAAATGCGTGAATAGATAGGTTGTGCAAAATAAAAAATGTTTTAATATAGTTAGTTAGGCAAAAATGTAATGTATAAAGGCTGGAGTGACTGGATGTCTAACATAATAGCCAGAACACTACTTCCTGCTTTTCAGCTCTCTAACTCTGAGTTAGTTCTAAACCTGACTGTTTTGTCAACATCACTGTCCCCTCTTAGCCTGTCAGTTTGAGTTTCTAATAATAAATAATTCTCCTGCTGCACAAATATGGCAGCCACCTCATACAGGAACATGGGGCATCAGACAGGTAATATAAAAGCATTGTGAAAATACTTTATGGCTACGTTATAAGCAGGGGCGCGCAAGAGTGCACTCTTCACTAGAAGAGTCAAATTTCCGGGATGAAAACCGGAAATTCAGCTCTGTTACCAGGATCGGCATTTTTGCCGCCTGAGACGAGTGCCTCAACTCGCCTGAGTCGCCTCATTGGCAGAGCACCCCTGGTTATAAGTACTGTTCAAAGGCAATATTATGATAGATGTAAAAAAAATGTTTCATTCCTGGTGTCAGTATCTCCCCACATGGGACATAAAAGTTAAATGCGTTTGCAATTGATCCTTGCAAAGTGAGGCCTTCTGAAATCAGAAGGTATTTACTTGTATCTCCAAAGCATAATCCTCATAATGGTTGGTTTTCACTAACATTTTGTCTGTGACATGCTTTCACTACAGTCTCCAGCACATTTTCAATGAGGAAAGATTGTGACATCCAGTCCAAGATATTACTCTTTACATAAATCCAGGGAGGTTAATCTGACCTTTATGGTGCTATTTCTAGCTGTTGTGATATCTCTACCAAAGCGCAACATGAGGTGGCTCCTCGTTCACCAACATAGGAGATACAAACAAAGTAAGGATCCCTATTTTGCTGCATGTCTTCATTCATACTTTCTCTAAAATTACAATTTTCTTGCTGCCTTAGGGCTCATCCAGACGAGCAGATTCGTGGAGATTAGTCGCCTGGCGACAAAATGCCACGTCTTTGAGGCGACTAATCTCCACGAATGGCTTGCTCGTAGCGCGCACCCGCTAGAAGTAAAGTCGCCTGCACCTATTCACACGCGGCGAAGCTATTTTCAAAGTCGCTGAAAATTGCCTCGCCAGACGTGGCGTTTTGTCGCCAGGCGACTATTCTCCACGAATCTGCTCGTCTGGATGAGCCCTTAATCACACTTTTCAGAAATCACATTGTTCCTTCCACTTTACGCTCATCAGTCTTGGCAACATGTTTGGCTGGCTACAAACTAACTTCCAAAGGCTTACTGAAACTGAATTACAGTCTATTGTCTAGCTTATGAAAACCAATAAGTTTCAATTGGAAGAATAATGGTGACATTGACTATAATTATTATTATTATTATTATTAACACGTATTTATATTGCACCAACATATTCTTTAATATACTTTTGGGATATCTCATTGACCTTAGAGAGATTTCACAGAGTTGAGTAGAGGTTAGCCTTGTGGGCTCAAAGATTTATGTTGATTTTTATACCAGGAAATTATTACAGGTATGGCACCTTTTATCCAGAATGCTGTATTTCAACACACACTATGTATGCCAGCTGTCAAGCTGAATTGCACATTTTGAACCAGACTAGGATTTACAGTATCATTTGTGATTCATATCGATTTCACCCTTAATACAGATGGCTTCAGATTACACAAAGTACAAGGCAAACACCAACATGTTTATTTGTAACAAGTGTATTTTTGTCTGCTAAGGAGGAGGGTATTAGCTTACAGCAGGAGCTCTGTATCCACATGCATATTTTTTGACTATGGCTCTTGTTAAATGCCTGGCACCAGTAACGAATGTATCTAAACAGTAACTTCTGGCTCAGTTCAACTACAGTAGTAAGCCATCCTATAACTTAATTCTACCTGCAATTAAAAGGCCCTTAGTGGATCATACTTTGGATTATACATTGTGCGTTGGAAAAAAAAAAGATGCAGCTGGGGAAAGCTTTATGTTGGGCAAATATAAAGCAAGAAATATGTTGCCCCAATTATTTGTAGAGGAGAGGCAATGCATTTAAAGATTGACATATCTTACATATATTAGGTAAAGATTACACTTTAGTCAGTTACAGGATTTCTCTAGAATAAAGTTAGTAAACAACATATCTCCTGGGGCAAGAGGGTTAAATTGAATTTACCTCTATGAAGGTGTGAGATGCTGCAAATGGATCGCCCACTGCCAGGGGCCAAATTCACTAATCAAAGAAAAACTGCAGCGCAACAAAGGCTGGTGAGAAAGTGAAACAATGATTTATTGGCTCAACTGGCGCAGGTTTTGGGACACACTTGGCCCTTTGCCCAGCCTGATGTTAGACAGTTGAACAAACATCTAAACAGAACAGTAAGTCTGCTCATTAGCTACAAGTATTGTTTTATGTTTCAGATATTACAGTTTAAATTAGGGATGCACCAAATACACTATTTGGGATTCGGCCAAATCCCTGAATCCTTTGTGAAAGATTTGGCTGAATACTGAACTGAATCCTAATTTGCGGTGGGCTCAGCCCGCAGTCCCTTAATGAAATGTCAAGACTTTCTCTTTGATCTCCTGCACTCCAGAAAAAGATGCCAGATCCAGCTTTCCAAAAAACATCATTTTGTTACATTGTTTACATTTTATACTTGCTGGGGTAATATGGATTCTAGTAACCAGACAGCTGCTGAAATTCAAAGCTGGAGAGCTGCTGCACAAAATCATTCAAAAAAACCATACATAATATAAAGACCAACTGCAAATTATCTCATAGTCAATTTAGTGGTCAACAACAATTTTAATCTAACACTAAGGGCTCTTACACACAAGCGTTTTTACCTGCGCTCCCCTGCGTTCTGTTTTGCTGCGTTCAGCCGCAGGGGAGCGCAGGTATAGAAGCACTCAATGCTTTTAAATGGGGCTGTACTCACACGAACGCATGTAGGTGCCGAACGCAGGAAAAATGCAGCATGTTGCGTCTGAACCTGCGTTCGGCGCCTACATGCGCTTGTGTGAGTACAGCCCCATTGAAAAGCATTGAGTGCGTCTATACCTGCACTCCCCTGCGGCTGAACACAGCAAATCGGAACGCAGGGGAGTGCAGGTAAAAACGCTTGTGTGTAAGAGCCCTAAAAGAGTTATTTGAGTTTGGTAGCTGTAACTTTTCTCTGCAGGTGCTTCTAATCTTAAAGGGGTTGTTCACATTTGAGTTAACTTTTAATATGCTGTAGAGAGTGCAATTGGTTTTCATTTTCTATTATTTGTGGTTTTTTGAGTTATTCAGCAGCTCTCCAGTTTCCAGCAACCATGCATTGAATTGAATGAGAGAATGGAATATGAATAGGAGATGGAATGGAATGAAAAAAAGTAGAAGGTACAATAAATGTGTAGCCTTACAGAGCTTTTGTTTTTAGATTTGGTCAGTGACCCCATGTGAAAGCTGGAAAGGGTTAGGAGAAGCAGGCAAATAATTCAAAAAGTCTAAAAGAAGAAAACATTTAGACCATTTGTCTCTTATTTTAGGGCAGAACTCCACTGGTGACTTCTTCTGTGACTATGACGTATCTGATGTGCTGCGCCAGAACACAGGTGTCAAGTCACATGCAACAGGAAACAAGGTAAGAAATTCAGTCGGATAGTGTTTGTTTGTGTTACAGTGTAGCACCCACACAATAATATGTTGGTACTATCAGCCCCTCACCCACCCATGCACAGCAACTACCCAGAGTACTACACTTGGAAAGAAATACAAATGGTTGGATGCAGTAACAGCATGCATGCAGCATCTGCATCCAACAGTTGTGTCAAATGCAGGCTGCGACTACATCCGACATTCAAACAACTTACGTCGGATCACGCCGAAATCGCCCATGTAGTTCTACCCTAAGTGTTATACAATCCATTTCCAATATACATGAATTGTGATGTAAGTAGAATATAGTTAAAGGATCTATTAACCGGAAATCTGGTATCCAGAAAGCTCCAAAATATGTGTGCCATTTCCTGTAGGTTCTGTTTTAAGCAAATCATATTTTTTAGAATCTTCCTTTTGTTTTTTAAGTAATAAAATGGTACTTGATGGTAAGTAAGCTGCATAAATCCATAAATCCATAGTGGTGGCAAAACAATCCTATTTGTACAATACGACTGTAAATTTCAAAAGTGCTCAGAGAAACTAAATTCTTTCTTTTTTTTTAGTTTATATCAACTTAGGTTTTTGTGGTACAGGTATGGGAT
>CM044439.1:84245424-84262857 GCA_024363595.1 Xenopus borealis
TGGCCCTTCTACAATATACTAAAAGTTAACTTGAAGGTGAACCACCCCTTTAAGTCAATAACCCCTTTACTTTCAAGGCTTTATGTGTAATAGACAGATACAAGCTGATTGCTGAATGGTAGCTGAAGGTGAGTTAGTCAATGAGCCTAACTGTGGATTAAAAGATGGATGTTAACCCTCTATGTATGGAAAGATGCCCATTTTGAAAATGTATAAAAGCTACTCTAAAATTAATTTACAGCTACAGGCTTGCAGTAACAGCTCAGGAGACACTGTGACTTTTCATGGCTTCGGTCATGTCAGCTTTTTTTTTATTTTTTTGGTTCTGAAGCGACCAATGTGTGACGTGAAGCCTTTTCCTTCTATTTTGCCCATGCATAGGAGGCACAAATGACATGCAGGGATTAGAGCATTGGGCTGCCAGAGACCAAGGCAATATCAGTATGATACATGGAAGACGTTGCTAAAACAGACATATTAGACAAATGTAGTGAGTACATGTCAGGGCAGGCATTGACAATTACCTTGGATTAAAAATAAAAGAAGCATTTATGCACTGTGTTGCCTGCAGTCAATGCCCATGATTTAGTGACACATTTATCAGATTAATTACCCCATCACACTAATGAGCCAATAGATAAAAGTGCCAACGTGGGATATCAATTTAAAAGTAAGGTGCTCTCACATTCTTAGCATTACATCTTTTTATATGCAGTGTAGCTTTCCCCCCCTTACAGTTGTATTTTTGGTAAAGATTATTTCAGTATTCTCACTTTTTTTTACTGGAAATGTTGGCACTTGATATGCTGTGCTACGTAGACTTCAGCATGCCGTGCATTTTTTTAAAAACATTTTTTTAATGTGTCTCAAAGACAGGGACTAGGGAAGTGCATTGAAAAATAGCACTTCCATTATACTTAAATATACTTTAACGTGGCCTTTTGAGTGCTCCCACAGCCACCTATTATTGTATACAGTCTCAAAGAGACATGTTTCCTAAGTTGGCTGTACTCTGTTTTGTGTTTTTTAAATACCTCCTAAAATACAGGTTGATTTCCAGTCAACTGCTCATGTTTACAAACAATAGACCCACCATCACTTAACTTTTATTTAAAATATGTAATATATAACAAGAAACAAAGTTTAGGTTGCCCTTTACTGCATACCATTAGTTGCTTAGCATTAATGGTGGGTAATGCAAGGTCTTGAAGCCCATAGCAACTAATTAGATATTTGGTTTCCAACAGATGGGCTACTAGACCTGCTACAAACATTGTCACATTTGTTATATTATCCTTAAATGCATCATGAGTACATGCACATGAAAGTAGACAGCTGTACTGTTGCTCTCAGCATGCTTCAATAATTTGTGATAATTAGTTCTTTGGTTTGTACACAGTTATTTTAGCAATTATGTTACAGTATATCATGCATTTACTAACAAACTCTCTATGGTATTTGGCAAAGGGGTTTCTGTGACAGCCACATATCAGCCTAGGAAATGGAGGTACACAAGAGGAAAAACAGTAATGCATCTATTTTCTAATGTAGTTTATCAACTACTGTATATGCCTTTATTTAGTTGGTAAAGAGGCAAGGTTGGACTGGGCCGATGAGATACCAGGAACGAATGTGAACCCAGTGGCACAGGCCCTTGTGGGGCCCCACATCTGCTCCATACCTGAAACCACTGCTGCTGCCTCTGACATCTCTCTCTGGCCCTAGTCAGGGGCATAAGAAGAAAAATATATGCCTTATGGGGGGGCTGGGGACTAGAGGGAGCTTTGCAGCTTGGGTAGTGGGGTGTGTGGTAGCCCTGAGGAAGCACCCCTGTGGGCCCCAGGCCTCAAAGTCAACACTGTAGAGGATATTTATTTTGTTTAG
Source organism: Xenopus borealis (assembly GCA_024363595.1). Taxonomy (NCBI): domain Eukaryota; kingdom Metazoa; phylum Chordata; class Amphibia; order Anura; family Pipidae; genus Xenopus; species Xenopus borealis. The sequence goes on from CM044439.1 coordinate 84,247,309, forward strand.
GGATGCACCGAATCCAGGATCCGGTTCGGTATTTGGCCAGGATTCGGCCATTTTCAGCAGGATTCGGATTCGGATGAATTCTTGTGCCTGGCCGAACCAAAGACAAAAAATCATGTGACTTTTCGTCACAAAACAAGTGCGCGGCACGCTTTTACCCTTACCCTTGCTTATTTGCATATGCAAATTAGAGTTATTTGGTTCGGGAATTCGTCCGAATCCTTCGCAAATGAATTTGGGGGTTTGGCAGAATCCAAAATAGTGGATTGGTGCTTCCCTAATTTTGTTGGTTATTAAAGTGTGTGTGTGAGTGAGGCATTTGTATCTTGGGCTTCAGGCATATGAATTATTTGGGTTCAACCACAATGTAACATATTGTGTACACTCTATAATCAGACATTCAGAACAATAGCACAGTTATGTCACTGCATATTGTAAATTGAAATTCCTCCATATAAACCAGTGCAAAAATGCAATCCAAAACAAAAAAGCAAGCTAGAAAAATGTCCTGAACTGCATTTATTATACTGAGTTATATTGCGGGATTTATCGCATTTCAATTACCCAACACACATATATATCTTTATGTATACATGGTATGAAAAAGAGGCACTCGGTCAGATTTTTGCAACTTCAATGGCTTCAGCTTCACATTATTTATATACAGCACCATAGGCCATAAACATGATCTAACAAGGCTGCTACAATCTCGATGGGGCAGATTAACTAAAGAGCTAAGCGTCTAACGCTAGCACTAATTCCACAGCGTGACGTCATTTCGCAACTTCGAAAATTCACTAACACCGGCTCTGGCAATTTTCGCTAGTGAAGTAGATAGACTTGCGCGACTTCGCACCCTTACGCCAGGCGAAGTTGTAACTTCGCAAATTCACTAAGATGAACATTTTCCTCAATGTTAGCTCTTGCGCTAGACTTCGCCAGGTCAGACCAGGTGACGTTCAATACAATAGATAGGAGGTTGAAAAAAAAAAAGTCAAAGTCCCAAAAAAACGCTGGCGTATTTTAGCATAGGAGGTGATAGTCTGAAAAAGATCGATAATTTTTTTGGGGGGTTACCCTCCTTCCCCCCTACATTTCCTAACAAATGGCAACTCAACTATATTGGGGGCACATGTAGGGCAATAGGACAACTTTATATAATTTATTAAAGGTTTCCTGGGCTTGTGTAGTGTAATGTAGTGGCTGTAACATATACTTCTATTTAAGTTCCCGCCGTATGCAAATTAGGCATCGCTAGTGTAACAGCCCTCTGCCTAGTGAAGTAACACTAGTGCGACTACACTACCGTTTGCCGACCTCAGCGTAAATTCGCACTTTAGTGGATTTGCCTGGCAAAGTGCGGCAAAGTGCGGCGAACGCTAGCAAAGCCTACGCTGGCGAATTTTCGGATCTTAGTCAATCTGCCCCATGTGTATGCATTAAAAAAAAGAAAATGGATGACAAAAGAGTGCCCATTATTTCAGTTCAACAACTTTTATTAAAAAAATGGTAAGATGCTACATGCTTCAGATCTGACTCAGAAATAACGTGAGGTTTTCACACTCTATGTTTCAGCTCTGACTCCCCTAAGGCAGTGGGCTGGAACATGTGCATCAGTGCTATTTTATCTCAACATTTGTTACAGTATGATCTCTTTGCGTGACATGCTGGTGTCCTTGGTTTTCTTTAATATCGTTCTCACAAGGGGTTCCTTTTAAAGATCCATCAGCCCCATCCCTTTCCTCTTACCTACTTCCCAGGGGAAAATGCCCTTGAGCCTTCTTCTGAAAAAGCTTTCATCAGAAGCATCACCATCATTAAAATACAAATACAACAGATGTAACGACACAAAAATGCTGTGACTGTAGATGTTAGACTGGTTCTGGTTCTTCATTTTTCAGACAGGTTTAAATGCCATATATTACAATTTACAGTTTACCAGTCATTGGTGTCTAAAGCAAAGCAGTGTATATCCAGGACCTTGCTGAACATGCTTCACAAATCACTTTCCTAATATACAGTACTGGATATGTGAAGTACATTAAAGTGATTTAGTATATTTTTGTGGAGGTTAAAGATGCATTTAATGTAATAGTCATCTAAAATTAATAGTATTCTACATATTCCCAGTGACATGGCAAGTAGCTATCAGTAACACCCCCAAGATAAACTAACCGTTGTGGGAAAAGGGTTTTTCTTATGGACCTGACCTAAAACTGAAAAAGAACTTGGGTTTTGTTTAAGTTTACACGTTTATGATCTACCAGTTGAACATTGGCTACAAACAGATCCATTAAATCCCCTAAAAAATGGTTTAAGGAATGAGACCATGCAATGATCTCAGTGCAGTGTTTTTATGTGACATTGTATCAAGAATAGGAAGTAGATCTTGACATGAACATTTCAGATAATGGATAGGTGAAGTGTGAGCACCTATTTTCACCAAAGTTTCGGGAAGGAGTCTTAAAGCATTTTGCCTAGGGAGCTCAGTTAAATCTAAGTTGTGTGTCTGAATCATAGTAGATGCGGTTGAAAAAAAAACCACATTCATGAAGTCCAACCTTTTATTCTAGTACAGCTGCCTAAGGGCTAGGTGATCCTTAATATAGCGAAACTAAGGGTTCAAGCAAAAGTTTTCGTAAAAATAACTTATACAAGGCACCAAGATTTCAGATGGCAGCCCTTATGGTTACATTAGAGATTCTAGAACAACAACAAAAAATCTGCCAGGTTTATAGATCGCAGCCAGGTATAAAAAAGGTGCTACAGATACAGAAGTGGAAGTAGGACAACAGTGGCTGTGTGTTCATGTAAAATTAATGCAAATGGCAGCATTTGTGTGAGTTCCCTGAGTATTGTGTTCTGTGATGACTATAGAGGGGACTGTGTTTTGCCTGTGTTGCATAAGAAAGGCACGGTTGTTGGTGTTGGTGCTGGGATATATTCTGCGGGCAACATGTAAAATTACCAATATATTTTTGAAGGTTCTGATGCATTGGGGATTTTTGCAGAGTATTTGGAGCATTAAGATATAGTACAGGTGTTACTGGATTATGTGATGAATTTTTAGATCACAGAGGATTCATTTTACTGTGTGACCCGTAATGTGCCTTAGAAATCCAAAAAGACCAAAGGTTTGCACTAGTATCACACTTTTAAGTGAAGGATATAAAATGATTTAATTTGCAAGTCCAGTTGGTTAATGTAACAGCTGCAAGGTCGCATTTACATTGGTACCACCTCTTGACTACCATCATGGATTTTTTTTATCCTGGACTTCCTTTCCCATATCATTTTTTAGGATAACATGTTCACTATAATACATGATATGTGGGTTTGTCAAGTGATTTTTTTCTCATCATTGAGGTTAGCCTGTGTTTACAAAGCATCCACAGCATGCTTGATGCCCAGGACTCTGTGGGTGGCACTGTCATGATCTCTATGTAGGGACGCTGTGGTTGGGAGCCTAAAGACTGGGTAAATGGGGGTGTAACCAAATACTGCAGTACTGAGGTCAGAAGCCAAAAGACAAAGTGATGTAAACAATTTATGATGCACAGATGGTTCAATGTGAGTATACTCCTGAAATACTGAAGCAAACAGCAGACTGAGGTGAAATACAGTAAACAGGCCAATAGTCAGGAGCTGGCAGCACAGAGTCAAGGCACTGGCCAGGACTCAGGAGCCAGAACCAGGGAATCCACCAGAACAGGGCTAGGATAGGCACAGGAGCAAGACAGTGGACAAGGAACTGGACAAGGACAGATGAGGTCTCAAGATCAAGGTAATCACAGGAACACAGGCAGGCAAGATCACAGCAATTGGCTTAATGACCAAGCACTGAGCAATGGTCAGGGACAGGCTTATAAAAAGTCGAAATAGATAATAAGCTACACATGGGGATAGCAAGATGGGCAGAGAAAGGGAGCAGAACAGGTATACCAAGAAACCCAAACAGAACAGCAGTGAGGACCTCCAGTGGCACAACTTGTAAGTGCAATAACTCCACACAGAGTCCAGGAATCAAATCCTGGTAAAAATGACAGGCACAGAAAGAAGGAAGAGTTGCCATCTTTCATTTTATCAAAATACAGGGGAATGTGCTGGAGAAGCATTACATTTTTCATCCTTGAAAAAGGTCCCAGTGGGGACCGAAATGTCGGATTGAGATGCAATCGCACTGAAAAATAAAGAAAACACTTTTTTCACCTATCATACAGTGAGTGCTGATCCTTCTTCCAAACTACATGATATTTTGATCGCGCACCACTGGCTATACAGTCTAGAGTGCTGGTACTGTGGGACATATATATATAATATTATTTATAGAAATATAAATAGGTGGAGGGCACTATATTACTAGAGGTGCAACAAAACCCAAGGTAGCTCCTACATTGGGTGGCCAGATAATCAATTTATCACACACTAGGTTGTGCACACTCAAATAAAATAACAATGTAAACACAGGTGGCATCTTTACTATTTAAAATAATTCAGTAATGCACAGTTGCACTGGCAAAATACAGTTTTATACAGCAATAGTTTACATAGTAATAGTATACATACCACCAAAAGAGTTTTAAAGAGGCAAAAAGTGGAGCAACAAGGAGCGGATACACATGCCAAAAAATTAGAATAATCCCAACGTTTAGGCACAAAAGCCTTTTGTGCTCATGGATGTTTAAATTAAGAGGTACGCAGTAACAGTCCACTTCACATATCTCTGAGACCAGTAAAAGCAGAAACCAAATCACAGCCATCAGCACCCCTTCACCCTAACCATCTGGAAACACCCTTTGCACCTGCAGGTCAGAAAAGGAGCAGGAAAATTAAAAAGGACAGAAAAAAAAGTATTAAAGAGAAGAGGAGAGAAGGAAAATGGGTCAGAGAAAGCTCTGGAGACTGGGAATACACACTGGAACACAGAAAAGGAGAGCAAATAAATATGCAAAGGATCTGAAATCGAGAGGGAGTAGATTTAAGAAAAGTGGCTGATAAACTGAAAGATGTGAGAGGAGTAGGAGAAAGAAAAATGTAAGAATGAAGAAATGTTCCTGCAATGAGAAATATAAGTAAGAAAATCACAATCATCAACAAAAGACAATGCTGGAGTAAGATAAAAAGACAAAGAGAAAGTGCTGAAAAACAGGAGAGAATAGTAAAGTGCATAGACTCCATTTTAGTGAAATTATCCAAACATTTACAAATAACTTATGTTTTCCCTGTAATCATAAAACATTACCTTATACTTGATCCCAACTAAGATACTAAATCCTTATCAAATACAAAATAATCATGTTTTGTTTAATAGTTTTTTTAGTAGACTTATGGACATATAGATATAATATGGACATTCAATTACAGAAAAGTCGCTTATTCGCTGACCACTAATCATGGGCATTTCTGGATAATATGTCCCATACCTTAGTGCCCATTGCTTCTCAAAAAATAATATACTATATTATACAACTATACTGGGTAAGAAAAAAAAAAAAATTCTATACCTCACTGATTCAAAAACAAAAAAAATAAGACTTATTTAGACTAATTTATTAATACTTCTCATCATGCAGGAGCCTGTTTTTGGCTACATTTAGCCTCTCCACACACAAAAAAAAATCAACCTTGGCCTATGCTCCTCCTGTTGTAATTGTTTTTAAAGTGTGGAGGCTAAGGGCAGAGACACGCGGTCAGATTTCAGGGAGATTAATTGCCCAGCTACTAATTTCCCAGAACTGCCTTCCCCTCAGCTAGAATGTAAATCGCTGTCGAGTTGGCACTTGGAGTGCTTCATCCTGCTGGAGATTTACATTATAGACAGCGGGAAAGCAGTTTGGGGAGATTAGTCAGTAGGCAATCAGAGCTGAAAACCGATGGTTGGAGCTGAAAGCTGTAGAAAAAGTGGAGAATACCAATTGTCTTTTTTTAAACCCCTAGCCACCAATTAAAAAAAAAAAAAACTTTAATGGGAGGCACCAGTGTGTTTTTTTTAACTAATAGGGGGACCTTGGCCACCACTTTTTTTTAAACTTATAGGTGGGCCCTGGCCACCAATGTGTTTTTTTAGTTATAGGGGGGGGCTGGCCACCAATGTTTCTTATTATTATGGGGGGGAGGGGCTGGCCACCAATGGCTTTTTATAATTTGAGGGGCCTGGCCAAAATTCTTTTTTGACTTGTAGGAGTGTCCTGACCACCAATGGCTTTTTTAAATTTGTAGGCGTGTGGCTGGTCATAACTTGTGGCGAGGGGGAGCAGGACACCAATTACTCTTTACAGCTTGTGGGGGGTTGTTTTAGCACTGATAATTGACTTGGGGCTGGCCTTGGGCCCAGGCGATATAGAACCTTTTTTCATACGGGACACGTGATTTCTGATGGTGGTCCAGGATATGGTTACACATGCAAAATGCTTAAATTTTGCTTTCTCTGTACATCCCCCTTAGTATGCATTTAATCCAGTTTTAGAATTCTGTATGGCCTTCCCTTACTGTTTTCATAGGTATTACTAGGTAAATGCTAGTCTTAGCAATAACTTCTTAGAGTATAAATACAATAACATTCAGGAGAATCTACACATAATTTGGAAATATATATGTGTATATTTTTAGGTATAAGAGGTCACCTGAGGAAACAGTATGAAATTAATTTATTCCATGAAAATCAAGTCTTTGACCAAGTTATGGGAATCGCAGTCTATTTTACATGATAAACATGTAGAATAGTTTTCCATTAGTTATAGCTTCAGGAAAAATAGAAAGAAAATGTCTGGCATGCAGCAGAGGTAAAAACTTCACAAATTTTCCATTTTGCCTTTAGGTGAAACTCTAGCACAGTTCTGCTCTTGTCAGTCAGTTTATTGTCATACACAAAACAAGCAAAGCTTACTGTATATGACAAGTCCATGGATGGCAAGTATAATATGCAACCATTATAAGTTTTGTTCACTGTAATCTTGTACAGACAAAATTTACATTATTAAATGTAGTTTATAAGCATTAGCGTTATATTCTTAAATCAACATTGTTTAATGAAACTTCTTTTCCCAGTAGCCCAACTAATACAAGACAATCCTTTGGTGAGAATCCTGCCTGGTCTATACACCAAGCTTCCTGTTCTTTTCATTTTTTTAATAACGCTTTATTTATAACAGTTTTCAGGTTATTTCTAATATATAAGTAATTCTAAAACAACTGGACTTGCTGAGCAACCATTGAAGATGTTTCACTACTCATCCGAGTAGCTTTTTTGGTTCAACTGACTGGCATGGGAAGTTCTCGGGATATAAACTCTTCCACTTATCCAGTCACAACAGCACATTGTAACTCTTCAAAGAGGTGACATGACTTCAAAGAAGTGTCCCTTGTCTTTTAGACATAGAGTTTCCCTCCTATGCTGAGCCATTCACTTGGTGAGCAGTTGTTTGGTCTCCCCAAGGTATAGATCTGAGCACTCCTCACTACACTAGACTCTGTATACCACATTGCTTTGTTTTTCTTTTGGTGTTGGATGCTTTTGTCTCAGTGTGTCACTAGGTTTGAAAAACACAGGGACGTGGTGTTTGGTGAAAATCCTCCTGCGCTTCTCTGACACTCCAGCTACATATTGGATGACTATGTTTCACCTACTATGTGTCTCCGGGTGGTTATTTCGTTTGATGTTCCTGTTGGGCTTGGTTACTGCTGTTTTGACAAAGGCCCAATCTGGGTAGCCACGCGCTTTTAAAGCTCCTCTGAGATGTTTTTGCTCTTTGTCTTTGGATTCTGTATCAGTTGCCACACATTCCACCCTGTCTGCAACAAACAATGCTGTTCTCACATCTGTACCCCAGTGGTTTCAGAAGACTTCACACATCCATTCATGCAACTCACACAAGTAACATCTGTTTCTAGGAGTTGCATGACACATTGGTAAACCTATCACAGTAGCACACAGACTCAACACCTCTGTAAATTTCAGATGTCACCTCTCTGAAGAGTTACAATGTGCCGTAATTGATTAATCGGAATAGTTTATATGCCGAGAACTTCCCACACCAGTCGGTTGAACTGAAGAAGCTGCTTGGATGAGTAGCGAAACGTCTTCAATGATTACTCAGCAAATCCAGTTGTTTTAGAATCACTTATATTAGAATATATTAGATATACCATGACCTGACCTGGATGAATGAAAATCTCCATAGTCTTTTCAGGTTATTACTACAAACAATAAAAATATTGCAAAGTGGAGTTGTAAAACCTCAGATGTGGCATAGGAAATTAGGAAAAAAAATGTAGGAAAGACCTGAGTTACTTAACTAGCATACAGATGACAATTTTTATGATGGAAATTTCAGCTATTACGACCTATTTGAAAGGAAATTATCCCATAGTGACCAGATGGCAATATGAAGGTAAAAATTATCATCCAGAAGGGCTAATAACCAGAGTAATAAAGAGGGAAGGGGCTAGCCAATACAAAGCAATAACCTAACAGGTAGCTGCCAGGATTTGAGAAACAAGTTTGTATGGCTGTAATGCAAGCTTAGGGTAAGGTAGGCATAATAATTCTGATTCAATAGTAGGTTCAGTGGTTACCACTATAATCTGTGAAGCTGCTTGAAAGACTTCTGTCCAATAGGACAATGCCATCAAGCGTAAAAGTAGTCACTCCTAGCAGAGCAAGCCCGTAAAACATGTTGATGCAAATATATTATAGTTATATAGAGTTATATACCAGCAGAACATCAATTTACATGCCGTTTCTTTGACTCCAACATTAGGGGAAATTTTCCTGACAGATAATCAAAATTTCGTCCAGGTTTTGGGTGAGATGGTGGAACCTCCCATTGTTTGGATCTACTTCAATAAATTGGTAATCAATTAAAGAGATTGTATTCCTTGGATTATGACAGTAATGTTCAACACTGTTCATAGAATGAGCCGTGTAATTTTACTTGGTGGGGAGACTGATATAAAGAAATACAGAATCTCACTTTTAGAAATGACATGAGAGGGAAATTTCCCCAGGAGAGAAATCTGGATTCCCAATCAACGGCTGCATATCATTTTGAGAAATATGTGCAATTAGTTTATGTTTCAAATGCAAATGTAAGTTAACAATGGGGTTCGTAATATTATGTTTCTGAACTGCTTCAGTAATAGCCCATAGAATGGAGGAAACCTGATTTAATTTTTGATATAATGGAAAACCAATTTACACTTTAATCTCCTTATATTAGATAACAACACCATACTGCTGCTAAGCAGGGTGATCACTGGAATTTTCTCTTGAATCTGGCCTGTCATATAAGTTGATGCTACAAGGCTGATTATTAAATTCTGATGATAGTTGCATTGGTTTCTGAACTGCCATGTAGTAATTATCTCTGTGTTGGTCCCTAAGATCAGTAACCGACATCACCACAGAGCAAGTGCAGTGAATCCGTAGAAAAGAAGATGGGGAACTACTTGGGCATCTTTGGAGACACAGATCTTTACTGCTTAAGTGTTGTGGTTGCCTTGGGCTGGTAGGGAGCCCAAAACATAATGTACAACATTTCTAGCCTACTTCTTTAGCTAAGCTTTAGTTATCCTTTAAACTGATGCTGACTCTATTCTGTCAATGAAAACACAATTTTCGAACTATTTTAGAACTATCCCCTCCAATTTTTAGAACTATTTTAGAACTATCCCCTCCAAAGAGTTCTAAGCCCTTCATAAAATTGTCCTGCTGTGTCCTCTAGCTCTATAAGCAGTGGCACACAGGTCTGTTTATCACCTGCTTGAAATCACACTTTCCCTGTGCCACACAGCACCCCAAAATGCCACTTCCTTGTTTTTGAATGGCAATCATCTGTTTTAAAGTCACAAAAGGAGCCGAAGTTGAAGTCCCGAAGCCACAAAGAGACCCTAAGTCATGAAAGGAGGCGAAATTGAAGTCCCGAAGCTGCGAAAAGACCCAAAACCATGAAAGGAGCCAAAGCCCTCAAGCCATGTGTTTTTTTTATATTATTAAACCCCTGGCCACCAATGTATTATTTATTACTCTATAGGCCCCTGCCACCAATGTTTTTTTTTTATTTAATATTCTATGGGGCAGCTGTTGCCAATTTTTTTTATTTATAGAGGGGCCCTGGTGCCAATGTTTAAAAAAAAAAAAACGTTTATGGGGGGCCTTGGGATTATTTTTTTGTTTTGGAGGGCCCTGAAAAAGGCCAAATCCCAAACCGAATCCTGAATTCGGTGCATCCTTAGATCCACCAAAGGTGCATACAGGCTTCCGTTTTTGGCATGTACTTTCAAACAGACAATGTTCAGCATGCATGTAATATTTGTTTTGTGTTCCACAGTTCATTCATTACAAGTGGAGATAAAAGAGAAAATAATAGTATAAAACAATGTAATAGACAATCACAGATTGCCAATTGTCTACTTTGAGTGCAATTTAAGCCTGGTTCCTAAACAACCCTGTGATGGATTATTGGCCCTACTGCAGACTCCAAGCCCCATGATATCCTAATTGTGTTCCTGTTCTTGATCCTGTTTGGTATCTTCTCTTGTTCCTGAAATTATATCTGGTAAATTTTGTGTTGTTCCTGCCTCGTTTCCCCTGCTCTGTTTCTTATCTGCTCCCTGTTACCTCTGATTTTTGGATCTCCTGGTATTGACTTCGGGTAGTTTTTGACCTTGCATGAACTCTGCCTGTACCGACCTTTGGCCTGTCCCTCATCTGTTTGTCTGACGCCGGCCCTGGACTTTTGGCCTGAACTTGTGTTTTTGCTGCCGTTTAAATCTGCAGACATCTGTGCACATTTTTTGTTTAATAAACATCTCAAGTTATACAACACATTGGCTACTGTTCATGAATCCTTACACACACTGTCTTTTCCTACAGTTTCACAGACTCTTTGGTCCAATTCCTCAGGGAATTGAGGGAGCTAATTTTAGCTAGCTCTAAATAGAGCTTCTAAAGAAGCTCAATTCTAAAAAAAATACAGTATACTGTTGTTAAATTGGCAGGCAAATGTGCATGATAATATTAATATATTAGATAAAAGAGCCAAGCAGCCATAAAACTGCTGATGGGACCCGGTGGGGCACTGGCCAATAATCAGTTTTAATTAATGTTTATGAATGTCTCATTCTCGCATTCACTTTAATTCACTTGAATCTATAAGAACTATTTTTGCTGTTTACCTTGGCGAACTAGGAAGTATTTTCATATATGCTAACAAAAGTGAATTAGGCCAGCTCTGTATGAATACTTGAGTGGCTAACACATATTTTTCTTGTCTTTCAATGAGTCTAGCTGGTCTGCAATACACTAAGGGTCCGATGTACTAAATTCACGTGAATAGATTGAAGTTCGATCGAATTTCGAATGTAGGATTTATTCGTTTGGTTGAATATGCAAATTTTGGCATATTCGATCATCGAATAGCGAATGGTTGAACGATCGAATAGATTCGAATGAACGAATATTCGATCATTCGATCAGCGAATGATTTAAATTTTAAAGTTTATTCGATTGCCTACTTCGCCAGATTGGACCTACCAAATTGCAATATAAGCCTATGGGAGCCCTCCCATAGGCTTCTGAGGCTAAGTCCTGATCGAATAGTATTCAAACGATCGAAGTCTTCGATCGTTCGAATCGTACAAATTATTTGAATGATCAAATGATTTATTGACTGATCGAATAAATTATTCGACTGATCGAATAAATTTGTATTCGATCGTCGAATTATCAAATAAAAGGTAGCCTAAAACTATTCGTTTAGCATTTGACGATCGAATGCTAATCGAATATCGAATTTGGTCGAACTAATTTTAGGGAATAATAGTAAATTTGCCCCTTAGTGAATTGCAAAAAGATATATTCCAAACTTTCTATATTAGTTAAAAAATCTAATTTTATTACATATAAAGTTTAAAAAAGTAGGCATACAGACCCATTGAAGCTCCGCCTTATGCGTTTCATACCCACTGGTACTTAGTCATAGGTACTGATATTTTTCAATTGGTTCCACCATTTAAACCCACGGAGATCCCTCCCTCAAATTTTAAAACCAATGACATGTTGCCACATCACACTGTGATGTCAAATTCAATTAGGTCACATTTCTCCTTAATGTATGCATATTAGCAGCTATATGCACCCAGACGCCCTGTAAATCCTGGTTAGCGCTGTCTGTATATTGGGATATTATTATGTTATAATGAGATGGGAGTGCTTGCACTATATAGGTGATCTAACTTTATAATTGCCCTGGAAGTTTGAGTGGAGCTGAGTAATGAACTAGCTCAATTGACTTTAATTACCTCAGTATATGTATTTGAGTAGGGGGTGTGGCTAACTCTGGGACTTATGTATTGTGTTTAAAGAACCAAGTACTAATTGAGATAAAGTTTTGAGATATTGTGAGCTTCCAGAGTAGTCAAGGGATAATAAGTGCTCAACCTGGGGCATATCGCTTGATAATACAATTCCGTTGGTCTGATGTAAGATTTAATAATAAACACACGGAGAAGGGATATATATATATATTCTTTTTTTATTTATGTTTGATTTCATATGTAGGTTTTTTTCACTGTTTTTTCACAAAAAAATGGAAACACTCTGGGATAGTGATGCCAGGCTCTGTAAAGCAAATTTTGTGTTTGGCACCAGTAAGTACAGATTCATCTCATGATTATACAAATGTATTTAAGGCATTTAGAAATTTTTAACAGAATTTAATAAAAGAATTACACATGTGGTGGGATATAGCTTCACTAGAGAAATATGTCATGTCAGGATTCCCTGACCTATAAAAATGAAGCCATCAGGATGCTTAAAGGGCAACTAAAGTCTAAAATAGAGTTAGAAATGCTGTATTTTGTATACTAAATATAAACATGAACTTACTGCACCAGAGGCCTAGTAAGATAAATGATTTATGCTTTCAAATTTGGCACAGAGGGCTGTCATCTTGTAACTTTGTTAGACATCTCTGCAATATCAAGACTCGCACATGCTCAATGTGATCTGGACTTCAGTTGGGAGGGCTAAGCTTAGGGATCGTCATAAATGATCAAAACAGCACAAGTCAAATAATATCTGCCATAGAAGCCAATACAGCAAGACTGATCAGAATATACAGACTGCACTGGGTCTGTAGATACAAATCTCTACACAGTTACTGGCTGCTGGAGTTCTGGGAAGTAAGGTGGAGGGGGTGCTCCCACCTGCTATTTGAAACAGCATAGCAGTTGGGGAAAGTCTGACAATTCATGTCCCTAGCAGTAAATGAGGATAGAATTTCACTGCATGCAGTCAGGATTCTTATAAAAATGATAGACATTTTTTAATTGAAGTATATTGGAGATAGATTTCTTTTTCATTAAAGAAAGTAAAAATGGCATTGTATTTTTTTGCCTTTACATTCTCTTTAATGAGAGGGAAGCATATACAGTATTGAGAACTCTTTATGTCTATACTTATTGAACTTGTAGAGCTCTGACGGATGGTTTAACAGATACAGTTGTAAGGCAGTGATGAGCGAATCTATCCCGTTTCGCTTCCGGCGAGTGAATTTCCAGCTAAATTTGCGAATTGATGAAAAATTAACAAAACGAGTCGTGTCTCGTTTTTTGATGTGTCGTGCCATTTTTTACGCGTCAATCACTATTGTAAGGGACTATTTGGTCCCTAAGTCTGTGACCATACCTTTTTACCATCTGCCAAAAGTCCAATAATCTCGGGCATAGGATCATTGAGTGGGTGGATGCGCACTTACAGTACAAGCACTGGTCAAACGTTCGGCTAGCTCAGGGGTCCCCAACCTTTTTCACCAGTGAGCAACATTCAGATGTAAAAAGAGTTGGGGAGCAATACAAGCATGAAAAAAGTTCCTGGGTGGTGCCAAATAAGGGCTGTGATTGGCTATTGGTAGCCCCTATGTGAACTGGCAGCTTACAGGTGGTTCTGCTGGGCAGTGCACCTGGTTTTTAAGCAACCAAAACTTGCCTCCAAGCCTGGAATTCAAAAATAAGCACCTGCTTTGAGGCCACTGGGAGCAACGTCCAAGGGGTTGGGAAGCAACATGTTGCTCACGAGCTACTGGTTGGGGATCACTGGGATAGCTATATGAGGGATACTACACATGTATTAAATAAATTGAATGCATTTCGGTGGGAAGAGGGATACGGTTTGGGAACAATGGATGTCGCCTCACTGTATTCCTTGATACCACATGAATTGGATACGGAGGCAGTACGTTACCATCTGCAAAAATATAGTAGTTATTCAATAGATTTGAGGAAGTTTCTATAGTCATCAATTAGATTCCTGCTTGAGCACAATTACTTTACTTGACTCAACTTATTACCTGCAGAGATGTGGGACAGCTATGGGGGCAAAATTTGCTCTCTCCTACGCCAACCTCCATATGGGTTCGTGGGAGGAAACCCACATCTCTGCAGATATGAGGCATCCCTTAAAGTTGTACACATGCTATATAGACGATCTTTTGTGCGTGTGGCAAGGGGATGAATTGAGTTTTTTGGTCTTTGTTCAGGAGTTAAACCAGAATGAGTTAAATCTAAGGCTTACAAGTGAATATAGACAGGAAACAGTTGAATTTCTGGATATAAAACTAATGACTAGTTTAGTTTCTATAGGAAGCCCTGTAGTGGCAACACCTTGTTGCATGCGCTGTCCTGCCATACAAAAAATTTGGTAGGTGAAATACCTGTTCCTGAGATTGAGAAGGAACTGTTCCACAGAGAGAGCCTTTTGGGAACAGACAGAAGATATCAAAGAAAGGCAGCGGCGTAACTACTCCCTGGTGGGCCCCGGCACAGGATGGGCACCTGGGCCCCCCTTACAGTACCTCTATAAATCACATGCTGGAGTGTTGATGGCATGTGTGATGTAAAATCTCCCCCTAGATAACTGCCTGCCATAGCCATTCTGTGGCTCCGATGGGCCTCATGGGGATGGGGGCCCTGGTGCAATTGCACCCCCTGCACCCCTGGTAGTTACGCTACTGAAGAAAGGTTGACATTTGAACTGGGGGCTATATTCCAAATTTTGTGGCCATTTATGGATTGCAGCACCTGAGCATTAGAAGTTTTTGCAATACACTTAGGACTGAACTGTTAATAAATAACAAAGACATGTTGCTGTTAAATTATGAAGCTATAAATTAGAGATCAGACTTCTTGGCACTGCTAACTGAAAGATGACTGGTGTTCCAACAATGCAGAGTAATTGCATTTCATGAATAACACTGAAACATTACTGGAACACATTTTTTAACACACAGTGATTTGATTTTTTTTCTCTTTAACGGACTTGCTTGACAGGATTTTTCTAAATGTCCATTCTCTTTTCTACTTTTTCTTGGAAGGCAATTGGCATGATTAAAAAGCAGAACAGCGACCGATTGAGCTTCGTGAACTTTCGGCGCATGCGCAGTAGTACCAGCGTCGTACTGCGCATGCGCGCCCAGCGCCTTCAGATCCTGGAAGAAGAGAAAAAGAAGAAGAGAAGAATCGGTTAGAAGAGAGAGAAGATGGCGCCTGTGAAGA
>CM044439.1:84302248-84313970 GCA_024363595.1 Xenopus borealis
TCGTACGAATCGAGGATTCGTACGATCGGATCGTTGCGTCTATGGCCAGCTTTACTGAGCATTTTTTTTTAAATGGTGTCAGTGACCCCCGTTTGAAAGCTGCAAATAATTAAAAACCTATGAAAAATAAATAATGAAGACCAATTGAAAAGTTTCTTAGAATTTGCCCATCTGCAATATACTAAAAGTTAACTTGAAGGTGAACCAGCCCTTTAATCTATTCACCCAGTTTTTATTTTTAAACTGAAAATTCCTTTCGACATATCCAATAAATGTGTTGTTGCTAATAATTGTTTGCTTTTATTACTGTATGCAAATTAGATTTGGGCTTACAACAGTTTAAAGGATCTTCACCCACAATAAATCAGTATAACACGATAATAGTTATGTGATTTACTACCTCCTTTGTTCTGATGGTGTACAGCTATTCCAAAATTGCATTGAGCAGGTTTAGTGATATTATTATGCCCTCTTAAGGTGGCCATACACGTAGAGATCCGCTCGTTTGGCAATGTCACCAAACGAGCGGATCTCTCCCCGATATGCCCACCTTGAGGTGGGCGATATCGGGCTGATCGATCGTGGGCCAGCATCAACGAACAGATGCGGCCGCAATCCGACGGGATTTTTAATCCTGCCCAATCGACATCTGGCCGACTTTCAGCCAGATATCGATCAGGAAAGCCCGTTGGAGGGCCCCCCACACGGGCCGATAAGCTGCCGACACAGTCTGTCGGCAGCTTTTATCTGCCCGTGTATGGCCACCTTTAGTCAGAGTACATTTTAAACACTGTGCTGACACTTGGAATAGCTTACTGTACAGTTTACTTTTGTACAATTTTCATCTTTGAAATTTACTTTTATAGATTTTTTTTTTAGTAATTTTTGTTGAGTGGATAAAAGATAAAATTGTACAACATATTATGGGCTGAATAAGAATATTGTCAAAGTTGATAAAGGAAATTTTTATTCTGTTACACAGAGATAGCAGAGAGCAAATTGTTTCTAAATAGTATATAATTTGGTAAGAGATCAGCAACCCTTAGGATAACAGTGGCATCAGTATACAACTTTTTGAGATCTAGTAAACTACATTTCTGTATGGTTCTCAATAGTAAGAAAGAAAGAAAGATGGAAATAAACATAGCATAAGAAAAAAAGTATTGGGGCTGTAAGGGGTTATATTTCCGATATCAATATGACTGATAGTTTGGGTGTAGGTTAAGTTTTAGGTACAGGAGGGAAGGGATGTATCTGGGGACCAGGAAGCAAACCCCTGATTTCCTTAATTCACCATAGATCTAAGTGATGTGTTACCTTGTAAGGAAGAAAGCTACCTCTAAGAAAGCTATATTTGCTTCAAATGTTCTGTTGACATAGACTTTTTTTGATTATCTCCTGCAAAGCTGGAATGTTATGGGGTCTTCCAAACACCTTTGCTTTTGATGTCAACCCACAAATTTAAAAATGGTGCTAGAACATCTTTTTTCCAAATTATTTGGAAGTTTGTTCATTTGTGCAAAACAATATTTTTTACTCTGTTTACAAGAATACAATGCACTTCTGAGAACTACACTAAATGGGCTGACCAGTGAGTAATAACTGTAGCCAGCTGTCAGTAAATCGCATCTGCTTTCCTCCAGTAAGACTTATTTTTGTAATCTTTGGCAGTTAGTTTTTTTTTTTGCTTTGTAGTAGTCTGAAATGAGCATTTTGCTGTTAAATGTTGATGTAGGTGGAAATGTCATCTCAAAAGAACAAATGCAGCGTTTTCATTATTTAGAACTTGGTGGGTTAGAGGCTGGGGTGGCAGAAAGGGCTTTTTATTAGCCCTGTTCACCTACATTTCCTTTTTGAAAGAACTATTGACACTCTTACGGCAATATCATATTTTTTGAATGTCTGATACACTGTGTTAGTCACAGAGTGACACCTATAGGAAAGTTAAATGAGAAATTGTCTGTGTTGTGGCTTTGGCACAATAGGAGATTAGTTGCCAATGATAAATCTGCGTTACAGCAGACTACTAGTCTACAAATGCTTTGCCATTGTTAATAATGATGGGAACACATACATGGCGCTTCATTCTTGAATTTGCTTTGTGAGGGAACTTCAGGCTGCCTCTTAAAACTGAAGCAATGCGTGTGGTTTCCAGCGAAGATTCACATTATTGGAAAAGCATTTACGCCTACTTCTATGCTTTTTTTTTTTCTTACTTTAATAGGAAACATGCTGTCTTGACTGTTAATATCAAAGACAGGCAAATCTTTTCCAGGAAAGTAGGATGCCTTCAACCTGCATGAAATTTTATGTAAGCATATTTGTGCTTAAAGGGGTTATTCACCTTTGAGATAACTTTTAGTATGATGTAGAGACTGATACAATGCAATTTGCAATAGGTTTGCATTTTTTTATTATTGAAGGTTTTTGAGTTATTCCGTTTCTTATTCAGCACCTCTTCAATTTGCATCCTAAGCAATCTGGTAACTAGGGTCCAAATTACCCTAGCAACCATGCATTCATTTCAATAAGAGACTAGGATATGAATAGGAGAGGCCCGAATAGAAGGATCAGTAATAAAACGTTGCAATAACAATACAGTTGTAGCTTTAAATAGCATTTGTTTTTAGATGGTGTATGTGACCCCTATTTGAAAGCTGGAAAGAGTCAAAAGAAGAGGGCAACTATTTCAAAAAGCCTTACAGAGCATTTGTTTTTTTTAGAAGGGAGTCCGTGACTCCCATTTCAAACCTGCAAAGAGTCAGAAGAAAATGAAAATATAAAACTAAAAAAATAAATAATGAAAACCAATTGGAAGGTTGCTTAGAATTGGCCTTTCTATAACATACTAAAAGATACCTTAAAGGTCAACAACCCCTTTAAGGAATATTAATTCTGTAGTTCATTATTTTTAAAGGGACAGAGAATTGGTCAGAAGTCTGAATCGTTTGTGAGTTGGTCTATTGAAGGTTACCATATAATTCACAAACTGACCCCTGTAGTATGTCCTGCCTGTTGTCCTTAATCTGCAGTATTCAATGTGATACGTTCTGAAGCTGCAGCAATAAAGTGTAATAAAAGTCTGAATCATTAGTTAGTGAGTTGGTCTATTGAAGGTCATCACATAGTTCACAAACTGACCCCGGTAATATGTCCAGCCTGTTGTCCTTAATTTGCAGCATTCAATGTGGTAAGTTGTGGCTACAGTTATGAAGAGAATATTCTTTTATTGCTTTTAGACACACATATTTTACATAAGCCCAATAGAATGAGCTCTTGTCAAAAAAGAAGAGTGCTATATTTTCCCTTTTAGAGAGAATGAAATGTATAAGCATGGGGGAGTGCCAAAATGTTAAGAACCCCCTCACTGATTCTAATCTCTTACTTGATAACCTGGGTTAAATTCTTCTGGGTTTTATTGATGAAGATCCTTGTTACTGTCTTCTTTAACAGCTTCTATAATTTCTTCATTCCTGTCCTGGCAGGTGCATTCTCAGTAAAGTGAAAGCTGAGCTTAGATGCAAAATGTAGCTTCTTTAGTCTCCTGCTCATGCACCTACCTGGAGATAATAAGACAGAAGAGGCCAGCGAGCTTCTATAGAATTACCCCAGACCAGTGCAGTTTTTCTAAAAGGAGTACCTACTGCTGATTTTAACTTTAGTTCTCCTTTTAAAGGGGACCTGTCACATTAAGAAATCATTCCAAATGCTTTCTATCATGTTAGTTGAGCAAAATAAACTTTAGTTACACTATATATATTACTTAAATAATAGTTAACTGCCATTTTTGTGGACAAGTCGTGTATCCCCACAAAATCTTGTTTATGTGCCAGAATGCAGTGTCCTACACAATTATAAAGTGTGAGGAGGGAAAGGCTAATGTGGGTGACATTTAGGTGCTGAATGAAAAATGAATTCATTGATTCTCCCGCTTCTATGCCTTAGGTATAGAGGCGGGGAAGGAAATATATGATTGACAGCTCAGATATTTAAACACCTTTATAACAGGTATGGATGTTTTAATGAAGAAAAGAATTTGGGTTTTATGTTTAATTTGCAAAGGACTTTCATCATACAGCTTTGTATGTCTGGTTGACATGTCCACTTTAAGTAGTATGAAAGTTATCACTGCTATATATGAAAATAGAATATAGAGAGACTATTTTATACAGTTATGGAATGCAATGTATGTTCTAATGCAGATAACTTTTTTTTTTTTATATAGTTGCTTCTACCTCGCGTCAGCTATCTGACACTGGTGACTGACAAAGTCAAAAAGCATTTTCAGAAAGTCATGAGGACAGAAGATATAAGTGAAATTTGGTTTGAATTTGAAGGGATTCCTTTGAAATGGTAAGTGGACAAATTACAAACTAAATGGCTTGACTGTTTCCATACTGCTTCTCTGTGGAACTCAAAGTGGCATTTTATAACACCATGGAAACCCCCTAAATCAGGGTTGTCCAACCTTTTGGCTTCTCTGGGCCACAATGGAAAAAGAAAAATTGTCTGGGGCCACACATGAAATACACAAACACTTTTGATTTGTAAAAGTAAAGAAAATGCACAGAAAAGAACTACAATACTAGTTGGATAACCAGATGGAGCTATACTCTGGAATATGGGGCACCTTGATATTAAATTGACATTATTATTACTACTAAATGAGTCCCCCCTCCTGCAACATCGCATTTCCTTGGGAACCAGGCATTTCCAACTGGCCCGCGTTCATATCCATCCTGGCCTGCATGCAGCCCTCAGGCTGCAGGTTGGACACCCCTGCCCTAAATGCTAACCTTTAATCCATTGTTGTGTGGAACACTTTTATGTTATTTGGGTTGTTGTTATGTAGAACTGTAATGTAAATAAAGGGCATACATTAGCAGAGGCAATTCAGACAATGGACACTGGACAATTATTAATAGTTGTTTACTCTCTTTTCACCAAAGAAAAAGATCGTTACATACACCGAGACTACAAGTTCATATTTTAAGTCATCATTTGCTACTGTTTTAAATATTCGAACTGGTGTATGTAGAAAAACTAGAATGATGCAATCTATTGAACTGTGTCCTCCTTCTCTAGCTAACGGTTTCCACAAAAGGTCCCAGGGAAAAAAAAATAATTCTTGGTAAAGGTTTTTATTCTGGTAATGACAATTTGTAGTTTTTGAGCTTTTCTAAAAATGTCACTTTTAGAGAGTGTAGAACAGCAACTGTTAACGTGTACAGCCTTTCAGTTTTCATTTATTATTCAGAATGAGCTGATCAGTGGTCTCTGGATGAGTGATTCTGAAAACATTCACTTTTTCAGGGTATCTTAGCATCTGCGTGTTTACTTAGAAAAGTAGCACCCCTGCATATTCCTGCATTTTGAATGAATTGGCACATTACAGCACTAGATACTTTGCAGATTGTTTTGAATTCTAGCAACGCTAAGTAAAAAAAGACAGCATTTAATTTCTAATACCCACAGTTAGTCTTATATTGTCCATTTTGAAAAGCATCATTTGATATCAAAGGTTAACAGAACTGGTACAGGTATGGAATCTTATCCAGAATGCTAGGCACCTGGGGTCTTTCTGTAATTTGTATCTCCATACCTAAAGTCTACTAAAGCAACTTTAAAATAAGAATTAAACCAAATAACATGGTTTTGCCTCTAATAAGGATTAATTATATTATATCTGGGATCAAGTACAAGGTACTGTTTCATTATTACAGGGAAAGGGGAAATCATTAAAAAAAAAAAAGTAAATGAAAGAATGAATGAATGAATTCTATGAGAGATGGGATTCCTGTAATTCGAATCATTTTGGATAATGGGTTTCCAGATAACAGATTCCTTACCTGGGATCCATACTATCAGTCTAGACATAGTATGGATCTAATTATCTACATCGGAAGGACCAATCATAGAGTAGCTTCAGTTTCCTTGCTTATCTCAAGAAACAAAAAAAGGGCTATACTGAAACTAATATGCCAGTAAGACGCATGTTATGTCTATGTTAGACATTGCCACACCGCTGTCTATTAGAGACTGTACTGTATGTGTGAAAAACCAAAGGTAGGAGAGTTTGCTTTGAAATTAGTGACCCCCAACATGCAACATCACAACACACTTAGCTGTGCTAGAGGTAGAGCACTGCTTTCAGCCTCCTGACCATCAAACATGCTGCATGCTTCCTTCTCTGTTGGCTAGCTATAGGCAGGCCAAGTAAGAATTCAAATAAAACTGCTTATATTGCCAGTGCATCTCACTCTGTCAGCAGTGCATAACGATGTGCACAGGCAAACAGTGGCAACAGTGACTAAATTACAAGTGGGTATATGTAGAACTGAACTGCAAAGGGCAAAGAACCACATATGGGGTTGAATGCAGGGTAAAGGTGTTTGAAGAAGAGAACAGCTTAAAGGGGACCGTCACCCCCAAAAAAAATGCAAATCCTATTTGATCACTTTAGTCAGGCAAAATTAAATTATTACGGAAAGGCCATGTCCCATAGACTCCATTGAAATCAAATAATCCACATTTTTAAAAATGATTTCCTTTATCTCTGTAATAATAAAACAGTACCTTGTTCTTGCTCCAAACGAAGATATAATTAATCCTTATTGGAAGCAAAACCAGGCAATTGGGTTTATTTAATGTTTACATGATTTTCTAGTAGTCTTAAGGTGTAAAAACCCCATTATCTGGAAAGCCCCAGGTCCCAAGCGTTTAGAATAATAGGTCCAATACCTGTACTGACATTGGAGTGTTCAAACTTTTTTAGACACCCTAATGTCACAGCAGCATATGTCCAGTAGATGTCAGTATTTAATAAAGCAAGCAAGGATGAGTAAATTCTTGTGGTAATGTGTTTAAGTACTGATTGATCAAAAAGTGATAAAGACATCATTATATTGCCATACTTTTCTGTGTCCAATGACTGAGACATGGTTTTAGTAAGTGATTATTATATTTATTTTGTTTTTGACACATGAAATTAAACATTTATATTCATATCTGTCCATATAGCTATATCTTACAGACTAACTACATCACTGAGTACAGATTAAACCTGATCATTCATGTTTGTTTATGTTAAAGCATGAGAGGGAGCAGACCTGGCTGACACTAACCAAATGAACTTCTTCCAATTTACCTTTTATTGCAAATGAAATGGCATTCCACATCTTGCAAAAGCTTAGTTTCTTTACTTGCCACCGATTATCTATGAAAGTGATATGGAAGTACCAATGTGACAACATTGGACAATCATTATTTTAACAAGTGGTTCAAATGATGCTTGGGGACCTTAGAGCTACCATCATCCTAAAGGTGGGGGTAGCCCTAGGGCTTACAGTGGCTGTGTATTTGGGATTGGGAGCAGATATAATTTTTACGTCAAATGCCAAAAGTGACAAAACGTGAAAAGTTTAACTCATCATCCATAATTTTATCAGATGCATCACTAGTTCACAACCATAATTATACTGGATGACTGGGTAAAGTGTTGCATTGTGGATTAAAAAATGTGGCAATTTGCACCTGATAATCTAGTATGCATACTGTGGCTGAGGTTATAAATGGGCACATATGCCTTTTGATACTCAGTTTATTATGCTGCTTTAGTAGTTAATTCAAACAGATATATATATAGTGAATAGTGCACCCCTTCTTGTAGAATATAATGTGAATATTGTAAGTCACTTGTTTGTATGGTTCCATTACCGTATAAACAAGTCATGGAATTCTGTTTGACTTATAATATCCTTATATTTATTATGACACGCAAGTTTAAATAAGTCACATGACCAGCAGACCTTCCTGTTGAGTAGCTTAATGCTATCTTCTCCCAGTTTAGCTTTAAAGGGCATGTAAAGGCTAAAAAATGAAATCCCATTTTTACTTTAATGAAAAAGACATTTATTTCCAATATACTTTAATTAAAGGACCAGTAACATCAAAAAATGAAATTGTTTTAAAGTAATACAAATATAATTCAGTGTTGCCCTGCACTAGTACAGCTGTTGTATTTGCTTCAGAAACACTTCTATTGTTTATATTAATAAGCTGCTGTGTAGCCATGTGGGCAGCCATTCAAAGGAGAAAAGGCTCAAGTTACACAGCAGATAAGCTCTGTAGAACATAGTTATCTGTTATCCATTACTTAGCCTGTGCCATTTAGCCATTTTTCAATTTCCGCCATTGCTACTTAGCAGCTTGATTATATGAACTATAGTAGTGTTTCTGAAGCAAACAGATCAGTTTTAACAGTGCAGGGCAACACTACATGATATTTTCTTTAATTTAAAACACTTCCATTTTTTGGTGTTACTGTTCCTTTAAAAAAATGTCTACCATTTTTATAAGAAACCTGACTGTATGCAGTGATATTTTTACTGCTGTGGATAGAAATTGTCAGACCGTCCCCCGCCTTACTTCCCAGCTGTGCAGAACTCCAGCAGCTTTGTTTGTTTCCCTGAACAAGCAGTCAGCGACTGTGTAGAGATTTGTATTGGATTTTATTTTTGCCTTTACTGTTTCCAACTCCAGCTGCAGGGACAAAGATCATTGAGAGAGATTTAAACAGAAAATCTGCGATTCTATTTGGAGGATTATTTTGCTGCGGCCACTGGTTCTGCAGAGTTGGAGAAAGTTTGTATTAAACAATACAACTACTATAAAATCCACATTAGATTAGATTACATGACAACACAGAACCCAGTCCAGTCTGTATATTCTGATTATTAATCAGTCTTGCTGTATCGGCTTCTGGAAGATATTATTTGACTTGTGCTGTTTTGATAATTCATGACAATCCCTAAGCAGCCCAGGCCACACTGAGCATGAGCACTGTCTTGGTCTTGCAAAGATGTTTAACAAAGTTACAATATGGTGACCCCCTGTGGCCAACTTTGAAAGCATAAATCATTTGTTTGATTAGGCTTGTGGTACGATCATTTTATGTTTAGTATACAAAATACAGCATTTCTAGCCTTATTCTGTTATAAGTTATAAGTGTATTGTCTGAGACAACCCATAGCCTGTGTCCTAATACTTACCTGAACATGCTGAGAACACTGGATGAGACGTGCTGGACTTCTACCACTTTAACATGTATCAAGATGAAGGAGCAGCATAACAGAGAGGAAATGGTCTGTGCAAGTCAAAGGCAGACCTTCATGTTTTCTTCTTAATCTAATAAATCAAGTGTCTATGTTTTAAAAAAAATCTATTTTTAAATACTTTTTTTAGATTAGATTTTTAAATGCTCAGCAATACAGCTCAACTTTTTAAACTGAGCACCTCACAAAATATGGCGATAATTAACTTGAAAGTTTCAACAGACTTCAAAGTAGATAAGAATCTGAAAGAGTTTCACACCCTGCACTCAGACATTGAAGATCACTAATGGTCCAGGGAGAACCCCCTTATTTACATAGTGTTTTGGTCAGGTGATCCTTCTATGGTTGTTATATTTGTTCAAAATGTATTTCTGCAACCAATTGTGGGAGCTTTTTTTGCTAGATGAAAACCACGCACATATACCACACGAAAAGCATGCAAAATAGCATGTAGCAACTTGAAAGGGTACTTTTCATCCACACTACACAAATATATTGTTTATAGAGTTTTCTTAAGAACTAAACTAGTCACTTGTATTCTGCAATTAACAACAATTTTAAGGATAGTCACTTGTTTAAAATTCGATCTTCAGTCCGTTCAGCCATTGAACATTTTAAATTCTGTACAATCCCTCGTGCGGAGCATACTGTCCTGTTATTCTGTTATTATAGCATTGTAACAAGGTCATGATTGTGGTGGCATTGGACACTGAATATTCCTTTCAGATTGTTATATTTACCAAAATTTAAGTAGGGAACCCACCTCCAGAGCACTTTTTAAATCTCTGGTCTATTGGGAAAAGTCTCAACTTCTGTTGAGGTTAATTTTATTATTAGAGATTTTCACATTGTTCCTATATTTCCCAAGGTGTATAAGGGACCATATTTTAAAAAGCTAAAAAGTTATTACATGGAACAAAAAGATTTTATTTGTAATGGAGGGCTATTTAAAATATTTGCCTATTTTATATGTCGATTCCAAAACAAAAGATATATTCGAAAATAAGTTAAAGGAACAATAAAAAAAATTAAAGTAATGAAAAATCATGTACTGTTGCCTTGCACTGGTAAAACTGATATGTTTGCTTCAGAAACACTATAGGTCATATATGCTGCTGTGTAGCAATGGCTGAAATTGAAAAAATGCTATATGGCACAGTTTAAATATTGGATAACGGAAAACACCATTATGCCTATCTTATCTGTTAGTAGTGTTTCTAAGGGTAAGGCCAGACGGAAGATTCATCGAGATTTGTCGCCTGGCGACTAATCGCCTATTCTTTGGGGCAACAAATCTCCCCAAACCGCTTCCCCCTGCCTTCCAGCTGCCTTCTTATTCACACGCGGCACTGCGTTTTCCGAAGTTGCTCTAAATTGCCTCCTTAGGCAATTTCGAGCGATTTTGGGAAAGTGCAGCACCCCGGGTGAATAGGCACAGGCGATTATTCATTAAGCAACTGGAAGGCAGGGGAAGCAGTTTCGGGGAGATTAGGTGCCAGGCGATAGTTTATTACTTTAAAATGCTTTAATTTTTTGGTGTTACTGGATAAGTTAGTGTAAGACCTTCTTATTGCTTTCAATTCCCTCTGTTTTTGCCCACTAAAACCTAATAGCAGTTGTTTATTTTTTTGGCATAGACATGAATGTACAGTCCAACAGAGATTCAAGCATGCTGGTAGTCCACATTGGATTAGCAAATGTTGAGTATAGACTTTGCTTGGCAGCTTCTCAGAATTTATTTCATGCTTGTCTGGTTCCCTCACCACATTCTACATTTGAATGTGGTTCACAAGTGCAAAAATTGTAGGACCTCTGCTTTGTTCTCTAATGAGTACTGTTTTCTTTCAGGCATTACCCAATTGGTTTGCTGTTTGATTTACATGCATCAAATACATCTCTACCTTGGAGCATCACTGTCCATTTTAAGGTAATTCATGAAAATCTCTACACCTTCCGAGATAAAGCTTACGGATATATAGTTGTTCATTGTTGGTCTTGAATGAAAAACTTGGACAGGTCTTCCCAGCAATATACATGTTATATCTTTATCAGAACAGCATAAACATATGGGTTTACTATTGAAAATATAAGGTTATTAAAAGTAAACCAGTATTGATGGTCACCCTTGCAGTCTCCAGTACATTTAAAAAAAACCCTTTGGTTACCATTCTAAACTGCCACTATTTTTTTTTTTAGAAGCCTCTGTCAAAAGTGCAGCTTAGCCTACACAAAACAACAGTTATCTTTCTATTACATATTATAATGGATGTTAAACTGTTTCACAATAGATATTATTTAGATAATTGTAATATCTGTATGGTTAGTTAGGATGTTCCTTCTCATAATTAGAGATGGAAAATAGTAGACTTATGCTGTAATCAGACTTGCAGACCAGGTGAAATCTCAAGGTCTTGAGAAGATTGCTTGCTTTATTGTAATAGACTAGCTAGTGTATATATATAACACTATACTAGAGTCTCAGATTCTGCTCCAGAGCCCAGCTTACACAACCACAGTGAAGGTACAGTGCAGGCTGATACATTAGATAGCTTAAAGAAGGGGCTGGGTGGCTTTTTAGCAAGTGGGGGAATATAGGGTTATGAAAGATA
>CM044439.1:84345948-84362497 GCA_024363595.1 Xenopus borealis
GTCTCACCATTTACACTCTGTGTGGCCAGAAGAGGCCACTATTGCAGCAGATTACCCTTTTACGTGTCTTGATTCTAGACTGGTTTTTTCTTTGCATGTAAAATGTTGTTATATTAGGCATTGAAAATTTTGTGATATTTAAGCCTAAATGGAATAAACACATTGCCAATGACGTCAAAATGGCATGTATACTTGTAAATAGCTCTCGTTGTGTATGACATTAATATTAAGAAGTATAGTTAGAAAGCACCTTAAAATGTTTTTACATATGAATGGACATAAAACAGATATGTATCCACCCATGTGTTTTTACAGGAGCATAACTTGCAACCTGATTTAGGTTTGCGCTCTACCCTTTGTACAAGTGTAGGATCTGTTATCTGGAAAGCCATTATCCTGAAAGCTATATAATGAATGCATGTGCTTTATTGTACCTCAGTGACATTTACTTGCAATACTACTCTGTGGGCTTTCCCACTTGTCAAACTACAGTTACATTTTTTCTTATTGAATTTAAGCTAGTATAAAAGACTTTGAATTATTCTGACATAAATAATGCAGTAGCCTAATTAAACATACATTGAAAAAGGTGTCATATTATACACTCTCTCTTATGCCTATGTAGCTTAATCCTGCAAATCCGTCACATCCTGCCAGTGAGTCATCTTTTCTGGTAACTGAATAGTTATATACTCCGCTTTACTACACTGGTAAGACTGGTGTGAGTTACAGAATGATGGGAGGTTGTTTCTTCCATTTTTTAATGAACTCCTACGAGGTCCTTTTGTTTTATGTGACTGGGCTAATACTATGCTTAGAGATGTTATAGTATCACTACTATGATACTTTCTAGATTGACACAGTTGAGACCGGTCTCTGTGTAAATAATATCTTTGAAGTAACTATGGACCAGACACATCTTTCCTTGGCTGTACTCTTCCATGAATAGGCTTTGTTGGTTATTATTTATGTCTGGATATAGGTGGCAGTAATTTATAGTATGGTGCCCAAGGAAAAAAAAAGTTTTTTATTTAGTTATGTTCCTAACATCAAGGAATGCTCAGGGATTCCCATAGGCATGACGAAATTACAAGTTATGTTATTATTTTCTAAATAATTATGGAACATTTTTATTTGGATTCCTTATATTTTGTTAGTCGCCCATTGATATCATCAGATACAAAGGCAATACATGCAAAGATATTATCGTTAGCCGGCAGAAATCTTGAGAAAACTGTCCAATCAACGAAACAATCGTTGCCATGGTATGAAAAATCTTGGAGATGATTATTCTGACTCCACACCGCTTTGTACGACTATGGCCAGCTTAAGTCTACAGTTAAAATGTAGTAACAGTGAACAATTAAAATGTAACTTGCTTCAGGGCAAGTTAACAATTCTATATTGATACTGAAAACCTGTGCAAAACACAGTCCAGGAATCTGATTCCAAGTCCCAAAGGAACAGATATACAAAATATATTGCCCCAACCTTGGTTGCTAAATAACCCAGTTGGCGCAGCCTCTTCATAGGTTGCTCAAACTGATCTGAAGTCTTCATAGTAAATAAAAAGAAGAGCTTACTACCTACAGTACATTCATATAAATTTAAATATGTGAGCAAGAAGCTTGTGTGTTGACAGAATAGGAAACTACATCATCCATCTCCTGGCAAATTTAGAAGGTGGTGTCCAAAAGGAAGATGGCCGTTTGTGCAGCAATTTGTCAATGATCATGCATGTCGTTCACGCATTTAAGGTCAGTTGCTGTTGGAGATAAATATGCAAGCTGTGGAGAATATTTTCTACCCCTGATGAGGTCTATTATGATGAAACATTTGACAGGGCTGCATTGAATTTGTCACTACAATCTTGTAAGTGCTATTTTATTACTTAATAAAAAGTGAACACATGCCTTGTCATGTGATGGTACTGATGGCAGTCCTATTTAAAAATGTTGTTTGTATGTAACTAAAATCAGAGCTACCTTTTGACTGACACTTTCTTGATTAGGGCTAATCCAGAGGTCTTTAGTTGAACACTAAAGGAGTTCAGACAACACTCTTTTATTTATTGTCTGTATAATGTTATTTGTCATGCAGTTCTTCCCTTCAAAATAGATTTTAAATCAAATATTTTAATGCATGAATGCAATTTTAATGGCACTTAGCAGCACCAGAGAGGAAAAGGAAATTTAATGTATTGATAAATTGGCAACGGAGTATATGAACTACGGATGCACCAAATCCAGGTTTCGGTTTGGCCTTTTTCAGCAGGATACTGATTTGGTATAATCCTTGTGTCTGGTAGAACGAATCCTAAATTGCATATGTAGATTAGGGGTGGAGAGGGAAATCACGTTTTCATCACAAAACAAGGAAGTGAAAAAACATTCACACTTTTCCCTTTCCCGCCCCTCATTTGCATATGCTTTGGTTCAGTATTCACCTGAATCTTTCACAAAAGATTCAGGGATTCACCCGAATCCCAAATAGTGGATTTTGTGCATCCCTAATAGGACCAATGGTATGTACATCACATCAGCAACAAGTAATAGTAATGACTTTAAACATAGGGTTATATTATAAACTGTTAAATGTTTATTAGTTTGGGTAATTTCCTATTCCTGTGGAGTTCCAGTTAAAAGATAATCCTAGGTTAAATACCTGAAAAAAGGCAGGGCATAACTGTAGAGATTTCTGGAATAAATTAGAACAGTATCTCAGTATAACTAGCATGAACAGAATTAATAGTGTTCTAATCGGTCAAGTCAGTGTCAAACTGTAAATTATAACTTTAGCATACCTCCCAACTCTTCCGTTTTTAGAGGGACAGTCCCTCTTTTGACAGCTCAATCTGCAGTCCCTCATTTGTTCTAGAAAGTCCAGTTTTTCTCTGTACTGAACAGGCGGAAAAAGAAACAAAGTTTCTAACTTAATTGGCTTTTGGCAGAGAGCCCAGTACAGCCACAGCAGAAGATAAGATACTTTTGTAACGATTTCTATATAAGCAAATAAGTAATTGTAACAATATAAGATAACAAGTCCCCAGTTTAAAGGGCAATTCACCTTCATTAGAAAAACTTTAAAGGTATCCTGTCATGGGAAAAAATTTTTTTAAAATGCATCAGTTAATAGTGCTCAATTTCTCAAAAGAGCTAACAGATTTTTTTATATTTCATTTTGAAATCTGCCGTGGGGCTAGACATTTTGTCAATTTCCCAGATGCCCCAAGTCATGTGACTATTAACTGATTCGTTTAAAAAAAAAAAACTTTTTCCCATGACAGTTTCCCTTTAATAAATGAAAAAAAACAGAAATATGTTCAAACATTAATAACCTGCCAAATGTTGTAAAATGAACATGGAAATTAGGGGGTGAGGATACCAAATGGGCGTGACCAACAACGTTTTTGTCCCTCTTTTTATTTCCAAAATGTTGGGAGGTATGCTTTAGAAATGGCTCTTTCTGACATTACCTGTAAGTGAAAACAATGTTGGTAACATCACATGAAAAAACTGGTGCCAGTGATCAACCTCTAGGTTTAATTCATGAGTAAAAAGATGGTTGAGATAGGCTAATGTCAAAATCTGTGTTCTACCATGATTGTGAATTTGCCTCAAAAATTTTAAGAACATGAGGTTGCAAGGGGTTAATAAATGAACCAAAAATGCAGTACATATTGGCACTGTATTGTGGACTGGAAACATTTGGCCACGCATGTGGTACATGGTAGAAAGTCAATATTTTGCTGAATATTTACTATGTGTACTTTTCACTATATTCATTTGGAGCTCTGCTTTGCTGGCAGCCTTGCCATAACTGTTATCACAGCATTAATAAATAATCGTTTACAACTGTAGCTGGGAGCAAGCCGTTGACAGATAATGCAGTGATTTCTTGGACAATGATCAGTATTCCTTTTTCACAATGATTATTTATTATGCTTATCAGAAAATGTGTTGGCAGGAGTTGCTAGTAGATTCACGCTACTCACAGCAGAGATAACTGTACAAGAACTCCAGCTTTGCAAATCAAACATTGGTTTATAACCCTGCTATTCGGCTATGTTAGTTACCATTTTCAACTGTACAAAGAGGTTTTAATGTTATTAAAGGACCAGTAACATAAATTTTTTTTTTTTTATTTGTTAGTATACATTGAAAAAACACCACCAAAACCAATTAAACTTTCAAAATGCAAAGTCTTTATTAAGAAATAACTTTGCTTGTACTCCTCTTCAGAAATGGCGATTGGGCGATCCATCACGTGATGCTCGATTCCTCCCCCTTGCCTTCCTTATAGGAGATAGCCAGGGAGGAGAAATCAAGCTTTTTTGCTGCAAGCAGAGTTTCAGTAAGTTATTTCTTAATAAAGTTTAATTTTTCTTGGTATTATTTTTTCAATGTATACTGACATTTATTTTTTTTAGTGGTCCTTTAATTAGTATCACAGAGACCTACCTTAAACAGAGTGATTGGTCCTGATTAAAGTCAAATCTTTAATGTATGCCTTGTGCTACTTTCTTGACATAATTTAGCATATCAAAGACCTGCAGTGACTAGGAAGGGGTTAAAAGCATTGCTGGGTTGCCTAGCCAAATCTGTCTGATCTCTCTCTCATTCCAATAGTTCTCAACACTGGCCCATGTTTCATTGCCATGACTTCAGGCCTTCTCTGCCAACAGCCACTTTCCATTTGGTAGATTGTTGTCTGTGGTAGATACTTGTGCTAGTAAGAGTGTAGTCTTCTGTAGACTGAAGACCAAACCCTGCACAATTCCCAGCACACATCAAACTAAAAGTACATTTAAGGTGAACACTTTAAGGCAGTGATCCCCAACCAGTAGCTCGTGGGCAACATGTTGCTCTCCAGCCCCTTGAATGTTGCTCCCAGTGTCCTCAAAGCAGGTGCACTGCCAAACAGAGCTTCAATGTAGGTTGACAAGCCACATAGGGGCTACCAAATGGCCAATCGCAGCACTTATTTGGCACACCAAGCACATTTTTCATGCTAGTGTTGCTCCCCAACTCCTTTTACTCCTGAATGTTGCTCGCGGGTTCAGAAGTTTGGGGATCCCTGCTTTAAGGTATGATGATCAAAAGTAACAAAATATCCTTGATCTTTCAAACACCTTAAGGTGACAGACTGTGTCGGCAGCTTATCGGCCCGTGTGGGGGGCCCTCCGACGGGTTTTCCCGTCGGATCGCGGCCGCATCTGTTCGTTGATGCGGTCCCGTGATCCGACCGCCTGTACTGATCCGAACGTTGGGCCCTAGGGCCCACGATCGGATCAGCCCGATATCGCCCACCTCGAGGTGGGCATATCGGGGAGAGATCCTCTCGTTTGGCAACATCGCCAAACGAGCGGATCTCTACGTGTATGGCCACCTTAACATACAGTATTCTATACATGTAGACCATAGAAGGACAAATATGCTGGTCCTAACTTGGACAGTTGTTTAGTAACTCCAATCTTTTATCAATGGATCTCAGCAATTTCTTTCCTTAAGAAATTATTTCTGTCAGGTTTTCTGTGGGATTTTGTTTTTGTGAAGCTCAAAAATGTTTAATCTGTGGTGAAGACTACAAATTCTGTAGAAATGTAATGTTTTTATATGTGGGTTTCAGTTTTTATTACAAGTTTCAACTCTCGTGCTATTATTGTTTGTTCTGTAAATCAACTTCTCCATATTTATCAGGCTCTGTGGCTTGTGTGTTCCCTATTGTGTCACTGCATATAAAAACTATATGCCCTATATGTATAAATGTCCTTTTTTGAATTGGATGCTCAGTCTCTGAAGCTTACTAGCTATGGTAGTCCTGTCACTTTAGTGCATGTTCTTTTAATTTCCTCAAGGCTGACGGTCCTTAGTCCACCAGGATTCCAGGAATATTGGCCTAAACAGCCCTATAACTTTCCATACATACTCAGATGATTTGGGCATACCTCCCAACTGTCCTGTTTTTCATGGACAGTCTCTATTTTGGAAACTCAACCCACAGTCCCGGGTTTGTTGCTGATATGTCCCAACTTTGATCTCTAGCACTGAACAGCCAGAAAAAGATACAACAAAAAGAAAGAAAGACTACTATAGTTTATATAAACAAGCTGCTGTGTAGCCATGGGGGGCAGCCATTCAAGCTGCTGGAAAAAATGAGATGATAAATAAAACATCATTGTAATGTACAAGGCTTATCTGTTGTCCTCTATGTAACATGTGCCTTTTCTTCTTTTTTCCAGCAGCTTCAGTGGCTGCCTTCATGGCTACACAGCATCTTATTTATATAAACTATACTAGACTTTCTGAAGAAAACACAGCCTTTACCAATGCAGAGAAACAGTAAATTATATTTAAAATGCTTTGAGACACTTTTTGGTGTTACTGTTCTTTTAAAAGCATGAGTTGGAGTTGAAGGTACCATAAACTGAGAAGTCGGAGTTGAAGTAGTTATGTACCGACTCCACAGGTGCGGGTCACACTGGGGTACTTCGATACTGTAGTGGCTGTGTTTTACGTGATAAGGCTTTTTGTGACTCACACCGCAGATCTGCGATTTTGGGTTGGGTGCGGGTCCTACAATGGAAACATTTTGTGGGTTAGGGTCAGGTGCGGGTTGAGTTTTTCCTAACCTGCAAATCACTATTATGGTTGTACTTTTTTATATAGTACCAAAAATATATGCAAGTGCTTTACAAGCAGTAAACACAAAGGGGATAATGCTGTTAAGTTTTACAGTAAAAACCGACAAATCAATGGGTGCTTGTGTTTCAGTTCACAGTGGTGGCCTTGCCCCAAATATTTTTTATAGAGAAAACTCATGACATCAAATTTTCTTCTTTTTAACAAAATTTGTTAGTATACAACGAAATAAGAACAGCAAGACAAATGAAACTTTAAATTGCAAATCCTTTATCAGAAATAACTTACTGAAATTCCCCTCCCCTTCAGAAAAGACGACAGGGCGACCATCCATTTCTCCACCCTGGCTATTCTCTGACAGCAGCATGTGAAACGGAACAAGGGAACAAGCAGCAGCATTAGCGCCCATCTCCTCCTGCACCATGTCTCCCACCTCAGCGGCTCGGTCCATGTTGACCGATGGACAGGTCTTTGGTGCGGGTGATGATGGTGCCCCGACAAGTCAACTAACAGAGCTACTTGTGAGCTACACAGTGCAGGAGATGGGCGCTACTACTGCTGCTTAGTGTCCCTTGTTCCTCTTCACATGCTGCTGTCGGCGAATAGCAAGGGTGTATAAATGGAGTGCCGCAGAATCGATGGTCGCCCTGTTGCCTTTTCTGAAGAGGAGGGGAAGCAGAGTTTCAGTAAGTTATTTATTAATAAAGGATTTGGGATTTTAAAGTTTAATTTGTCTTGGTGTTTTTATTTCGTTGTATACGAACGAATTTTGTAAAAAAAAAAATTGTTATTGGTCCTTTAATAGTGCTGCTTCAGCAGATTTCTGCACTGAAATCCATTTCTCAAAAGTGCAAACAGATTTTTTTAAATTTGATATGGTAGATCTAGGAACAGTGCTCAATAGTAAAAATCCAGGTCCCACTGCGACACAGTTACATTGAGTAGGAGAAATAACAGCCTGCCATAAAGCAGTTCGGTAGTGCAGCACTGGCTCTTTCTGAAAGCACATGACCAGGCAAAATGACCTGAGATGGCTGCCTACACTCCAATATTACAACTAAAGGAATTAAATTTAACGTGCATTATTTGTAGTTTAAACTGTAATTTAGAAATAAAAATTACACCGTAAAAATCATGACAGAATCTCTTTAAAATCTATTCTAGAACAAAATTCCTGTGATTTGTTGAATGCCTTCTACCATTGATTGGATCAGAACATATGGGTAAAATCTGGTAGATATTGTATATCTTTTCAGCCTAATATGCTCTTTCAGGTGGCTACTGAAACTCCAGATTTTCCATTATGTTGTAGCCATGTTAGCAGCACACAATTGTACTACAGAATTTACAATAAAACTCATCTGGTCCTTTTGTGAAAACTGCCCTGTGGCTCTCTAATATTTTAAGACACCCATATGCTGAAGTTAGTTGCATCCTTTCATGTGTAGGATATTGCCATTGTGTTCATTAATAAAAATCTCTCTCTTGCAGAAATGTAATTATATTTTCCTTGCTTGAGGAAATATACTGATGTACAGTAATTTGAAGGAAGGTCTGGTGTTCACTTGTAAAACAATTTAAAAGTTATGGTGCTATCAAAGTTAGATTGATGTTTAATGAGTGAAATAATAAAGGCAAACTATCAGATGTAATTTTTTAAGAGTTTTGCCTCATTAAAAGAAATTGATTTATAAATATTATTTAGGAATTGTCAAGAGTTTTAAGGTAAAGTGTGTGTGTATAAAACAAGCCCCTCCCATATCCATAAACCTCACCCATTATTATATTAAACCTCACACGCCAATACTTTCTGGTTTCACCCACTTTAAAGAAAAAACATTTTGGTATTTCCTTCTAATGCACAGTTTAAAGCCCAGTATGCATAGATTTACCTAAGTATGTGACCTATAGGGACCCCAAAACAAAAATTGTGCATGTGAATTTTCTTGGCTTTCAATCCAGCTTCGGCCTGTGTATTGTTTCATAACATGGCACAACCCCATCATATTCTATATTACCTAAGATTATTGCAATTACATTCACTTTCTTTATCTGTTTAACATTTCTCTATTTCTCTCCCAGCATCTTTTCTCTCCTTATCTTCTATTATTTAACTATATTTTATTTTACCTCTGCATTTTATTTGCATTCAAAAGTGGAGAGGCGCAAAAGACAGTTCCGGGATGCAAAACTCTCGCATCCCCTCTGAGGGGATGCTATTTAACAAAAATAAAGAAGTGAAGGGATGGCATCCCTGTGCATCCCTCCATCCCTCCCCAATTCCAGCACTGTATATAGGCTCAATTGCTTAGGTAATCTTGACTTCTTTATAGAAGTTACCTTATAGCTGATTGATTCTTAAAAATATTGCCCAGGGAATATAGGACAGGCAGAGTATGACACACACATGGAGCATAAGGCAGGCAGAGTATGGCTCACAGAGGGCTCATAGGGGAGGCAGAGTATGGCACACACAGTGAGCATAGGGCAGGCAGAATGTGACGCACACAGGCTGAATAGGGCAGGCAGAGTATGGCACACACAGGGAGCATGGTGTGGCAAGTACAGGAGGAGACGGGAAAGCCTACCAGGACCACTACAGTGACCCAATTTGGTGTCCCTCCAACAGTTTGTATGAGGTGAAGAATTTGGATACTTTCAGTCTGGGTTTGAGGGGTTTAGGTGTATAGAGATTTTACTGGTGTGAACAATGCAGTAGTTTACTGTCTGAATCTGAGGTGTAAACAATGCTGGGGCCAGTTAATCTCAATACTAATTCCTTTTAAATCTTACACAAGGTAAACAGATATAGCAGGCAGACTTTCTTGTGGGGGGGGTCAGCGCCATTCAAGGGGGGCTCACATGCCACATCTGTGCCACAATTTTTGTTTTGCTGTCCATGTGATTTCCAGATTTGCCTCTAAAATATTTTTGCCCTTAACATTAATATGGGCACCATTTGCATCTCTTTTCTTTAAAATCTTCTTAAAGGAAAACTATACCCCCAAAATTAATACTTGAGCAACAGCAGATAGTTTACATCAAATTAAGTGGCATATTAAAGAATCGTAACAAACTGGAATATATATGTAAGTAAATATTGCCCATTTACATCTCTTGAACCTCCATTTCATGATGGTCTGTGTGCTGCCTCAGAGATTACCTGACCAGAAATATTTCAACTGCAACAGGAAGACGTGTTGAAGCAAAAGACAGAACTCTGTCTGTTAATTGGCTCATGATGCATGATAGTGGAGTGCTCAACCTGCAGACTTTCCACTTGTTGAAAGTGGTGGGTGCTCAACTGTAAGTCCCCCTCCTTGCACGGGGACAGAAGACAGTCTAGGCAAAAATCAGGAAGCACACCAAGAAAATTTTGTTGCTTAAAGTGAAAAAAGTGGTTTATTAGCCCATAAGCATTCACCAAAAATGGCAACGTTTCGGGGCCCTCCAGGCCCTTTATCAAGCCTAGTAAACAATTCATAGGTTCACCGATTCCTATTGATATTCAACCTGACAATCGCTGTGAGGTCCCATTTATGTAAGAAACAAGTGTTCTAATGGCTGGCAGCTGTGAATAGACACTATGGTTAATGATCCTTGAAACAGAAAAGGGGAAAGAATAAGTATAGTTTAAAACCATGGAGATTTTGCCAGCATTAACAGTTCAGTAGAGTATAACAACATTCATACCTATGGCTGATCTAGGCCACTTTTCTTAATATAATGTATATTTGTCCTATTGTCAAGTAGTCTATATGCCTCCTTTTTGAACCATTCTGTATCTAAAATCACAATACCTCCCCTTTTATCTGTGGGGTGTGTATATATAATTAAGGCCTTTTCTCTTTGGTGGTATTCTGTCTCTGGGTAAACCGTATCCTTGCATTTCTCCTGGACGCTGACACCTTGTGAAATTAAGGCCTTGGTCAGTGTATTCTAGAAATTATTTATTCATTTTTCCATGATCTATTATTTGTTTATGTTGCTAGTATATAGAGTATGGCCATAGTGAGCCATAGGTACTTTTAATAGCTTAGAGATAGCTTATAGATTAATATATAATCGCTTAGAGGTTTATTGCGATCTAGAAAGTGGCCATTTATGTTTGTATATTGGTATTTATTTGTTATATTTTATATATAACTTTTATAGTTATATAGTCTATTATATATTTTTATAGTTAAATAGAAAAGGGCGCTTAGAGATAGCTTATAGATTAATAAATGATCTCTTAGAGATTTATTGCCATCTTGAAACTGGCCATTTGTTTGTATATTGGTATTTTATTATATTTTATATATAACTTTTATAGTTATATAGTCTATTATATATTTTTACAGTTAAAATAGAAAAGGGTGCTCTCTCATTAAAAGTTGTTTTAGGTAACTTCTTTGATGTCCTTTATCTTATTCTTCTCCTGTGAAAAACCATTGTACTTGCCTGAAATGTAAGTTTAGTTGTTCTTTCTATGTAAACCAAAGATCTCCCCTGCTATATGTTTGTAATGGACACTACATTTTAATGGACATAATTACTTGTAAACAGAAATCATGTCCCCTTCCAAGCATTTTTTCTGGACAAAAAAAACAGCCCCAAACTTGACAGTCTTATGGATGGATTAATACTTCCATTCCTTTTGCACATCTCTGCAATCTTTTCTGCTCAAAGATATCCATAAGTACTGCTGCCCAAGACTGCACTGCAAATTCAAGGTGTGGCATTACCAGGGGCATATTTAATTTTGTTTTCATCCCATGTTAATGACTTTTTTAATGCAAGTCAGTGGCATAGTAAAATTACCAATGTCAGGGCATATAGAAATATTTAATGCATCTGCATGCTTTGAGGGCACCTTAGTTTGTACATTGGAACACAGAAAACAAGGCAGTAGGACTATTTATGATGTTATGTGCATGAAAATAATGACAAAACTTTGTGCAGTACTGCTCATTGACCCACATTACTTGTCCATGCCCACCTGCTGGTAGAGTGATTGGGGTCTTAGGGCTAGACCACATGGGAAGATTTCAGGGAGATTAGTCGCCCCAAAGAAGCAGCGATTAGTTGCCAGGCGACTAATCTCCCTGAAATCTTCCCATGTGGTCTAGCCCTTAGGTTAGTTCTAAAACTGTAACATGATTAGGTTCATTTTCCATGATTATTAAAATGAAAACATAGAGGAGAGTATAACCGGTAATGATATTACTTGAATTGGATCAACATCATTACTTGCAACTGCAAAAAAAAACTTTGTTTTGTTTGGTTTAAGAGCTTCCCAACAAACTGTGTTTCTTAATATAGTTTGAAGAACAGTTCTCCTTAAAAGTCAAGTTTCACTTCTCATTTGTTCACTCAAAGAGTGCAAGTGTAGGCTTGGGCTGTTCTCTACCAGACACTGAAAAAGTCTTTCTTTCCTCAAATGTAATTATTCAGAAGTGCAGAATCTGAACCATATTGCGTAATTTTTTTTTTGAAGTTGCAAGTAATGATATTAAATCGATTCAAGTCATTCTAATTTATACACTTCCCCTATGTTTCATTTTACTATGTGCTCTGGAAGGCCACAAAAAATGGTTTTCTTTTTTTTGTTTGTTTCTTTGAGGGTTAAGAAAGATCTGGGTTGCGTCAGATATGATCTCAATGCTCAGATGCACCAATGCGTTCTCTTTTGGGGTAATTCTGTTTGCTCTGAGGATTTAGCATGATTACAGAATGATAACTTCTTGGTTTTGGATATTTTTGTATATCAACAAAGTATGAGATTAATAGTGCCCTCACAATAAGAATGTGTAAACACCAAAAACAAAAAGATACTTGACGGCTTTAGAAAGAAATCTATCATGATTTAGAAACATATTTGAAATTTCTTTGCTGTCTTGTGGATTTCTTTACAACCATTCACAAGATTTTTCTTTCTGCTGTGATTGTGAATTCTCTTAATTTTCTGTAGTAAATATTTAATTTATATTGTGTAAATAAAGTTAATTTGCTTGCCAGGCTTTAAATGTAATTCTTTGTGTGACCGGTTGGTTCCCTTTAAGGCAACTACTAAAATACAACGTTTTGGCAACAAAGAACATATTCATGTGATTGCAAAGTGAACTAGAATACCAGTCAATTAAACACAAAGTATGTCTAAATTGAAATTGTCAAATATACCTGTATTTACCTTTTGTTGTAGTTAATGGGAATATCCACAAGTAAAACTTTTGAATCGTGTAATTGGAAGAAAATGCCTTTGTTTGTTATATCACTTGAAAAAGCAATTTAAATGTTTTATAAGCAGCAATTTCGATTCAACAGATCTAAGAGATCTTTTCTAAGCTTTTTTTACCCATGCAGAGTGTATTTTATCCGTGGGCAACATAGCACATCATGTTCCATTACCCCTGGGACCAGATGAGGAAATAAAGTGCTAACCAGCCTTTGATAGCAATACTTTTATCATGATACATCATCAAGTTATGGGTCACCCAGCGAAATACATTGTCATTTTGTCACCCTATTTGTATCCATTAACTGGTACGTGACCTGGGGTTTTCCAGATAAGCAGTCTTTCCATAATTTTGATCACTATACTAAAATCATTTAAACATTCAATAAACCCAATAGGATGGTGGTTAGGCTCTAGTGCAAGGTACTTCTAAATTATTGCAGAGAAAAGGAAAATTCTTTTTACATTTGAATTATTTGTTTAAAATGGAAGCTATATAAGATTCCCGTAATTCAGAACTTTCTGGAGAACTAATTTCCACATAATTAACCCGTTTATTCATATACAAAATAAAATCTAATTGTCATAGTGATGGTTCATAGCACCTTAAGGAGGTTGTGTTTAGCAAAGAGAGGTATTTCATTTTAATAATGAATTGACACATTTATTAAAGCAGTTAAATGTGTGACCTGGTACAAATGTGACTGCTTTGAGCAGTTATAATGACTGAGCCCTTACACCCTTAATAAATAGTCAAAGGTGCAAATGATCAATTCACATAAAAAAAAAAAAACTATAACCAGTAAACAAGCAACCTAATGCAGGGATGTCCAAAATGCTCAGTTCCTGAGAAAACGTCATGTTGCAAAGAATATAGGAGGAGGGGGACTCTTCCCATTGCCCAGTTATTAGTAGTAATAATAATATAATAATAAGTATTTAATATCCTGGTATCCCTTATTCCAGTGTATAGCTCTGGTTATCCAACTGGTATTGTAGTTGTGTATTTTCTTTACTTTTACAAATTAAAAGTCTTTGTGTATTTCATGTGTGGCCCCCAGACAATTTTTCTTCTTCCAATGTGGCCCTCAAAGCCAAAAGTTTGTACAACCCAGACCTAATGTATCTTGACTTGCTCCATAGTGTCTTGATGCAAACTATCCAACCTGTATTTAATATACTTGTCATTTAGCATCCCAATCCTAAAATAAGGGCAAGCAGAAAAGGTTGCAACTTGTTTTTAAAGGAGAAGGGAAGTCATTTCACCATGGGATTGTTAAAAGTTAAGCACCCTCAAGTTATTATATATGCTGACCTGACACCCCGGGCCAGTGCCCCTATCCGCAGAAAACTCTAGCAGCCCAGGGTTCTTCCAGCGAGCACCACAGAGTGATCATCTTCGCTTCTTCATTTTTGTAATTTCCTGGGGCAGACTTTTGGCACCCCCAAGCACCAAAAGACGTTCTTTCTCCTTTAAGAAAATGTGTATTGATATGTTTTTTAGAACATAAATGTGGCAACTAAGAATTATTAGCATGCAATGCAAAACATTACTTATTGATGTCTTTCTATTGTAGAATTATTTATAAGAATCTATTATAAGGAGTAAAAAAAAAAAAGAAAAGGAAATTATTTATAAGAATCTATTATAAGGAGTAAAAAAAAAAAGAAAAGGAAATGTTAGACTTTGATTGGTATGTTCAGACTCCCTTGAGTATAGGATGCCATTGTATGGCTAAAAGATCATCAGGAACCGTAGCAAAACATGCAGCATAAGGGCAATTGATGCATGTAATATGACATAATTTTCTCATTTACTGGCTTGGCTACCTGTCCTGTACAAAACATAGTTTTGATTCCCAAAATTCTTTCTCAGAATTCCAGCGTACTTGTGCCCAGAGCAGTCAGATGCAATAATATATATATTATTTGAATAGTGGGAACTTTTATTATTAAGCTACTTTTTCTGAAGGCGAACCTCCAGCAGTAAGACTTTTTGTTTAGCTTGACTCTATTTAAAAATATTGTATCTGATGCTAATACCAGTCTTCTCTTTAAATAGGCAATCAGTGACCGACCCTTTATACAGAAATTATTCCGGCCAGTGGCCAATGATGGGAGGCCTCATACACTTGGTGATCTTGTAAGAGAAATCTGTCCTGCAGCAGTTCCACCTGAAGGTACGTCTTTATTTAGCAATTCAAATAATATCATGTAACAGCTTTTAACATTTCGTTTTTAGCTAATTTTCTTATTCTTACTGATGGAGACTTTTTTTCTCTCTCTCTACTATTTACCTTTAACGTTTAAAAGTTGAAACTACATTAATGCCAACTAACCAGAGAGTCATTGACAAACACAAAATGACATGACTGCAAGTAATGTAAGTGAGAATATATAGTATAACATCTGCCTGTGCCAAGGTTTGAGTGTAACATTGTTGATTTATGAGAGGTTTTCACATACACATTTAATTGTTTTTGTTAACACTCATATTTTGATTTTCCTTCCATGTGTAAAAGAGCTTCCAGTATCACCCAACAGTTGGCAGTCAGGTGAATGTTTATACCCGTAGAGCCATGTGAAAGGGCTGTAAATATGCCACATATCTGCTTCTAGTTTTCCTTTTTAAATGCTGTACTGAAATCTTGCTATAATGAGATGCCTGTTCCCAGATGAGACCTATTACAAGAAAGGGGGTTGCTTGGAATTGTATTTACTTTTTTTAGAGGACGTGTTTTATAAATGGGATTCCTTTAATTGCATTTGTCACTGTACTAGTAATTGCATCATTGAGTATAGAAAACAAGATAATGATAAAGAGATGCACCTGGTTTGGGCAACGTGTGAGGAAATCCACAGACAGCTAAAAATATACATTAAAACTTACAGAAGAAAGCACTGTGGTAGGGATCAGTCATGGCTTTTCTTGTCAATAATTGACGGCCTATAAGGGTAGAGCAATAGGGAGCTAAAAGCCACAGACATTACCTGCAGATTCATGTGTATGAAAAGGCAGCTATTATAGTATTCCCTTTGAAGATGTGAAATAGGTAAGATATTCCACCATGGCAGATGAAAGAAGTCTGTTATTATGTTCCATGTTTGATGATCTGGATATTATCACCTCCTTTCATTTCTTGGCAAGGTGTTCCTATCTTTTGTTTTTATTTTGTATTTAAATCTCATGTGCGTTGCTTTCTTTGGGCTTAAACTTGCTAGGTGGGTATGAGTAGGATTTGGCAAGAAAGTATATTTAGAAGAAACTTTGCTGCAGGCTTTTTTCTCTTTGTTCCCCCCACCCTTCTTTTTGAACTACATTTATGATGAATTAGCCATGGTATAATGCATTGCTCTATAACAGTTTAAAGTATATACGTCAAAGCTTTTTTTTTCTTTTAGAAATATCAGTAGAAGACTTTCATTCCTGATGCTACAGTTTACTATCCAAAATATTAGAATAATGAAGAATAATTTGTAATTTTGTCCTCACCCAGTCGTTTACAACATTTTTCACTTTACAAATGCATTTTATTCTGATATTTTTTTTGTACTAACTCCTGGCCACAATCTGCCCCATAAATCTGTCATAAAGTCAGTGGCTGTATGTTCACATTGGTGGCTCCTATATGAAGGACATTGTTTACATCAATGTATGATCTTGGTTCCTTCAAAGAGTTTATTAGCACAT
>CM044439.1:84374361-84388469 GCA_024363595.1 Xenopus borealis
CAAAAGAATAAGAAATCAGGAAGGGGGCAAATAGTTTTTCACACCACTGTAATTCATCAGAGCAGGCTAGACAGACAAATTAGTGCTAGGAGTAAGAACCTTCTCACTTGCTTTTAAGAGAACACAAATATTCATGATTTTGTTCTTTGTATTCTTTAATGAGCCCTTCTATTTAGCAGCATGTATTGCCATGTAAGCTAACTAGCTTTCCAAGTCATATAGAAATAATCTATAGTGAAACATAGCCCCATTCTTCATTGACCACATCTCTTAAGCTGACCATAGACGCAAAGATATAGATTTTCTTGTATGATTTTCGGACCGCGTGGAGATTGTCCCAAGATTTTTTGGGCCATTTAGTGGACAGGTCAGATTTGTCGGCTAATGGTAATATCTTTACAATTATTGCTAGATTGATATCCAGGAGTGACTGTGACTGCTATTTGTCCAATATAACTTTTGTATGATTGCTGTCTGTCCATAAATGGCCAGAACATTGTCTGAATCATATTTTTCCTACTTATTTAATCAGAATTGTTAGTTGTAGAGATTTATATTGAAACAAACGATCAATATCAGAACATTTGTCGTGCAAAGAATAAAATCGGCACTTCTGTGGCCAGCTTTAGTCATTCAGTAAAAAAGATCAAATCAACATGTGGAATCCCTGACTATATAACTTCTGTTAATCATTCAGAACACATCTAAATAATTAAAAATCTTGGCTAAAATATTCACAGAAGACGAAGACAACCTAAATATTTGTTTCTTAATTCTGAATTGTTTAGTCTGTACATAAAAGATCTGTGTGTGTAGCTATTTCTACTGCACTGTTTATCTGCCTGTATGAGTCACATTATTTGTGACTTCATATGGAATGGTTTCATTAATCTCCCCGTCTCTATTTTCTTAATACATTGATACTATTAGTCTGGTCTATGCATATGCATCTTCCATTAACATTATGGTTTATTATAAAACAAAAACATTAACTTAATACATTTTTAGATTTCTAAAAATCATTTTGGATGATCTTTTACAACCCCCTTTAATGAACATTATGTACAGATTGCTGACCTTATTGTTAGGGTAAACGCCAATGGAAATACGTGGGGCCATATTGTGGCATTCTCTGTATAAAAGGTT
Organism: Xenopus borealis; assembly: GCA_024363595.1. Classification (NCBI taxonomy): domain Eukaryota; kingdom Metazoa; phylum Chordata; class Amphibia; order Anura; family Pipidae; genus Xenopus; species Xenopus borealis. The sequence goes on from CM044439.1 coordinate 84,375,508, forward strand.
TTCTGGATAATAGGTAGTGTCAAGGCAATTTAAAAAAACAAAAAACTAGACTCTTATTGATATTCTTTGATATACTAGCAATGCACAGGGTATGAAGGGAAGTGGCAAGGTAAATGCAAAAGTGACAGTAATGCCACTGGTTAGATCCAGCAACTTACTGCTATATATTTTTATGTATTTACATAACATACAAAAGAACCATTGGCTACCCCAGATACCATTTGTAGCATTGCATTCCAGCACCTGAACATGGTGGATAATTTGCCCTTTTTTGTGGAAACAGTTGCTCATAGCAAACAAGCTCTTCTTACTCATGAGATCAGGGAGTTTTAAATATATGTCATTGTATTATTATTATTATTATTATTATTATTATGAAGCCAAAGTTCCTCCTGCTATAAATGCAACCCTTTGCTAGTTTTTGTGTTTATAGTCTAACTGATGCATTATATAATGCTTTTAGAATTAAAACCTTTTACCTTACAAAGTGTTTTGTGGAAGATGAATGGCCCTTTTAAAATTAACGTTGGATGCATGTTCCTCTGGGTACATCCTGACTTTGTTTAATTCTCTTGACCTAACCTTGCTGTCTATTATTGCCAGGCCAAGAGAGAAATCCTTTAGCATGATATATATGGTACAGACCTTAGGTTATGGTTTTTCTCAGCCATGAGTTTCATTAAGTGCCTTTTACTTATAAGTGTACAGACATTGTTAAAATGGTCTAACTACCACTTTTTCTTATCTTTTGTAACCTATGCAGAAAAAAAATACACACACACACACACATATATATATATTGTAATAAAATAGATAAATTACAGAAATAACTAAGTTTTTATAATGGTTGATATTGTTTGTAAAACACACACAGTTCTGTATGACTGAACTTTCCGAGAATCAAACTTCTTTGCTTCCCAACATTAATTTATTCCCCTCCCATAGAATAAACTTAATCCTGCTACGCCTAATGCATACGAGTCATATTGAAACTGGGGTCCCTTTTCCATTGTTTTGAAATTATTATAAAATATTTAATAGAAGATCTTTTTGTTCACTTTTTATTTAAATGGTCAATATCTCTGTTGTCAAAATGATTGATTTAGATTATCAGGAAAGATGTGACTCAGGATGAAAAATACTTTTGTATTAGTTTGAATAAGAATTTGAATGTCCTGCGTCTAAAAGTTTTATATGAACCCAGTATTTCCCTTCAGACGAGGAATCCACAGTTCTCTACAAACTGTAGCTGTAAATATTGGGACCTTCCTCTAACAACGACTCTGCTTTGCCTTCCGAAACTCTCACATCACTGTTTAATAAAAGGGTTTAGGTAACAGTCTAATATGACTCCATATACAGCCTACAGACAAAGCTGGCAGTTTATCTGAGAGTATATGGGGCCCTCTGAGGGGTTTCGGTGATTATCTGGCCATAAGTCTGCAAGATGTCGGGCAGCTTTCAGATTCCCGTCAAATCGAGGACCTCATAGTTTTGCTGATGTGGCCTTTGATCTTGTGATCAGATGGGCCCACAATTGGATCAGCCCGATATCGGTGGGCACATTCGTGCAACATCCGCTCATTTGTCAACTTCTCCAAAGGTAGCTTAAGGCTGCAATGCGTTCTAAAACTATATAGAGGGTTTGAAACCCAATAGAGGGCATGGTTGTACAGTGGTTAGCTTTCCTGCCATGCTCTGCTGGCGTCATAGGTTTTGTTAATGATTGCATCCACATGCTTTTTCTACGGGATCAAGATTTCATTATCTTTATCCCTGCTTTTTACTGCATATTTGAACCTAAAAGTAGAACCACGTCAGTGTGAGAAGTTGCTATAAAACTAGTTTGCAAATCATACATCCTTATGAACTCAAGGCACTTCATGCTTTCCCAGTTATTCACCTCCATTTATTCAGCAAGAGATCACATACGGGGGGGGGGGGGAGAGAGACATTCGGGCCTCTTTGGTTAAAAGGCCTTCACATTGAGTCACTCTGTCTGCCCAAACTGCATGGAATGTTTCTCTTAAGGAGACATTTCACACACAGTATATACTAACTTCATAAATCACCTTCACTATTAAGGAAAAGTAACTTTTGCTTTAGTTTTCATGTAATTAAACATTCATACTAAAAAACTTAATGTACACACACCAGCATTAAACTCCCCCCAATAATGTATAATGTGCATTCCATGGTGCAGACAGCTTGTGTACCACATTTACAAATATGTCTCAGTGACTTAAAATGCATTATCTTTAAATCTGCTGTGGTTTTTAGCAAGCACAGTCTGACTCTATAGGTTTTATTTTTACCTCTCTAAAGCCTGTAGGGACAGTAGCATATTACTCAGCAGTTAAGAGAAATCGTGTGGGCATAAACATTTAGTCATTGTACTTTCTTTACTTAAAAGGATTACATTTGCTTTTATTTATTTTCATGAGCCTTTATATAGCTAATTTGGTGTTTGATGCAAGATGCCTTTACAGAGATGTATGACTCCTACAGTAAACCCTTTCAAAACTAATACTCTCGCATCTTACCACTAAAGGTAAATGTTTAATATTAAGAAATAATAAAATGTTCAATTTTTTGCTAGAAAACAAGGGATTAACCCAATAAATTGCTCTGTATGTGAATTGATTAATATTATCATTCTGCAGGAAAATGAGGATGACGTTGTTTTATATCATTACTCTGCCACCTTTACCAGGAAATTCACATTATATGCATTCACAGCTCAGTTATATCAAAATGATCGTGTTGGAGCCTTTGGGCATTATGAAAAGTAAATATGGTCTGACAGTACTTTTAACGGAATCAAGCTGTTTGTGCCTTTATTTATTGATTGCTGGGGTAGTGTTATACTTCCAATGATCCAATGAATTAGTCAGATTTCTTCTGCATGGTTTATGAATAAACCCCTTTAAAATGCTTCTTTGGTAGCACTAAAGGAAACATTGTTTTGGAAAAACAAAAGTTTTCAAAATGTTTAATTCTGTTTATTTTAGTCACTCATTATCTTGTTCTTCTTTTTATATAATTTGTGTTTGGAATTCAGAGTTATGGGAGGATCTATGTATTTGGTGTGTTCTGGGCAAAATTTGGAAAGTGCTGATGAATTATGTGATATTTTGCACACTTCTGTACATAGCTGTTATTTTGCAAACCATGCTCAGTCATCAAACTTAACCTACTTTTTCCTACAATTGTTCAATTTCTTTGTAGATGAAGAGAAGAAGTATCAGGTGATGATACACGGCATAGAGCCAATGCTGGAGACTCCAGTACAGTGGTTAAGTGAACATCTCAGCTATCCTGACAACTTTCTGCACATAAGTATCATTCCCCAGCCTACTGACTGAAAGGCTCTTCCAAGTTCATTGGAAGTCCTTGGACTGGACTGCATTTTTCAAGGCTACATCAAAACCATTATAAGAGTTTTGCTTTAAAGCACATTGACCCAAAGAACAAGACGATTGGTTGTCCTTGTAGCTGTTAAGATTTCCAATTGTACCTTATACCTCTCACTTTTCTGCTGTAAAATGAGCCTGGTTGTAACAAAGTGCTTAAAGCCACCTGCTGTGTTGAAACGGCAAACTCCACACCTGCACAGTCTGAGAGTAGATATGCCTCTCAGTTTCTAGTTAGAACAAGCATTTGTGCTTGAATATTTTCACTTCAATTTTCCTTTCCATGGTCACAGCTAAATTGAACATTAAAAAATGCACTGAAATGATTGCTATAATTGTGCTTGTGATTGAAAACTGAAAATGTCATAAAGAATAGCTAAAGGCTTCTTACTGTAGACTGTGAAAAGCTGAAAATCACAGCTTGTGGCAGAGTTGTTTTAATCATAATTTAGCCTTTGAGTTTTAAAATCTTAAACTATACACAGTCATTTGTAAAGGTGTGTATAAAGGAATGGAAAGTGTACACTAGTCGTGTGTTGATGGTAGGAAATGAAAAAAGTAGAAATTAAAGATTAGTATACTATAAGATATATAACTGAATCTGTTTACATTAGGCTGCATATTTGCTAGCCATATATAATATATATACACATTTATTATATATCTTTGTGAGTGTGCAAGAGTATATCAAGCAGTGTGGACAGGAAGACTGTACACTGGAAGGAGCACCCTTTTCTGTGCACATTCTTATGGTCTCCAATCTGTAAAGTTCTTAGACACTGAGTTCAAGTCATCGATGTGACCTTCACATGCATCATATTATCTGTTATAGCATCTATTATAAATATACAGTTTTTACCCTGCAATTGTTAACAAAATGTGTATTTTGTATCTGACAATATTTGTAGTTGTTAGGAATTATGATATTTATCTTGTCCCTGATTTGGGAAGGTGATTGTCCTCATGGTTTTGAGATTTACCCAAAGCAGCATTTTGCATCCAGATTTGCTTCCAGTAACCATTCAGAGGAACTGACCACCACTTCAGTTTCAGTGGAACCATCTGAACAAAGCTTCAATCTCCAGGAAGAGGAGTCTGTAGTATGTGAAATAGCACAGCATTGAAGGGAAACCTCTGTTTAATGAGGCAGCATGCAGAGACAAATGAATCCGTTTCAGAGCAGACATGTCACCTTTTTTAATTAAACATGAAGCACAAATCTTTTTTTTTTTATACATCCATACCTGTTATAATATAAACTTATTTAAAGGAGAACTAAAGCTTAACAAAGAAAGCAGCTAGAAATGCTGTGCAATATGTATTGGGGTTCTGTATGAGCTCAAGACAACCACAGCCCTGGCAGTGAAGATCCTAAAAATTCCCCTAGTAGGTTGTCTGTCTTCTTCTTTTCTGATGATTTTCACAGCATATTTACTTCACAATTTAATAATCAGACTTGTAGCATCAGCTTCTATAACTGGAAAACCGCATTTTCAAAGGACCCCTTAGCTTAGCTTCTCAACATATGCCCCGAACACAAAAAATGGCCTAACTAAATCCAAGATGGGCAAGCTGCTGTGTTTAACTTTGAAGGCCTTGATCATTGGTATTTTAGGTATGCTGATGCAGTAAGTTCAGTATTTAAAATACAACATTTCTAGGCTTTTAGGGTTATGTTCTCTTTTAAATATGTAAGTCATATATTTTCTGTATCACCTCAATGTCACTTGCATAACAATCACTTCACAGACTGCAATCATTTTTTGTTCCTCACATTCCCCCCTTTCTGCTCACTGTCTTAGACTCCATCCTCACTTACCTAGACTGTGCTTGGGTGTGTACATCAGTCCCTCCTTTCTAACATATACGTACCTGAGATTTAAGAATGATGCAAAACTTGCCTTGATGACAACAAATACAAAATAGCTTCTGCCTGCTTGCTGTGACTGTTGATTCAGAAAGAATTAAGAAAACAAGGTTGATTATATTGTATAAGTAATGTTTGACAGAAGAAGAATTGGACTTAATTTCATAGGGTGACCGGTCCCCTTTAATAGAAATACTTGCTTAGTGCTTTATCAAAGGATATTAGATATTCTAGCTAATGCTAGAACCTTTATTAATGTATTCTTAAAGGGATCCTGTCATGGGAAAACATTTTTTTTTAAATGCATCAGTTAATAGTGCTGTTCCAGAAGATTTTTTAATATTTTATTTTGAAATCTGACATGGGGCTAGACATTCTGTCAATTTCCCAGCTGCCCCAGTCATGTGACTTGTGCTCAGATAAACTTCAATAACTCTTTACAGCTGTACTGCAAGTTGGAGTGATATCACCCCCTCCCTTTCCCCCACCCAGCAGCCTAACAACAGAGCAATGGGAAGGTAACCAGATAACAGCACTCTAACACAAGATAACAGCTGCCTAGTAGATCTAAGAACAGCATTCAATAGTAAAATCCATGTCCCACTGCGTACTATTCAGTTACATTGAGAAGGAAAAACAACAGCCTGCCAGAAAGAAGTTCCCTCCTGAAGTGCTGGCACAAGTCACATGACCAGGGGCAGCTGGGAAACTGACAAAATGGCTAGCCCCATGTCAGATTTCAAAACTGAATATTAAAAAAATCTGTTTGCTCTTTTGAGAAATGGATTTCAGTGCAGAAGTCTACTGGAGCAGCACTATTAACTGATGCATTTAAAAAAAAAAAACATTTTCCCATGACAGTTTCCCTTTAAACCTGTCCCACTTGAAATGTAGTAGTTGGCCAATTTATTATACTAGTTTAACTATTTTAGTTAAAATACCTGACCACTGCCTCTGGTGTAGTCTCCACTGGCAGATTTGCTTTACTAAGAGCCAAATCCAGAGGAGATTAGTATAGCATCATTTGATGATAATGGCAATATCTAGTTCTTGTTGGCAGTGGCAAGGGTCATTTCTATGGAAAATAGCCTGTAAATGGTAACTTTTATTTTGCACTTATGAAACAAACTCTCAAGGTCGCTCTTTTTCTATAGCAATATGCAGACTAGGGATTTAGAAGCAGAATATTTTGTCTGTTTATTTTCAGTAAAAAAAAGAATGTATTATATATAAAGTCCTTTTCATATAATGCATTGAGTTTGTCTTAAAGGTCGAATTACTCCCAAAAATAACATGTTTTTCAAAACATAGAGTAATGGAGTTATACACTTCATTAGTATTGCTTGATTCTTCTTAATAGAAAGGCCAGGCTATTTTTTCTGTTGCTGCCTTCCTGCTGAAAACAGCGGCAACCAAGAAAACCCAGTCCACCAGTCACTGCTTTTAATACTATTTAGCTGTACGAGCCCCTGCTACTACATACTGTCCATTTACATTTAGTGTTGATGGTTGTTTGGAACACTGCTGTTGTCCACAAGAAAGCCATTAATCAAACACTTACTGGATTCTCTATATTGCACTTATATTTACCTATTCATAAATATATATATATATATAACATCATGATCTTGGCCATTCGAAGACTCGTTTTTAAAAACATTTGTCGTTTTATTTCTGGAAAGTGAATATTGGTGCCTTAAGTATAAAACCCTGTTAGAAGCTACAACTTTTTTTTTGTTAATTATTGTTTACTGGGGCAATAAACATTTTAGACTTATTTCTTTTGTTAACTCTAAATGCTTCTGTAGCATCAAGTGGCTGCTCTGATTCTTTCCAAAGTTAATACACTGTGCTATGATTAAAAAACAATTTTGCATTCCCAGCATGCATTTTAAATGGTATGTTACATGTGCTGGAGAAGGTCTCTTCTATTACGGACTCTCTTTTGTTTCTTACAATTGTGAATAAAGAAATAGATCTGTAAAGGAGAGTCATAGTTCAACAACAAACTAATTTTACTATTATATATCAAAACAAGCCACTTTATTTAAATTATATTGCCAAAACTACCCAGAGAGTCAGGGTTTGGCAGATGCCAGGAGAATGCATACAGCTGGCGCTAAGGTTTGGTGGAGGAGGAGTAATGGTCTGGTTTTCAGTGGATTAGGCCGATTCCCTGGCTTCATCGAAAGCAAAGATTAAGGCTCCAAGGAGCAGTTTGGAAAAGACTCCTGTTTCAGCACAATAATGCTATGAATGCGTGTGTTTGTTGAAATGGGACTGGAAGTACTTGACTCTCTTGCCCAGAGCCCTGTCGATATAAATAATATGGATTTATTTTTCTGGATTAATAAGCATGGCAACCTTCCTGGCTACTGACTGGATCAACAGTTAACACAACAAAATGAGCGGGCTCTTCTGTTTACAGAAATGTTGCTGCATCCACATTCTACTTTAAAGGGGTGGTTCACCTCGAAGTTAACTTTTAGTATGTTACAGAATGGCTACTCCTAAGCAACTTTCCAATATGTTTTCATAATTTTTTTATAGTTTTCTTTAATTATTTTCCTCTTTCTTCTGACTCTTTCCAGCTGTCAAATCTAAAAAACAAATGTTATTTAAGGCTAATAATGTTGTTGCTATTTTTTAATACTCATTTCTATTCAGAGCCTCTTCCGTTCATATTCCAGTCTTATTCAAATCAATGCATGGGTCGGTAGGGAAATGTGGACCCTAGCAACCAGATTACTGAAACTGCAAACTAGAGTGCTGCTGAATAAAAAGCTAAATAACTCAAAAACCACAAATAATAAAAAACTAAAAGCAACTGCAGATTGTATCAGAATATCTCTCTACATCATACTAAAAGTTAACTCAACGGTGAACAGTTCCTTTAATTGCTTCTGCTTTGACATAAAAGCATATTCAATTTGCTCCTCTAGCTGAATAATCAGAACTAATGTTTGTTGAATGTGCAGGTTGAAGGCCCAGCCATTTTAAAACCATAAATAAAATATAATTGTTTTACAAAATGCCTTGTTTTGCTCAGAAGTTAAAAAAAATATCCAATTGTGTTCCTTTGCCCCTATATCCCCTTTAATGTAATATTAGACAAGATTTTTGAAGGGCAGTAGTCCAACACAAGAATGCTGGGAGTAATGTTTCAGCAATAAATAAAAATATAACTTGCCTTTTTTTAGGGGAATTAAACATATACATCTAACATTGTTGCCTGTGTGCTATGTAATCATATTTCACTTGTCTGATCTTGTGTACCTAATATAACACCTAATAACTTTTAAAGGTAAAAATATCATCTGTAACTAAGCAACCCAATTATATATTTTTTTTATATTTTGCTAATATTTCAGTTAAGTAAAATTGTTCGTGTCAGATTTGAAGCATGCACATTAACTAAATGTTTTTGCATGCTGGGAATAAAAGCTGTCTAGGATCTCAACAACTCCCCAAATATTTACTTTCATGATATTTAATTTCATGATAGGGAAGCAGTATAAAGCGGCGCCTGTTATTTTACCAGCGCAGTTTTATTTATAATTGTTTCAATGAAAACAAGCCTTCAAGGGTAGCTGAACTGAACAGTAATTAATCAATTATTTATGACCCTTAAATAGAGCTGGTCTAAATTTACATCCCAAGCAGTTCTTTTAAAGGCATTTACAGAATCGGCCATCACAACATCATCTTGTAGGGCATTCCAAAACCTCACTGTGAAGAACCACCTACGCTGCTTCAGTTGAAAGTCCTTTTCTTCTAGTCTGAAGGGGTGGCCTCTGGTGCGGTGATCCTCTTTATGGGTAAAAAAGATCTCCTGCTATCTGTCTATAATGTCCTCTAATGTACTTGAGTGCGTTGTTTTGTCCATAGAGAACAACCCCAACATTGACAGTCTACTATCGTAATTTAAAACTTCCATCCATACCTTCAGTTTGGTTGTACATCTCTGGGCTCTCTTCAGCTCATTAATATCATTCTTAAGGACTGGAGCCCAAGATTGCACTCCATACTCAAGGTCAGGCTTTACAGACATATAGTATATAGGTATAATTATGTTTTCATCCCCTGAGTTTATGTCCTTTTAATAAAAGACAGAACTTTATTTGATGTAGTAGCCACACAATGACACTGCCTGGAATTAGACAACTTCTCTACAAAAAAACCCCAGATACTTCTTTGTTAAGGAAACTCCCAACACACTGCCATTCTGTGTATAGCTTGCAATTATATTATTTTTTCCAAAGGGCATAACCTTGCATTTATCAACATTGTACCTAATTTTCCAGTTTGCTGCCCAGTTTTCTACTTTGGTCAAATCACTCTGCAAGTTGCCAATATCCTCCATGAAACTTATAGTTCTGCACAATTTAGTTTCCTCCGCAAAAATAGAAACCGTACTTTCAATGCCAACCCTCCAGGTCAGTACTAATGGAATGTAGCAACTTCTAACTTTTGTACAAAACATCACAAGGGGTTTAGTTTGTTGATCTAGTTTTGCTGAAAGAAAGTACTGTATTTATTGTAAATGCGTAGTATTTCTGCCGAAGTTCACTGCATGCTATTTTGTGTCTGGTTACAACCAGTAGCACTTCATAACAAGTGGATGGTAAATTGAGGCCAAATGGAACATTTAGATCCCTAAAACTAAATCTGGGATAAGTACAGAAATATTGTTATTGTGTAAGCCTTTAAAGATTGGCTTTTAAAGGGAATATAAATACTGTGAGGTATCAGATCTTTTCTTAGTGTCCCTTTCACTATACAAGCAATGAGGGGCAGAATTATTAAGGGTTGAATAGTAAATTTCAAATTGCAAATTTTTTTTTGTCAAAATTCATGTATTCGGATTTTAATCCCCCTGTTTGAATGTAAATTCGAATGTGAGATTTATCACACCTAGACCATGAAAAAAGTCCTAATTCGAACAGTCGCCACCTAAAACCTGCTGAGTTCATGTACAAGTCAACGGCAGGTCCTTTAAGCCATTTGGAGATGTTAATAGCCTTCCTGACATTCAAACTCAATTCATAAGATTGGAATAAGATTCAAATTTTCGCGTTGGAACTATTCAGTTGAATATTCGACATTCGATTTTTTTTCCCAGTGTAAAAAAATAAATAAACATAAATTCAAATTTCGACCTTTGAGGTGCACAGATTTGTTTAGGAGACCGGTTTTCTTGATCATACGATGTTCCAGTCACGATACAGTCACTCTAAAAACACAGCTTAACAGCCATACTGCTTTGTAATGAGGAAAAGGTACATTCCATGGAAAGCACATGAGGCAAGTTGGCTACCGACCTCACCCATGCTTTGTGCTTGGCACAAAAACTGCCAGGCTGTGCTCCTGCTTGGCTTTGTTTAGAAAGGCTTCTTATGGTGCAACACATTAGCCAAAAGGTACCGTTTCCAATATTATGTTGCTTCTTATTAAAGGTTTAGTACCCCATTGAGTATGTAAGGTGAACATTTCTTCAGCAGTTAATCCACCTCTATCCGTTTCTCTACTGTATGAACCTCCCTTTGCGTGTGTTATTTTTGAAACTTGTTCATGACACTGATCATGTTGTACAATAGAAAGGAATCAAACCAACCAATTGTTGAACCTGCTATTATTTTACAAAGGGAAAGAGGTAATATAATGACATATAACGTGAATGGCTATAGGTGGCTGTCTTGCTTATTTACAAGTTTTTCATCTTGGAAGTGGCTGTTTTAACCTTCTGATCTCATGCATTTTGGATATGTATTCTGATTTGTTCAAGAATAAAACATTTTTCTATCTCTTTTAGTTTGGCTGGAGTTTTTTTTTTTTCATAAGAAACATTAAAATGTTGTTACCTATTATCCAGAATGCTCGGGACCTGGGGCTTTCCGGATAAACGGGTCTTTCTGTAACTTGGATCTTCACACTTTAAGACTACTAGAAAATCATGTAAATATTAAACCCAATTGGTTAATTATATCTTAGTTTGGAACAAGTACAAAGTACTGTTTTAATAATAAAGAGAAAAAGGAAACCATTTTTAAAAATCTGGATTATTTGATTATAATGGAGTCTATGGGAGACAGCCTTTCTGTTATTTGGAACTTTCTGGATAATGGGTTTCTGTATAACGGATCCTATACCTATATATATCTATAACAATACATCAACTTAATTTGCTGTATTTTCTTTTTCCTTGACGACGTTTGGCTAGTCATCCTACTGGCTTTCTCAATTGATATACTATGACCTGGAGTCCTGGATGAATGAGAACCTTTTTTGGCAGTGGCACATGTTCCAATGTGATCTCAGTTGAGATGATGGTTTGCAGGTTGTGGTGTCTCCCTGCTATTTGTCCAAAGAAAAAGTGCTTGTATCTCTTACAAATAATAGACGAGGGCCTTCAAAATCACGAAACTTTAATGATAGGTGAAAAACAGGATGGCAAACTCCCATTATTCCTGTAAAAAAAGGAAATAATAAGGTTTCTTAAATGACCACTTGTTAAATGTTTATTATTGTTATAGAGAGATAATATAGGAGTGAGTATTGGGGAATATAATCTGTAATATTTAGCGGTAAATCTAGTGGCTTCTAGTATTTCCTCTACGGCTGTTTGTTTGGCTATACTCTCCTGTTGAGATTGTGCCAATTTGGGAGGGAATACGATTAATGAAGGCATTAACTGCTTGTGGTGGCATATACATTTTATTGGGTTTTAGGTTAATGAAAAACAACATCAATATGATGAAAAGCGAGTAGTGAGTATATGACACTAGCAATTTGGGAGTAAGACCATTAATACTTAACATTTATTGTAGAGTTTGAGGTTACAATTGGGTTAGAGAAGTTACTGGTACTACTGCTGCATAGAGGAAAAAGTAAGCAAGATTGTTACATAGTTAAATCAGGTTTTAAAAGACCAAAGTCCATCAAGTTCGATCCATCCAAATGAAACACACTGACAAATGATATATACCCATATCTATACTAACTAGGGATGCACCAAATCCAGAATTCAGTTCGAGATTCTGGCTTTTCCAGCAGCATTCAGATTCTGCCGAATCCTTTTGCCTGGCCAAACCAAATCATAATTTGCATATTCAAACTAGGGGCAGGAAGGGAAAAAAAGTTTTTTCCACTTTTTACCCTCCTGTCACTAATTTGCATATTCAAATTAGGATTCGATTCAGCATTCGGTCAAATCTTTCATGAAGGATTCAGGGAGTCAGCTGAATCCTAAATAGTGGATTTGGTGCATCCCTAATACTAAGATTTTATTATCATAATAGCCTTGGATTTTAAAACTGAACCTGGTTAAGGGGAGATGGGCTAAAAGCCCATTGCAAGCAATTTTATGCAAAACGAAGCCTTCTGAAATCATAAGGTATTTACTTGTCTCATGCTATACATATAGCATTGCCTATGTATAATATTAGAAGCAGTGACAAGTAGTGAGGAATATTTTGTTGGCCATTGTTCTTTGAAGGTTATGAAACTCCAAATTGTCCATATGAAACTTAACCTTTAACGTTACATGTGTCGTCAACACAAATCACAGGTTTCTTACTGCAAAAAAAGCATGAATGATTGCACTCGCAAATATTATAAAAAAATATATAAAACAGATCCACTGGGGATCCTGATGACTCAGAGTGCTTTCTGCTGTGCGTGTA
>CM044439.1:84393554-84408215 GCA_024363595.1 Xenopus borealis
TCATATTCTCTGAAAAATGGTTAAGAAATCATAAATTCTGCCAGGGTATGTAAACTTATCTGTATGTATGTCTTGGAATATACTGAATACATCAAAATAGAAATTAAGATGTACCAACTGTATAAGTGTTTGCAACTTGTTTATGTAAAAAATCTATTACTGTGTATATTATAATTTTCCATGCCCACAGCATGTTTCATATTTTATAAATTGGAAAAAAAAGCAAAGCAAAAAAGCAATCAGAAATGAACCACACAAATAACAGAAAGAAAATAATCTTTAAAAAGGCACATCACGTATTAGCCCTTATGGCTACAGAAAATAGCCTGTTACAGGGAAAAAATGGTACATTCCACACATATCTTATTTTTTGTATTTAAATAAAAATTTTCTAGCAGGCAATAACGTGGAATACAGCTTGTTTTGGAAGCCAGAAATCCCCTTACATAACTTTACTAGCAGTTCTGCAGAACATCAGTATAATCAACGGAAGCCAAAGAGACGAGGGGGTGGTGTAGGAAGCTTAATGCCAGGAATGAAGACGCTTTATTAAAAAAAAATTCCGAAAATGTTGAAAAACAGTACTTTAATTAATTGGCAGTTTGCTGTCCTCGTTTTGTTGCCATTACATATGCAATTGTTAAAGAAGTTAAGCTTCAATTTCTCTGCCTTTCATTTAGCAATAAAATTTGCTACCGAAATATTCTTCAGCTAGTTGCTTGCAAGTCTCAATATATTTTCATCAGGAGGCATCTTTACCAGCCCCTCAAGGGATATGCAAGCTTCCTAACTTGCTGTATGCATCTGCCCATTGTACCTGCTCCGCACATAAGGATCAACCACTGCACACTTACCATTTTTTTATTCCTTCCATTCTGAATTTTATCTAGCCCGCTTTGCAATAAAATAATCCATTTCTGCTTTATAATTTATTGTCTATAATGTTGAAATGATCACATAACTTAGCACTGTCATCAGTTGCTGTCCAGTGTAACCTATGTCGATAGTAATATGAAAACTGAAAAGACGATAAAGATTTTCCAGCACTAAATATAGATAAATGTACAAATACATATTACAATGTGTAATAAAGGGCTACTTGGTTTTGTATATTCGTCAGGGATGTCCAGCCTGTAGCCGTCCTGCTGTAAGAAACTAACTCTGGTTCCTGCCTTAAAGGAAAACTACATCCCCACAATTAACTTAACCAAAGAAGTTTATATCATATTAAGTGGCCTATTAAGAATCTTACCAAATGTGTGGGGGTGGTTAATGGTGCCCTTTTACACTGTTTGCCTTTTACATGGTTGAGCAATAGCTGCTCAGGGAGGTTCTGCGTTGTCCTTGCGTGTAGGTGGACCCATGTGCCAATCGGATCTTAACAGAGGCCTATGTAGGACCAGAGAGATCAATGCAACAATATGGCCCTCTCTCAAGAGAATTTTAAAAGCTACCCTGATTTTCATCCACATATATGTCTAGGGCTAATGAAGAAAGGTCCAGGTTTGAGCAGAGAAGTTGCTGACTCAGTCTGAAGGGCCTGAAGAAACAGCTAAAATCTGCCAGTGTATGGCCAGCTACAGAGTCTTGGGTTTGATGCTGACCCTGTTCTTCCTAAATCTGTGCGGGTCTCATCTGGGTGCTCCTGTGTCCTCTCACAGTTTGCCAATGTGCTGTTTTATTGGCTCCTGGTAAAATAGACCATAATGTGGTTAAACTTACAGTTTAAGGTTATCTGTGCCATATATTGATATGTATGTGCTACATAGCATGTTGATAAGGTTGATAGGTATGGGATCCATTATTTGGAAAATCATTGTCCAGAAAGTGCCACATTATGCGAAAGCCATCTCCCATAGTCTACATTTAAATGTAATAATTCATTTTTGAAATGATTTCCATTTTCTTTTCTAATAATAAAATAGTGCCTTGTGCAGTATTTGATCCCGACTAATGCCTATTTCCACAGCAGAATGTTCCAGGGCCCAAAAAGGGTGTTGGTGAGAACCAGGGTAAGCAGGGTTTAAATGTTTGTCAGGCAGTACACAGGCTTCTCTGTATACAGGTCTTCACAACCACCTTTTGCTATGAGTTATTCATGTCGTTTACTGATAATTCAGGTCAGCGCCACTCACTCTAACAAATCTTGTCTGTGAGCCGAAAGATCTGGAAGCTGTAGTCCAGCAACATCCCCCCCATGCTTGTGTCCCATCTACTGTCACAGGATCCTTTGATGAGCATATTGCCTGCTCCATTTACACTTGGATCTCTGTTCTTCATTAATACAATCATAACCAGAGGCATTAGACGTGTTTTCTAGTACTGAACTCCTACACAACACTCTGCTTGCCCTTCTGATATTTGTTAATACTGACAAGCAACATCTGTACTGTGATCTCTCTATGTTTGTCTCTAAGTCTGGGGTGCCTCTCTATTGGAATTTGTTGCAATGTTTTTAGCTCAACCCAACTGTTCTTACCCAACAGTAAAATTGTTTGTTTTAAATAATATAGCTAAAGAGGAAGCTAGCAGGGTCAGTGGTAATTTATGCATATATATATATATATATATATAGATGAGAATGCATACAGTATTCGTTAATCATACAGAAAGCAGATGTTGTCATTAAAGATAGCGTACTCCTTTAAAAAGTCATGATCTATGCAATGTAGCTGTAGTGAATGCTGCTCATAAAGGTATAGGTGCTGTGAGTATTATAATGGCACATTTTTTTTAGATGTTTTTTTTTTTACAAAACACACCCCAGAGTGTTTGGTGGTTTTACAATACCAGTCTGAAATCAGGAATGTCTGACTTGCACAGATGACACCCTCGGTTGAAGAAGCAGGTTAATCAGGAGGAACGGCTTCCCTACCAACTGAATGACTGGACTAATTAAACAGGAATGCTCAGTGTTCATTCTATCCTATTAAGAAAGCAGTAGCTCACCAAATCCTTTACACTGAGTTTCAAACGTGAAAATTAATTGTAAGGAAGTATGAAATAAAAGAATATTAATTAAACTACATTTGCCTTTTTAACTACAATTCATAAAATAATGTGTTGTTTCAATAATGTATTATGCCAGTAGTTCCAATGGATTGAAAAGCGTTACATTTTTCTGATTATATTATTTATATTCTTTGGCACCTGATCTATATAGCTATATAGTTAGATAGAGCGTTAGTTAGATAGAAGCATAGGTCAGGCAGAGTACAACACACCCAGGGAGCATAGGGCAGGAAGAGAATGGCACACACAAGCAGAGTATGACAGGAAAAGTATGGCACACACAGGTAGAGTAGGACAGGAAAAGTATGGCACACACTGAGAGCATTGGGCAGGTAGAGATTGGTACACAAAGGGAGCATAAGGAAGTTAGAGGAGTACACAAGTTAGAGTACACAAAGTTAGAAAGTTAGGGTTAGAGTACACAAAGGGAGCATCGGGCAGGCAGAATATGGCACACGCTCAGAGAGCATAGGGCAGGTAGAGTATGGCAAAAACAGGGAACATAGGACAGACAGAGTATGGCACACGCAAGGAGCATAGGGAAGGCAGAGTATGGCACACACAGAGAGCATAGGGAAGGCAGAATATAGCAGGAGAGGGAAACTTATTAGTACCACTCTTAAGATGTGCTACATA
Organism: Xenopus borealis; assembly: GCA_024363595.1. Taxonomy (NCBI): domain Eukaryota; kingdom Metazoa; phylum Chordata; class Amphibia; order Anura; family Pipidae; genus Xenopus; species Xenopus borealis. The sequence continues at coordinate 84,397,203 of CM044439.1, forward strand.
CAGTGAGACAGTGCTGGTGCCCCTTCAGCAGTTTGTATAAAGTGTGAACAGGTTAACAATGTGAGCAGTCAGCAGGTATGAACAATGCAGGGGTTTATTGTCTGAATTTGAGGTTTAAACAATGCACAAGGGTCATCTCTACAGTGATACCTTTAAAGCTTACATAAGGTAAGCAGACACAGCAGGCAGAATTTCATGTGGGGAGCAGCACTGACTTATACTGCTGGATTACTAAGTAAATGCTGGTTGTAATCAGTGTCAGAACTACCGGGGGAGCAGGGGGTGCAATTGGGCCAGGGCCCACACCCCCTCAGGGCCCACCGGTAGCTTGTGCACTGCAGATTTCTGGCAGCAGCTGCCAATTTCGGCACAAGTAATCTATTATGGAGGATGGCGGGGGGGGTCCATCTGCACGTCCCACACCAGGGCCCTCCAGTTACGTTACTGGTTGTGATTTAGAACTTGGTAACCTCCTATGTTACAATCATATCATATTTTGTAACTATGTTTGCTTTCAAATTGCATGCAGTTACATATATATGACGAGCTAAAAATGGTTGTTTGTCCGCACCACCTAACACATCATATATAGTGAATTAATTAATGTAATAAGAATGTGCTGACAGCTTCCAATGTTATAGTTAATCATAGAAGGAGAAGGAGAAAAGGAGAAGCCACAAAGTGTCGCACCATTCAAATTGTCACAACACCATATATATGGAAAAAAGGGCCTAATTCATTCAATTATATACAATTGTATGGTTGCAAAAGGATACTCATGAATAATCGGTCTGAGTATCCTTTTGCAACCATACAATTGTATATAATTGAATGAATTAGGCCCTTTTTTCCATATATATGGTGTTGTGACAATTTGAATGGTGCGACACTTTGTGGCTTCTCCTTTTCTCCTTCTCCTTCTATGATTACATATATATGACCCCACATGTCTCTTTTTGTTTACACATAAGACCCTGTATTTTGTGTTCCATAGAGAGCTGTTTGTACTCTATTGTGCCAGTACATTTTACCTACCACCCATCCTGTGACATACAACCACAGCTACCACCCATTTACCACAGAAAGAGAAACAGAACACCCTTTACATGTCACTGTATTACTTCTTATTGTCCTCTGGTACACTAATTATACAAGGCTCCATAAATAGCCCTTTGTATCTTCCAAGTGAAATATGTCTGATTCTTGTTTACAAAGACAGAATGTCTTATTTTGTCTTATTTTGTTCAAGTTCTATCCAGTTAGAAATATGGTCTCAGGACTGAAGATATTTCTCCCCAACTAAGTACATATATTCTTCTGTCCTTTTTTTTTGTAAGAGTAAAGGAGTAGATAACATTGAAACATTCCTTTTCTAACCACTTTAGAGGCCATAATAATAATAGTTAATGTGCCCCCCACATTAAGACCCCCTTGCCAAAACAACCTGCCTATAGGCCTGTATAGTACATGTATAGGGCACACCTTTAGCACATCATTAGGTTATTGAGCATTATCCTTTTTGGATACATATTATTTCTATCATCAAAATAGGCCCTGGTAACACTAATTAGGAGGCCCCAAAGACATTTCTACTGCATGTGGTTCATACTACTCCATTTAATTAATAAACAATAATATAATATAGTTCCAATCATTACAGCTTTATTGGGTCAACACCACATGGAATTTATGGCTCACAAAGCCACTGATTTATATGGGAAGGCTGTATTATAATTTGTCTCATAGACCAGGGGTCGCCAACCTTTTCTTTCACCCGTGAGCCACATTCAATTGTAACCAGTTGTGGAGCATTACGAGAATGAAAAAAATCTCCAGCGAGACCAAATAAGGGCTGTCAGTGTCAGACAGGGAAATCAGGGGCCCACCCAAAAACCGTACATTAGGGGCCCACCAAAAATTTTAGACATGGGGCCCACTCTCAGTAATTTGTTTCTTCCTCTCCTCACTGAAACTCTATTCTCCTAGTGTATTTTCTTTACATACCATAATCTATTATTACATCTATTTAGCCTCTAGAAATAGGGAATGAACATGAAATAGGCCAAATTAGCAGCATGAGGGCCCACTGACACCTGGGCCCACCTGGGCCCACCGGGACTTTTCCTGGTATCCTGGTGGGCCAGTCCGACACTGAGGGCTGTGATTGGCCACTTGGTAGCCCCTATGGGGACTGGCAGCCTACAGGAGGCTCTTTCTTGCAGTATACCTGAATGATCGATTTTATCGATCGAATTTTTCATATTCGATCGTTTGATAAATTGAATTGCGTTAAAACCCCTCAAATTCGAATTTGAGGGGTTTTAATTCAACCTAAATCAGAGGGTCGAATCTGAGGGTTTTTTAACCCTTGAAATTTAACCCTTAGTAGATGTGCCCCTGAGGGTCAGATTTATCAAGTGTAGAATTGTTGAGTTTTTTTTATGGCCAGAACTGTCAAATTCGACTGGAGAATTGTTAAAATTCAATTTGTTTTTTTTTTTATTTTAATTAGATTTTTAAGATTTATTGTACAGTGGCCCTGTAAAAACTAAAATTTGACTATTCCCCAACTAAAACCTGCTGAGACTCCCTGGGATTTGGAGCTATTTATAACCTTCCTGACCATCCTATTTACCTGAGTTTTGGAAATTCAGTTTTTTAAATACATTTCCATTAGTCCAGTTTTGGGTTCATGGGAATTTATAAAAACCCACTTGAATTCGAATTTCGACCTTTGATTAATATGCCTTGAGTTGCGGCACAATGTTATAACAGAAAAGCACCATTATAAATATGTATTATGTCAGCAGTGGTAATAATAGTAAGTGATACTCCCAGATAATTACACCTTAGTCCCATAAAAGGCTAAAGATAGGAATTCCTTTGGAGGCAACAAATGAGCAATATACTAACTTTCGTCTATGAAACATGATTCATATGCTGAACAGAGAAACTCCTGCCCAGCTTTAACACATATGCAGCATCACGGAAATAATAGCAAACCTCTTATTGGTGGAGTTTTTTTTTTTTTTTTGCAAGAATGATACTGGCACAGAATTGGCAGAGAGTAAAAGAATAGAGATATGGAAATACTACACTGCTTTACAGTATGAAACTGAATTAATTATCTTCAATCGTGACTTTTATATTTTATATTTTGCATTGTGAGTCAGTCCCTGAGTTTAAGCAACTAACAGTAGCCCACAGCATGTGCTTGAAGCAGAAAGTAAAGCAGGTAGTTATCGGGGCATCTTGTAATAAAGAATAAAAACCAACAACACTGTAGAACACAAATGTTATACAATATATCCAGATTTTATGTTTTCCTGGAAATTATGCCTTTTTTGTGGCCCCATACTGGCAAGCTGCAGCTTTTTTCCACCTGATTTTACAATTCCCTGGCATTTATGCTGTTTTGATGCTACTCTGATGAAGTCCTGGGCTTGAGGGCACGAAACGCGTAAGCACCTATGTAACCTGTATTGCGACTGAATAAAGCTGAAATTTTATGTTATAATATCCAGACTCCTGAGTAATTCGCAGCCAGCATTCTGAGGCGATTTTGTTGAGTGGTGCCAGAGCCAGTAGGAAGTGACTGGCATTTGCGGGAGCAGCAGTCGGAGCAGGAGAGTGATCACACAGAGTTTTGACGCTGTCCAATGGGAAATGTAATATCTGAACATTTTTAGCCTACTTCATTTTAAACTTTTCAACTTTAAATGGGTATTATATTGAAGAAATATTAATATTATAAAAAGTCCTTTACTATCTAACAGCATATATGAAGTACAGGTATGTCCCATATTCCGTTATGGAGAAAGCTTTTGTCCTGCAGTTTTCTCTTTAATGGATCTTTCTACCTTAAGGCTACTAGAATATCACGTAAACATTAAATAAACCCAATAGGCTGGTTTTGTTTCCAATAAGGATTGATTATATCTTAGTTTGGATCAAGTAAAAGGTACTGTATTACTATTACAGAGAAAAAGGAAATCATGTTTAATGAGCTTTTTGGAGTTTCGAGTCTATGGGAAGCAGCCTTTCCGTAATTTGGAGGTTTCTGGATAACTGGTCCCATACCTGTATGTGAGTAGTCAACTTATTTAGAGATATGAGCTTAGTAATGCAGCCAGGCTACTCTGTGCCATAGAGTGAATACTGAGACAATATATGTGCAAAAGAATAGCCTTGTGTGGGAAAACAAATGCGATTTAGAAGCTCGACACCGTTCTTACACGTGGCTATTTCGGTCTGGAGGACTTTGACGAGACCTGTGACAAATGAAGCATAAGATATGTCGCTATTTTTCTTCCCTTTTTTTTTTGTTAAGAAAACAAAAAAACAATTGAGAGTGAAGCCGAAAAGAAAACATTAGATTATTTCGTGACAGATAAAATGGAGAGGGTTGCCATTAAGGAATTCACTAAAACAAAGCGGCTTGTGATTTTTGCATGAATGAGGTGCAGCAAGTGTATTGTCTTGTTCCTCAGCCCACACACACTTCAAACGCGTAAGAAAACAATCAACACCACTGTGCTCTGCTCAAGAAAACATGCTGTGGACTGGGAGGATACTGGAACGTGTAGAGAGATTGAAAACATTCAGAACAGTGCTATATATCAGCCCAAGGCAACCCTTCCCACTGTACATGTATATCTGCTTTCCATGCTGCTGCCATGTTACTAGCACAACTAAAATAATTACCGTACACATTATTCTGACTTGCACCAAGGGTTGTCACCTTTTCTTGAAAAAAATACTGGCCTTCCTATATATTTACCTTTTTTTCCTATTAATAACATTGGGATCAACCACCAAAAATACCGGCCAGGCCGGTAAAATACCTGTCAGGTGGCAACCCTACTTGCACAGTGCAGTGAAGCCATTGTAGACTTTGCTACTAAGGAATACATTGATTAAATGCATCTAGCTACAGCTACAAAGTATTAGACATGACATTTGAATATACATGGCATCACTTGTCCCGATGAACTGTCCTTGATTTGTTTGAGCCATCTGTGGAGTCACACCTACATGACATAAAAGGTTCTCACAAAATTCAAAATAAGGAGGGCACTCATATAGAAAGTTATTTTGTCGTACTCTATATTAGAGACATATATGTTGTATATTATTGTGGGTGCAAAGAGACATGCTGTTTTCCTTAAATCAGTTATGAACAACACAGAACAAAACATAAATAATTAAAACAGTACAAGTCAAATAATATCTGCCAAAGAAGCTGATACAGCAAGACTGATAAATAATCAGAATATACAGACTGCACTTGGTCTGTGGATACAAATCTCTTCACAGTCGCCTACTGCTCTACAAGGAAATAAACAAAGCTGCTGGAGTTCTGGGAAGTAAGGTGGGGGGGCTCCCCTGTGCCGTTTGAAAGTATGATCGTTTCCCTGCAGAGCAGTTAGGGACCTTCTGAAGTTTTTTTTATCTGCAGCTGTCAGAGCAATAAAAATGAAGGGGGCATTTCACTGCATACGGGCAGGTTTATTATAAAAACTGTACACATTTTTAAATCAAATTATATTGGAGATAGATTTCTTTATCATTAAAGAAAGTAAAAATTTAGGGATTTCATTTTTTTTGCCTTTAAATCCCCTGTGAGGTATTTAAACATTTCAGCAATGTTTTTCATGCTAGAAATCCCTTGAGAAAGGAGTTTTGCTGAAACGTTGGGTTTTTTCACCTTTTTTGTACGTCTCCAATTTAACATATTTGCCAATTTGCACTGTGAACACTGATGGTATGTGTATGCTGTATGTAATGCAGATCTATTTCTGTATGAATATTGTAAGCATAGTAAATCTTTTTTTTTTTTTGTGTGCATATATCATAGTGTGCTAAATAACTTTATTAATAAAATATACTTACAACAACCCTAGGACAGATTTCACATAATGTCACGTTTCATGTAGGGATGCACCGAATTCACTATTTTGGATTCGGCCTAAACCCCTGAATTCTTCCCGAAAGTTTCGTCCGCATACCGAACCGAAGCATAATTTGCATATGCAAATTATGGGTGGAAAGTGGGAAACATTTTTTACTTCTGTGATTTCCCTAATTTGCATATGCAAATTTGGATTCGGCTCGGCCAGGCAGAAGGATTCGATCGAATCCGAATCCTGCTGAAAAAGGCTGAATCTTGGCCGAATCCCGAATCGAAGCCTGGATTCGGTGCATCCCTAGTTTCATGGGCCTTCAGAGTGTATCAAATAAAATTAGTATACAGTTTTGGGTAAATGTTAACAGTGAAGGTCAATAAAAGAAATAGGAGATTTATGGCAAAAGCTCACTGTGCCCATTACTATTGTGTGAGGCAATATGCCCATCTTAGACCGCGCTGTCTCACCATTGTAGCAACTGGACCCTATGTCCCTCAGTAAGGGGTCTGCAATAACTTGGGTTGTCTTCAGTGCAATGTTATGTTTAGAAACAAGTTTCCAGCAATGGCAGGTCCTTTTTTTTAATGAGCTAGAAAGTCTCTACAACATATAAATATAAAAAGGTAAATACAAGCCCTTTAAATCAATCCACTGTGAAGAACATGTAAGTTTGACATCACATTATGAAATTGCTGCTAATTTACCCTTTCCAGGACAGTGCAGCAGCACTAAAAACGGGACAAGATAAATTAAGAGTAAGAAACAGCAGTCTTAGAATAGTTTTGTTCAGAACACCAGTAACTGTACCTTATGACAGACATAACAAAATGTGACAATAACCGGAAGGGGTAGAATGTACTTCATTAGGCACGGTATGTTGTTTATCTTATGCATGTATGAAACTGTATTTTATGCACATACACCATTTTCTTGAGGTCATCTAAGTTATGGTTGAGGCAGTTAACTATGTAATCATACATTCCATGAATGTACCTAAACTATGTAATAAAATAAATAAATAGCACAGGCTTAACATAGCGAAAGAAATGCATGAAGTATTTGCTTTATGGGTCAAAATTGGGTTTATGAATGTGCAGCCTGATTTTTATGAATTTATGGAATAATGGGCCAGATTTGATTTGATAAGAATAACTGATAGTATGATTTCTCATGTGAAAACTCAAGAGATATGGTTTTCTCATCAGATTGGATCTAGGCATTTGTATGAGAACAAGAAGCAGTTCTTCCATTAGGATGTCTGAAAGGTTCATCAAATTTGAGATGCTGTTACTATAGAGCAATGTTGTTTAGAAGCCAATGAGGTTACAATATACATGTACAGAGTAGACTGTTCATGTAGTGCATATTCTGAGTTGTGGTAGTAGAGTGTGGATAATATTTGAATGGAAGTGGAGTGTGAATAATAATGTTAATATATCAGCAGGTGTTCATAGCTTATAGTGGCCACTTTTAGGGCTTATTCCTTTAAAGTTTGATCATCTGGCCCATGCTCTGTATGAGCAGCAAAGTACATTGACACAATGGCCATAGCAATCCTAGTATAGTATGGGAGTTATTTATCTAAGGTTGAATTTCAACGCTTTGTGAGGTTTTAGTATACCTTGAATGAACTCACTCGGATGGTTTCTAATCTAAGAAAAAACCTGAATGGAAAAAAATTTGAATCAGTGAATTTGGGGGTTAACAAACCAAAAACTTGAGTTAATCCAGTTTTTGGCAGAGAAAAAAAAAAACTCGAATCAAGTTTTTGGACAAAACCCACTGAAAAAGCTCAAACATCATGAAGGTTATTAACATCTTCAAATGGTTCAAGGGACACTGACTTCTACATGACCTCAACAGGTTTTAGCTGGTGTATTTTCTTATTCAAGCTAATTCCAGCTTCGACCTATATGATAATCTGCTTCTGGAAGGGCACCCATGAACAGGCGCGTTTCGGCCTGGAACGCCGTCTGAGGCGGCGTTCCAAATGCTGCCCCCCACCAGCGCATTGCTAGCGCAGAGAGCTAAATGGTGCTCTCTGTGCTAGAAAAGCTGAATTTCCAGTGTAAAAAAACAAAAATTAGTCTTTTAGGGCTAGTCCTCATGGGAAGATTCAGGGAGATTAGTCGACAGGAGACTAATCGCCACTTCTTTGTGGCGAATAATTTACCTGAATTGCTTACCCATGTCTCGCGACCGCTAAATTGTAAAGTTGCCTCGTGAGTCAATTTCGAACGACTTCGAAAAACGCAGCACTGTGTGTGAATAGGCGCAGGCGATTTTACATTTTACCAAGTGCGAGACATGGGTAAGCAATTCAGTGAGATTAGTCGCCCCAAAGAAGCGGCGATTAGTTGTCTGGCGACTAATTTCCCTGAATCTTCCCATGTGGACTAACCCTTAAAATTGGTAGGCATGTAGGCCTATACTGTGTTTAGTCACATTATTGGCTCTATTAGGCATTGAGTGTGCATTTGTTAGGAATTTAATGTGTTAGTTGAACCCTGTATTGTGCAGCAATAAGAACACAGTGATGAATTCAATGAAACTCTTTATTTTCAGGTCTCACAGAAGGACAATTCCTGCACATCCCAAGAAGGAAAACCCGCAGTAGTTCTGGAAATAAGCAGGAACTTCTAGTAGAGTATACTGTGTTAGGAAAGTCTTTAGAAAGTTAAACAGTCTTTGAAAAAATTGTTTTCTTCCCACAGAAAATCAGAGGAGCAGATATGACCTTGAATAAATCCTCTTTTAGGAAAGGAAACTTGACTGTACATAGAGTGAAAACAAATCACTACTCAAGGTAAGTAGCAGTACACACGGTAACTGGAACAAACATGAAATTATAACCACAATCTTGATGTAGGCACAGGCAGGCTGCAGACAAGGGGTTAATGAGCACAGTCTTGGTATAGACACAGGCATGGTGTTAATGAGCACAGTCTTGGCTGGATGCAAGCATGAAGTATTGAGCACAGACTTGATGTAGACACAGGCAGGGTGCAAGCAAAGATTCAAATACACAGTCTTTGATATGGATATCAAGCAGGGGTGAAATAATAGTCTTTGCAGCAACAACAATGCAGTCGTACATATAAGCTTATTATAACTCACACAGGTAAAGAGAGATTGCCATGCGGAACTTTGCTATGGATTTTGCTGGGAAAGAATTGTTGGTGAGGAGGAAAACTGTTATCAGTGGCCTGGAGACTGTAGCTGGAAGTTGGTTACTGAAATGAGGAGGAGGAAGCTGTGGTTGCTAGGGTAGATCTGTCTAGCAACAGATCAAGCAAAAGGTTGAAGATGCCAATTCAAGTGAGGTGCTGGAGCAGGCCAGGAAACTGATGAGGCAAAGCTGAGAAAAGGTAGAAGGACTGGGAACAGGAGACTGCAGGCAAGATGACTCTTGACATGAGGATCTTGGAGCATGAGGGACACCAGCCTTACTTACGGATAGAGTAAGTATAACTGCACATTGTTACTTAAATAGACTGAGGGAGAGGCGGCCGCAAGCTCAATGAATGAGCTGCGGTGCCTTACAGCATTAGCAGTGGTTTGGTATATATATGTAGTGAATAAAGAACCCCCTCTTGTAAATTATAAGTTACCGAGGAGTTTCATGACCATTATACAGGTCATAGAACTCCAAGGTAACTTATAATATCCTCATATTTTGAAACTGGGGTACTTTATTATAATAAACAAGTCATGTGACAGAAATGACATCAGAACTCACCATTTATAACTGATGACAGCAGAACTCACCGTTTATAAGGATATAATTTACAAGATATTCATGGCTTTTGTGTCATCGTTTTGCTAAAAACTTGCTAGAAAGAACTCACCTTGCTCAATAAATGCATGTCTTTCGGGGTTTAAGGTAATTGTTCTTTTCTACTGTTGAATTTTTTTGAAAACCACAGGCAAAGAGGTATTTCCTTGCTAAGATTTACAGAGAACATTTTTCAATGAAGAGACTTAGCAAAGTATTGTTTTCAATTGCTGGCTGCTTGATGAAGCGCAAAAGAGCAGAGAGTAGTCACCCACCTTCAAAATGTGAGAAAACCTTGGAAGCAGCTCACTCTAAATATAAAGAGCTTCATCTATTTTGTTTAAATACATTTATTTATACAGTAGAACTCCCATTTTAAGTATTTTTTAGGAAACCAGAAAAAATTGTGTGACATTCAGGAAAATGTACAATCAGGGAACTGTTTTATTAATTTTATATTGGTGGGACAAAAAAAGGTGATGTAAAATGTGTTAAATATAGGGGATATAAAATGTATGTTTCACTGTAGCTGATTTTTATATCTTTTCTCACAAAATCTGTTGTGGTTTCTAAAGTGCAAAACCTCATTGCCTATGGGCATCTCAGCCTATCTAACCCAACCCAACAATCCCAGTGACAGATCATTGATGTATTTGGACAATTTGGGTATCCAGGGCTTTATCTAATCACTCAGCCTTTGTCCAGTTGTTGGCTTGAGGCAGTGATCCCCAACCAATGGCTTGTGAGCAGCATGTTGCCCACAAACCCCTTGGATGTTGCTCCCAGTGGCCTCAAAGCAGGCGCTCAGGGCCGGAACTAGGGGTAGGCAGAGTAGGCACCTGCCTAGGGCGCAAAGTGTGGGGGGCGCCAGGCACGTACCTTTAACTTTTGCCTACCCCTAGTCCTCTTAGATTCTGCTCCTCCGCTTCCGCCCACTTGTGAGAGCCCGCATGCGTGTGCACATGAGGGAAGGGGGAGAGTGTGCAGGAAGGGGGCTCCTCTTCCTCTTATTTGTTCATGTGCACACGCAGATGAGGGGAGGGGGGAAGAGTACACAGGAAAACCCGCAGTAGTTCTGGAAATAAGCAGGAAAGTCTTTAGAAAGTTAAACAGTCTTTGAAAAAATAATTTTCTTCCCACAGAAAATCAGAGGAGCAGATATGACCTTGAATAAATCCTCTTTTAGGAAAGGAAACTTGACTGTACATAGAGTGAGAGCAAATCAATACTCAAGGTAAGTAGCAGTACACACGGTAACTGGAACAAACATGGAATTATAAGCACAATCTTGATGTAGGCACAGGCAGGCTGCAGACAAGGGGTTAATGAGCA
>CM044439.1:84421195-84433147 GCA_024363595.1 Xenopus borealis
TATGTTTGGACCTTTGGGGTTGTTGTATACTGGTAAACTAATTGTCTGCCTCACAAGGACCAAACATGGAGTATCTTCAGTCTCCCTGTTTATCCCTGTTAAGACAAAACATACACCCATTCATCTTGAATTATTAAAATAATAGGCAAAAATATGCTCAGCACAATCCCTACTCGAGTTCATTTTGAACTATGGGTTATTCTGTCCTTTTAAATGTAGTAGCTTGGGAATATGAGTTATTTCCTTAGGTCGTATGTTGTGAAGAGTTTTTATGAAAGTTTATTATTTCAGTTGGCTCTTTCAAACATTGGTCAGCCATAATTTGTAAATATATTGCCCACACACATATGGAGTCTATGCCTAAATTATTGAATCACCTCTAACTCATCAGTGATTCCATATGCTTCCCCATTGTGGATTTGTATCAGGAATAGCCTTTTTCCTAACCAATATCTCAATGACTTGAGTCCTGACGCTCAGAAATAACAAAATAACATAAGACAGATGTATAAAGAAATGCACATTTAGATTTAATTTACATTTTTTGACAATTTGCACATAAATAACATTGTAAACCAATATGTAAACATAATTTTTTGTTGTTCTAGCAAAGTAAAAAGCCTGTTAAAACTTTGGTCAGAATTTTCTTCTTAAGAAGTAAAAAAAAAAAGAGAAACCACTGTTTGCTACATTCACATGTAATACAATTCTAGTGAAACAAGAAGTCTTAAAAAGTTGATACATTAAAAGTCTTTGAAGTGAATACAGAAAAGCACTACTGGCAACAAGTAAGGGGAGCAAGTGTCCAGTCACATTAGTGATCCTTTGGTATATGTTACATTAATACTTTAGATCTTGCTACATAAAGTCAGACCATGGCCTGCACGTGGACTACATGGATCTTTTAAAGCTGTAATTGTTGTACCTTTCCTGGTTATCTCGGCAAGGGTCTAGGGAAAGGCATCAGAATGAAATTCATGCTAGACATTATAATGCTAGAGCAAATCCATTTCATAGGTTTTATATAGTTTAAACTCTGCTTCGCCATGATATATAGCGGAAAGGATATCTTTGGAGTAAAACATAAAAAGCAAAGTAGTAGTAGTATAAAGCGTGTGCAGTTTTCATTCTGCACATATTTGGTTTTTCTCTGAAATCACAAAACTGTAGTTGAACCAACTTGTTTCCTGCACCACTGGACACAAGCATTGAGGTAAATTGTCGAATGCCCTTTTCATATTCATTTAATTTAAACACAACAAATAAATGTACAAAACACAAAATACTGAAGGAAATGACTCAGCCGAGAGACAGAGAGAAGTAAGGAGAAATACAGAGAAGGGGGGGGCAGGGGGGAGATAATTATGCCAGTAACATATAAATTACCCGTGTCTTCAACTGGAATATTATCTATATCTGCGGATGGAGGTGGTTCTCATGGGAATTGGACTGCATGCACATGCTCAACAACTCTCTCCCTCCAGAATCTTTAAGGTCTTTTTATACTTATTTAATAAATTTTGTTTGCATATATATATATATATATATATATATATATATAAATCCAATTGCCTTTACTTCAGACATGTGCCATGCTCCACACATACTGATATTGGGCTATTTGTGTGGTGTTGGACATTTAACAAACGCAGTGTTGTGCACTGGGGTACCAAATTCCAGTTATTACTGACCAATACATTAGAACATTGTTCAATAAATAAAACCATTGGTGGAAAAAAAAGGAGGTTTAAAAGGCAAAACCTTCACTACACTTTGTAAGGAAAAAAAAATCTAAGGATCCAACAAGTCTAATGTGCAGCTTTGGCAACAAAAATGTTTCATTTGGTATGCAGATCCTTTAAATACTTCTCAAATCTTAGGTTTTCTGTTTCTTTTTTTTTTTTCTTTTGGAACTTTGTAATGTGCAGAAAATATCTAAATAAATGGCCACATGAAACATATATACATAAATATATATATATTCAAATTACAATGATTTTCCCTCATTGTAAACATTTGATAATTATTGCTTTAAGTATGATAAATTGCATAATAAATTATGAAATACTTTCACTGACAAATAATTATGGATAAATGATTGTCTTTCAATGATAAAAAAAATTAATAAGTGAGTAGGCAATACACAAATTTCCCTGCCTCTTTCCATGCCCTGAGAATATTTATCTCGGAGATCCTTCTTTGCATTTAGGGCTCCTGAGAGAGTTTTACCTTCCCAGGCCGACAGAGTAACATCTATATAAATATATACAAATAATTGCTACGAGTATCCTGACCCCATAAATAACACTTAATTTCTTCTGTCTGTTAAGAGTCCATTTGATCAACAGATTCTTGTTTGACCTTTACAGGTAACAGAGGTAGTGGAGAGCTATGAGGCAACTTCATTACTACTGCATCAGATTGGTCATAAAAGTTGCATCCAGATGTGAGAAGTCCATTTCCCATATTCCTTGAAACAGATACTTTCACGTTTGCCTCTTCTATCTCTCTCTGGAGAAGAGTCATTATTTCTTTCTCAACTACAGGAGACATGTCCATATCTTCCATATCATCTAACCTGTCTGCACTGTCACTGATGTCAAACTTTTCAATTTCTTCATTGATTCGATTCAAGTCCTCCCTGGACAACCCCAATCTTGGAGATACAGGGCAATTGCCTTTCATGTGGAAGTTGAGGCTACACAGGTGGATGTAGCTCTTGTGGCAATGAATGCATTTGTGTGGTCTCTCTCTTGTGTGAAGGCGTTTGTGCAGTTTGAGATGAACAAATTGAGTAAACTTTGCAGGACACATTTTGCACTGGTAGGGCTTCTCTCCAGAGTGCAGTCGCAAGTGGGTCTTAAGATTGCTTGTGCTGCTGAACCGTTTATGACAAACCTATTGAAAGTCAGAACAGTGCATACATCAGTAAATGTGTATCTACAGTATATATTTATATTTCAACAGCCTTTTGAAAATATAGTTTGCCAGTTAATTTCCCTTAACATATTGAAAAAATGACTTTATGACTATAACTTGGATTTATGTTATTTCTGCCAAAGTGCATACCCTTCCATTTATCAACATTGAATCTCATATTCCAGTTTGCTGCCCAGTTTTCCAATTTAGTCAAATCATTATCTCTAGTATAACCCCAAAATGAATTCATTTACACTTGTTACCCTAGATACTCACACAAGTACTATATGAAAGTCAAAAGCGTTTAAACCAACAGTTTGCAAAAATGTAAACTTCAGTTGTATTTCACTTACTCACCTGGCATTCATGAGGCTTCTCCCCTGTGTGTACCAAAAAGTGCTTCTGTAAATGTGCCAGCTGAGTGAATCCTTTATTGCAAGTCTGACATTTAAATGGTCGCTCCCCACTGTGTACCCGAAGATGCACCTAGAAAGGGAAATGAAATCAATTTACTGATGTGTTCCGAGATCATTAGTATTCCTGCTTTGTAGATGGAAAATGTGAACTGCAACTTGGCACAGCAAACAGATGCTTACCTTAAGGTTTGAGAGTTGTCCAAATGTTTTTGAGCAAACATTACACTCGTATTTGATCTTTCCATTTTGTTTTTTTAATGGGTATGGGAGAGTCTTGTAACCAGTCATATTCCTTTTGCTCTTAATGAGATTGATTGCTTCTTCACTGCTTGTGGACATCACAGCCGAGGTAGGTTTAGGTTGCATTATGTGCTCTAAGGATGCAGCTGTGCCAGCAGTTGGTGATCCACTAGTGGGACTGCTTTGCTTGTCTTTCATGCTTGCAGCAGCACCTGTGATGGAGAAGGCACTATTGGGTGCAGGAATAAGAAAATCTCGTGGTAGCTCAGGTTGCAGCAATCTACGTCCTCCCTCGTGTGGTAGAGAACCAGGTAGGGCGGCATGGGTTAGTAAATGGTGAGGAAGGCTTCCGCCTGCAAGCATACTGCTATAAACTGGGTACATCCTTGAGAATGGGCTGAAACTATTTATATTGTTCAATGAATTGAGTCCATTACAGCCAATGCCATAGGGTGGTATTAAATATTTAGAATATGTTGAATTGTAAGAGGATACAAATGGTGGCAGGTGACTTGTTGGTGGTGCATAAGTAGGAAATGACCCCAAACCTTCAGTATTATATGGTCTGAAAGGATAGAATTCTTTGTGATCTTGCACTAGATGATGAGGTGAAACTGCAGAGCCAGGGCTACTGTGAGGACTTGAACTTTTGAAACTTTGGTCAGGGCTACTTCTTGATGAAGGACTTGGTGTTGTGGATGGCTGGATTGGTGACTGCATCAAATAATTTTGTCTGTCCATGTTATAACCTACAGATGCCTTTAAATAGTCTTCATGAATGTGGGAGTGGAAAGGGTAAACTACCCTCGGGAAGAAAGTTCTTTCAGGGCTACAGTTTTTATGCAAGTCTACTTTTTCTTTTTCTGGTGTGATTGCAGACATGGCGCTCAGGAGATGGTCTTTATGTTTCAAGTGGCTTGTTGTATCCCTTAGGATTTCTTTCACACTGTGCTCCTTTTTTGGAGTGTTTTTCTGGGGAATCAGTTCTTTCCTTTTCTCCTCTGTAATGATCAGACTTTGTTCTGAAATGGGTAACAAATAATATTAATCAAGCTTTATAATTACATTTCTTAAATGCTTTCTAGAATCATCAGGATTCAAAATAATGCATTGTGTTTTTCAGTAAGTAGTCCTGCTTTGCACTCCAGTTAAATGGCTATTGACTTCCCTATAGTTTCAAATGTGAAGGCTATACAAATCTATATATTCTTTATTTTGGCCTATGGCCCATGAAGCATTTTTGGCCACATTTTTGTACAATAGGCCTTAAGCGATTTCTGAAATTTTGATAGAACTGAATGGGAGTGACATCACTAGAGGAATAATCGCTTATTAGGCTGAACAATCGCTATTTCTGAAACAGGACAGGAAGTTTGAAATGATTTCTTCAAATTAAAAGAACAAACATTCAGGAGGAAGAAGTCAGAAAAGTTTCACTTCCACTTGATAACATTTTCTGGTTGGTTCCTTTAAAATAAACACTTTCAATAGTTTGACTAAGCAGCAGTTTATTTCAATATATTGTGTTTCAGTAATATTAGTAGCTAAATGTAAAATTTAAACAAATAAAAATATAATATTACTAATAGTTAAGCAGTCTGACTAAGTGAATTACCTACTTGCATTTCTGTACAGATAAAAATAACACCCTCAAATGTTCTGCTTCAAATAAGCCACATAGGTGAAAGTTTGTTCAAAAAAATTAACCCAACAACCAAGAAACTGACAGTAAATGCGAGATGGAGAGATATGTCTGGTACATCAAGAGATGCAATCAGGTTTTACCCTAAGAGAGGAAGTTGAGTTGAAATTCTAAAGAAGTTGCCTCAGTTGGTTTGCTTAAAAAAAAAAAAGAAATAGATCTTGGGTTTATGTGGTGTCTGCTAACGTGTGAACAATTTTAACTCCCTGTTGAGAATAAAATGAAATGAAGTGTTCCTATTTAATAAAGCCTTTAAAGTGCTTGACTTGGTGTTCTCTCGATGGCCCTAAAATGTGGCTGAAATTGTCTTTCATGCAATGATCTAAACTTCTTTTCACTGAACAGTAGCAACACACCTATCTATTCACTAGATGGTATTTAAATGCAAAACTACCCTTATTAAAGGCAGATACACCCATTTAATTCTAGGTTTTAACATGAGATCACAAAGGCAGTGCTTGCATTCCGATAATTTTTCTTTGTCTACTTACTGAGATTCACTACAAGCTCTCCAGAAGTAGGATAGTGAAGTCTGTCAGCAAAGTCCCGGCAATACCACACCAGAAGTTCCTGATTGACTGGTATAGGCTTAATGGTGTAAAAATAGATGTTCATGCCATTCTGGCAAGCGGCAAGGTTTTGCTCTTGAAGAGAGTGTGCTGGGTTGACATAGCGCATCCAGTTGCTCTTATCTTCATTGTAACCATCAATGAAGTGCTGAAAGTCACCATTTGAATAGATCTAATATTAAAGATCAAAACAAAGTAATATTAGAATGTTGAAAAAATTAGGAGCAAAAGCAGAGAAAAAGTGGAATATGTCCATTATTGGTTGGTTAAAAATGATAATATTATTTCTTATAATAAACCCACAGTGATCAAAAATTTGCACACTGCCATATTGTAGATTTTTTTTAAATGCTCTCTAGTGTAAATAGTTATCACTGTACTTACTACCTGAAGTACCTTGCCTGCACAATAACAGCAATGTAAGAGTAGAGAAAATTCTCAACATTCCTAATTCTCTTTTTTTTTTACCAGCACTCTCTTCCACCAGACTGTAGCAACACTTATATAAATACTTGGAATGCAGCCCTTTTGTCTGAACACTGGGCGTTGCAAAAGTGAATTTCACCTGCCATAACAATAAGCAAAGCTGGGACAAGGCCAACAGTGTCATTCATTCCTAGCCAACACAGTCACTTTTCCTCTTAGAAAACAAGTTCAGTCTTGTGTTACTACTTTGTGTTAGAAATGAACAAAAAAAAAGTCCCCAACCAATAGCCCGGTTAAAAAAAAAAAAACAATGGAGAGAGTGAAGATAGCATGTAATTAGTCAGAGTGAAAATGCCACAAGACAAAATGTTTCTTGGTTCTTTTATCATATTGTTATGCTTATGAAATTGAGACTAAAGGGAAGGACAGGCCTGGTGCATATGAAAGCGACTGATTGTGTTCTGGTCAATGAATTCGGCAGACTACCCTGCACATGTAGACAGTCATGTTCAATAGCAATGCAGCATTTAGGACTATAATGTTAATCTACATCTAATGCTTTCCCAAACTACTGTCTGTTTTCTACAAATGTATAGTTATGAATTAAATGTCAGAAAATTGCTTTAAAATGTATTAAAATTACTTTTTTTTTTTTACAGCCATTGGGCTGCAGTGTATTGCAAAAGACAAGGCAAGATATAGCTGAGAGATGCTAAAGAAAAATGAAGAATCACTTTCTTTTTAAAACAATTTCCTGTAACTGAATAGGGGGAAATACATGTGGCCGCGCCGAAGTGCTGTGCATGAATTACTGTGGTGTATGAATTGTGAGAAAATGGAACAGGGCTGTGTGAATGTCAGAGGAGTAGTAATCTTTCCTGGTTCACCCAGGTTTGTAGACTTCAAGGAACATGGGTTTCTCCTACTGCTGTGGTGTGTCACACAACCTCTTTTGGAACCTAAGGTAATCGGTTCCTGGATTCAGAATAAAACATTTTCATTTTCACTGAGAAATCTTTATCATTTCAGAGTAGAATCGTCAGGAAATTGTTGCTCAAAAACACTGCCTATTGCAAGTTTGAGCAACAATCACCCAGACCTAAATTTGTCTAACATATACTATGCTGCTGCTGCTGTTTGGAATGCCTGTGGCTTATCTAACTCTGATTGAAAGTTACTAGAAGACTTAGCGAAGGCGAAACAAACAGATGCATTGAACTTATAAACTATATGAATATATGACATGACAGAAGATAACAGAGCACTGATAAACTCTGTGTAAAAGATTCAATAGTAGTGTAATTATAAAAAAGGAGAAAATAATGTTATTGCATCTATCATTTAAATTTAAGTTTCGTCGAAAATTGGGTTTGTATGATTTGGCTTGAGCGTTAATAGGCAGTAATGTGAGGTCACATGTTTACAAAGAAAGAAACTACTAGCCCATCTCATGATGTTTCCATGTTCTATAAAGCAGAGAGAATGTGCTGACTCACAGCTCAGTTACAAGAAATAATGTCACTTAAGGGGTTTACTCAACCCCACACATCCTCTCTCTCTTTCTCTCTCAATACGTGAGACGCAGGCAAAGTTTGCAATTTTTTTTTTTTTTAAACTAGATGTTCCCATCGCAGCCGGCAATGCCAGGATGTGAATTGCATCATATGGGAAATGATTTGCCACTGTTTCCTTTAGAGGCCTGCACAGACCAAATGAAAGGTGTCTTACAAGGAAATGATTGCCAGTAACACTACAGCTATCTAACAATGAAAAAAATGATCAAAAGAGATGGGTGACAGAATAAATCCCACTGGTATTGAACCACATATAACTCCCATTCTAACAACTGATTAATAATCCTTGCAAGATAAACATAAAATAGCTATGAAAAATGCCACCCATAAAATGTGTATTTCTTGCAGCCTAGGCCTGGGCAGCATTTTTTGTTTATGTATTCTCATTCGCTGGACTGGTTGTTTGTAGTACAGATTTTATCTCTTTATAACTTACCCGCCAAAAATATTTTCTGTTGGCATTTTTTGGAACAGTGTCATTTGTGTAGATCTCCCCTACAAGTGGTCCAAACCGTGTTCCTTTTGGTATGTACTCTTTGCTGACTACTCCAACCACCTTACAAGAAGAAAGAAGAATGATTGATTAGATACTCATAGAAACAATTGACAAGGCAATGGAATTCAATGACAACATGAAAGTTACAATGCACATTTTGGCAAATGCTACAGTATATATGCGACATATATATAATGCGACATGCATATATATCAGAAGTGACTCTGCTTGGACTGCACACAGTCTGTAGACTTGCAATTTATAATCTTTATATTAACTCCCTATTGACTCGTTATATCCCTTTACAGGAAAGGGTGCATTGGTGCCTAAATATAAGAAATACCAGCAATGCTCGAAACAGAACTGAATAATATGATGATCTGTTGCAGACTGATCATCTGATAAACTTGCTTAGCAGCAACGCATTGCCAAGAAATATGTGACAGCTATAGTAATCTGTTAGCACAATACTACAGTAGACTACAGTAGCTTTTTAGGATCATAGTGATGTCCAGTTAACGTTTATAAGACTTGGGACCATACAACCTGGTATGGAAAAATTTAAATTGAAATAGCTAAGAACTTTCTCTATGCCATGTTTGTAGAAACTGTAGATATGATGTTGATTCCATGTATCACAAGCATTTAGCATAATAACCGGTGTAATCTTGAACTTCTTGAGCACTTAATGTTTTAGCAGCCCTCTGCAGTAATTACCATTGAACAGCAACAACTACATATAAATCATTTTCCAGGTCATCTTTGGAGGCCATGCAATTTCTCTGGTGTGATATTTAAAGCTCAGATAGGTCAGATTAAATTGAATCATGAGCACCTGGTGCCTATGACTTGCAAAAACACAATGCTGGTGCTCTATAAAGATTCTAATTATGGATTCTAATAAATGCCAAGTGTGTGCCTCATAGGTATTTAAATAAATTTACAAATCGGAATGAACACACATTTTCAAAGGTTACCAGCCCTTGTTAATCCACATTTCAGCACTAGCACTTTTCCTGATTGATCTCTCTAGCACATGCATAATTAGGGAGGGGAGATGACATGCACCAACAGAGGGCGATATAGACAAAGATTTAAGATGATCTGGACTGTTCAGACAAAAAGACAACTTGTTCAGATTCATGTATGTCTAGAGCGGCTCTCGACACTGTGAAATGCTGGGTTAAATATGCTGTAATTCTTCTACAGTTGCACAGTACTCATCACAAGATGAATTTCTGGCTTGTGATAGTACTTAAAGGAAAGTGACATGGGGATATGAGATGAAAGAATGTGTATCAGATTAAGTTCTGTTGCAGGGGACATAAACCTGTTCTGAAATAAGCAGGTGCTGTTCCTTCTTTACCCGGCACTTTTAAAGTTCATGACTAGTTGTGTTTCAAACTTCCCCACAACTCTTTCATGTAAGATATTTTCCATATCAGTGCAGTCATTAGCATATCTCACTGGTGAGAATTTCTTGAAAACCCCCTTACTTGAAAGAGTCAAGTGAAAAACATCTGGTGCTGAAGTTTCAGTGACACAGCATGTCAGACATCACTGGGTTTTAGAGATCAGCCTGCAGTTAAGCTAAGCACACAGCTATCTATCCCTTAAGAATAATCAGGTGCCTTGGTTTCCTTAGCAGGAAATCCATTTTGGTGGAAACAACAAATTCAAAGAGAGTTTATGATTTAGAAAACGCTCTATGCAAAAAGCATGGTACTTACTTTGGATTAATCAACAGATTAGCTAAAACGCAAAACTTTTAATAGATCAGGTTAAAAAAAGGGGGCTAACACCTGTAGGAAGTGGGGGTGGGAATGCAGACTGCCCAAACTAATGCTCTTTCTTACTCATGGGTATTTAGAAATCCATTAAAATACTGCTAATCTACCCAGAATGAAACTGCCACTGGAACTGACCAGGGATCCCAATGATTCATTGCTGGGGCAAGGCCTTTTCTATAAACATGTCCAGAGAGGAGGCAGAGGGCTTTTAGCATGTTCTCTCCCCCCCCTCACAGAATTTACCCAGTTTCTTTACAAGCAGCACTGACCTCTCTATCTATTAGAAAAAATCAATCTTTGTCA
This sequence comes from Xenopus borealis, assembly GCA_024363595.1. Lineage (NCBI taxonomy): Eukaryota > Metazoa > Chordata > Amphibia > Anura > Pipidae > Xenopus > Xenopus borealis. Next base: position 84,431,631 of record CM044439.1, read on the forward strand.
TTTTGTTGGCTCATGGAGTGCTGCAAAACCTGACAACTGGTGGCATCAGAGACAAAAAACAGTAACTCATCTTTCCCTTACAAACCAAGAAGTCATATATCTAGCGTGGGGTGATAAGGTTATTTTAAAGCACCTACTGAAAAACAAATCTAAGCAGTCCCCAAAGTCTGCAGACTTAAATATACAGTTATCTCTGGAGGTTTAACAACACATTCAACACAAAGATTAATGCTTTCCAAGAAATTTCACTTTACCTTAAACATCTCACATTTATTGATTTAAGATTTATTAATCTCAGATGTGTGAGGCATTTGCACCTGGACAATTATTTTTTTTTTACACAGCAGCTAATCATATAACCCCCATAACAAATAAGATGACGTTGTATAAAAGGCATTGTCTTACAACAAATCTGGGTCACAGGGAATTAATACCGGTTTGTATTAGGAATACTTTCTGTGTATTAAGAAAATAGGTATTTTTAAAAATAACAGCTATGTGTGAACAATACATGTAACCGTGCATTTATACAGTTTAAACAACACTATATGTTGTGCTAGATCTAATCTAGATATGTGGAAGTACTGAAAAAAAGTGTAGGAGAGGAATGCACCAGTACACCTATTATTGCCTTATAAAAATGTAAACACCCCTGTTCATCCGAGGACACTTATAAAACCAAAAATCTAAAGAATGCACCCACTCTAGATTCAGAAAAGGATAGTTCTCAGGGCAAAACAAGGCAGCTCTTTGGAATCTTTCAGGTTAAGTGCTCTAAAGTGATACCAATGCCATCATTCATTACTATTTACTCTAAGATTAGGGAAGCATTATATAGATTCTAAAATATCAAGGAAAGAAAAAAATACTAATATTTTGAAAGGCTGAAGATGTGATTATTTTATTGTGAACGGAAGTCTGAGGAATAACCTCTGGGAACATTATCTCTAATAATGTTTACTATGAAGAACTGCCCTAATTGTCCTGCCCTACGCATTTTAAAAGACATTTGCACAACTTTAGGAGATGGATTAATCTTTTGAAACCAGTGACCAAAGAAAAAAAAAAAACAGCTTGGAGCTCTTACCTCTTTGCATCCTGATGCATATTTGAAAAGCAGATTCCTGGGCAAAGACGCTTGTGCCTGAACTACATTGCTTCCATCTGAGTTGCAGTCTGAGGAATGATCCTTCACAATATATGTGCACTTTTCTTCAAATTCAGTCTCTGACCACAGCGTCATATCAATTCCTTCCATGTCCATTTTCATTGTTTACTATGTTTCCTCCTGTCAGGGAGTATCAGAACCTGTAATTGCTCTTTGCTGTGTGGCAGCCTGGAAAAGGAGAGACAGGAGAAATAAAAATTCACAGTCCATCAGATGATGTGGTTTCCTCTGAGACAGTGTGAGCAATATTACAGTCTGTGGTACCTTAGTTCTTCATAGATATATGATACAGTAAAGTAATATCCCAGGGAGAAAAAGGCAAAAAAAAGCTTTTTTTTTTTTTTTTTTT
>CM044439.1:84471239-84508641 GCA_024363595.1 Xenopus borealis
TGCTGGTTTCATGAAGCTGTATATATATATATATATATAAAATAACAAAACCTTATTACTTTAGACAGTGTATTTAAAACTACTGATATCACATCAATTATATTCTGCAGCCATTACAGTCAAAAATGCGTTGCCAATAAAACGGTACAATTTAATTCTATATAACTATGCAAATATAACATTTGCTTATGTACTCTCCCAACCTCGGCTTTCATCCATTCATAATGGTTTGCATAAAGCACTGCTGGGATCAGTCCCTCTCTGACACTAAGCACATTGAAAAAACAGTGTACATTTATAATATTCATGTATATAAGTTCTATTTCAGCACTAAAGCTTTCATCATGCTGTAAAATGAACTCAAAGGGCTTAGCTTATTTACACTAGCAAAATAGAGGTTAAGTAGCACCAGTACAGTTATAGTACTTAAGGCTGGGTGCAGACAGGGAGATTCGGGGAGATTCTGTCGCCTAGCAATTAATCGAGGCGACAATCTACCCGAACTGCCTTTTCCCTGTCCGCTGCCTGTTTAAATTAAAAAGCGACATCGCCAATGCACACGTGGCGCAGCGATTTCTGGGATCACACAAAGTTACTTTGTGAGGAAACGTCGGGCGATTCTGGAAATCGCCGCACCGCGTGTGTATTGGCGCTGGCGCTTTTTGATTTAAACAGGCGGCGGACAGGGAGAAGGCAGTTCGGGGAGATTGTCACCAGCGATTAATCGCCAGGCGACAGAATCTCCCCGAATCTCCCTGTCTGCCCCAGCCCTTAGATCAGACAACATCAGATAACATGAAACAAATACCATGGCTGACAAATACAGTTTTCTATTGAATGCTATTTTTATTTGTACCTGATACTTAATGGTATCTGAGGCTAAATACACGTTGGTGGCAAAATAATATTTTTTTAAATAAATTTTACATTTTTCTGTAGCTTTAAGGACTGCTGTTCCATATAAGAGAATGACCCCTTATCTGAAACCCCCAGAAATAACACAGCACAGCAGATAATTGATCAAATAGTTAAACGTTTACATTAGTAACCTAGTAGATTAGGAAATTATGTATCATGGGTATATTATTGCATGTTAAGTTGAAGAGTTGGATGTTTACAAAAACAAACAAAAAAAAAGGTTCATGTTGTGATTTCACCCTAACAATATTTAAATTCAGAATTTAGCAGGACAGAGAATGCTTTTCGGGGATGTAATAGCTGCAGCAGAATGTGACCCCAGATCTGTTGCTTCATTTCAGACTAGATTTGCCTGCATCATTAAACGGCCTCAGAAAAGGTATTCCAGTCATGTAAAACAGTCATCTCCTAAACAGGCACCTGTCCAGACAACAGTCACTTAAACAAGCAAAATAACAGCTGAACAACTCAGGACATTTGCCTTGTGGATCTAAAGACATCCCCATCTCTCTCTTGCAACCTTCCACTTTTTTTAAAATAACCTTTAAGAAATATAATACTTTCCTTTCAAGATTAGGAAGGCAGTGAAAGCCTTCATACCCCCTGTGCTTGCCAAAGGCAAAACTCTGTGATGCCTTCACATAAGCCTCCATCTGCTTTGTATGGGTGATCTCTGTGACAGTGTTTGAAGAATTCAGGTTCAACAAAGACAACTATTAACTAGCATCTTGGTAATAATATCTATGTTATCTTGGTAATAATATCTATGTTATTCTGGATTAAATTAGGACTCTGCCATGATATAGCCCTAGAAAGAAAAATGCCCTTGGGGCAGTTAAAGGTGTTACATTTTCCTTGACCTTGGTTAAATTTATTAAAAGAGTAAACCGGAAAAGGTGATCGAAACTTCCAAATAACTTTGTGTAGGAGATTTGGGAGTTCTGTATGAAGTCTTAACACTGAGGTTTCATCAGTTACCCATAACCTAATTACTATAACGTTCTGACATTATATATATGTATATATATATATATATATATATATATATATATATATATATATATATATATATATATATATATATATATATATATATATATACACAAAATAAAAGCAAAAGTTGGAAGTGTTTGGTGAGAACTTAAACCATTTGTTGAACCATTTCATACAATGTTTGAAAGCAGCTTAACTATGCTTTCATCGTTCAAGTGCTCTGAGGACTTATGTCACGTGCCTTTTTCATACTCACGTTTCTGTCAAGAATCCTATGAGTGGCTATGGTCCCAGCAAGTGCTCAGCAGTACCCCGCACTTCAGCAACACTTGAGAGCTGCTTTCCCTCTTCAGTGCAGTGAAAGAACAACTTGCACTGTCAATTCACTGCTTCTGCCGCTCTGAACATGGTGATCTCACAGGCTTTAGTGGCGAGAGGGGTCAGGTCATGTGATGCCGCCTTTATGTGTCTCCCGATGGTGATACAGTGGTCATGGCCAGTGATTAAGACTGGGGAACATAAAAAGATGAATAATGTTTAATCTCTATTTACAGCTGTCAAAGGGGAGGTTTTGAGATGTCATCCCACACTGGGGTAATCATAGCACATTACCTGCTTCCACCTGCATTGTTAGACCTCTTGGGCTTATAGGATTCTCATTCCTGACTATTATATTGCTGGGGGACTACAACGAAATCCATTTCAGTTGTAAAAGACTGAGCACTTTGATCACCTTGGAGACCATCCATCTTTCAGAGCTGAAAGCCAACCCCACCTTTCAGTGGCAGCAGTAACAGAAAAACTAGTACTGAGGTCTCTGGCTTGAATGTTGGGCTAATCAGTTGGATCTGACAGAATTTCATTTAATTTAATTAAGCTTGCTTTGAATCCACCTGATTAACATCCCCCAGAGACTTTACTTGTGAAAAGAAATTCAGTTACACTAAATACAGCTCATTTATTTCATGTTGTTTTCACCTCGTTAAGCGTACCCTGAAGATAAATACTTTCTGTTTTTGAATACAAATTGTTTTTCATATGTATTCAAAATGTGAGTGAGTGGCTAAAAGGTCACCAAGAATTCCCTTATGTTGTTTTCCACGGGCTCTATGTAATTTTACATGTTAATGAAGGAAACCTATATAGATATTAAATACATACAGACTCCTAACAAACAAAACCCTGTTCCCTGTGTAATATGATTTCCTTATCCGGGTGCCCAGCAGTGGTGTAACTTGGTCTCGCTTATCACAGCTATAACAACATCTGACTTGCTGTGCATTATGGGAGTACTAACAAGTCTTTATAGAAACACTTCACCTTCTAAGTGTTCTAACAATACGCAAGTGCAGGATATTACAGGTGTGAATGATTTTGTGGATGAATTTCATTTTGATTTAATTTATTTATGTCTAGGTCACAAAAATGTAAATAGTTTTTTATGATTCATGACATATTTGAGGAAATGTAATAAACGTCGGTAACGGAAAAACTATTCGCAATGCGAAAAGTTATGCCTCTATGCGAACAATTTTTGCTTTGTGCGAATTTAATATAACGAACCTGGAAACTGTTTAGCGACCACTTCCAACAGTGGAAGTTTGCGAACTTTACAGCTTGCGTCAATGCACAGTCAATGTAATAAAACTTCTGACTGAAAAAGTCGTTGTTTGCTCCATATGATTACGACACCTTCAAGCACTTCTTTTGAGAGCGCAATTGAAATTCGCAGTGCGCAATTAAAATTCGCAATGCAATAACAGTTTAAGGAACAATATTACATTGCGAGATGTGGATTATTATTCTTATTGATGCGTATTCTTTTGCTCTTTGTGAATTTAATTACATTCCCCCCAATTGGTTTTTATATTCATTGGTAAATCTAACTGGCTGGCTGTTCTCAGTGATGCTCTTAGACACCTAACTGGTTGGATGCTGTCAGCTGCCTTTTGGATTTTCCTGACTAATAAGACCATTTCAACTGTTTGCAGTAGGGGCATTTTTAAAGCTTCCCAACTACTGTATCTAGTTTAAATAAGCTCAGAATTAATAGATTATGATCATACATATTGATAAAGTAGTCGGAACCATGATTGCACAAGGGCATGTCACCAGCTCAATGGGCTATACTGCTTTTCCCAATCTCAGAAGTACCTTTTCAAAATGCCAGTCTAGGGGCTGAGTCTCAACTTTCAGCAGGACTATTTTCAGCCCTATCTGGCATTAGCCTTAGGCCTGATGGAAAAATCAAACCTGTCCAATTGATATCTGTCAGATTTTAAGCCAGATGTTAAGCTGGCCATATACGTAACAATTACGATCTTTTTCGGAAAAGATCTGTCCAAGAAAGATTGTTCGTTTCAACATACACGTGTAGAGCTGAATCGTCAAATATACAGATAGAAACAACAGAATTATACTTGTATCTGACGATTCAGCACTAACAATGGCCAATGTCAGGGAGCTTTCAAAGGCATCCGATCAAAATTTTCCGTCCAGCCCGATCAACCAGCCGACCGATATCTTAATCTTCTGACAATATTGGTCGGCTCATTTCCCACCATACACGCACCGAATATTGTACGAAAATTTGTTTCGTACGATATTATCTGTGCGTCTATGGCCACCTTTACTCAGGCAGGCCCATCAGTGTGACCCATACATAGGGTTGCCACCTTTTCTTGAAAAAAATACTGGCCTTCCTATATATTTATGTTTTTTTCCTATTAATAACATTGGGATCAACCATCAAAAATACAGGCCCCGCACTTGGTACGACCGGCCCTGCTTGTGGTCAGCCTCCCACCATTCAATGGATCTTGTAAATCAATTGGATAATAGATATACACGGATATACATTAAGCTAACTGAAAAATAAATCACCCTGCCATAACGCTCCAGTCCAAATATAGTATACAGTCTAAATTATGTTGGTCATATTTGTCTATTAATTATCCTTTCAAAGTTGAATTTGTTTTTGTGTTTTAATGTATATTTTACAAAAAAATGGGGAAATTAATAAAAAATGTATTTTAAAATGAATTTGGGAAAAGTTTGAAAAAGGGATTTAGCATCCTGAACTTTAGAAAGTATAAAATTGGGAGCGTTGATTAGTGCATCAGCACATGTATCTGTTATAGCAGGAAAGGAAAGGCACATCAAAGGCTCTGACCTTCACGTTCCCTCTGGTCTTTCATTAAGTGTCCACTGAGGTGATCCTTGGCCAGATACAGTCAATTCACATCCTGACAAGATGAATTACAAGATGAATTAGGGATTGCTGCTGCAAATATATAACTACCAAGGCCTTTCCTGATTAAATTCTCAAGACCTGAAAGTAATTTCAGCTGCATTGCTGTTAATTTAGTCCAAGATCAGCATCAGGGCAAATGAAGGGATAACACTTTTCCCTTCAAATTATCACACTGTTTGACCAGCACAATTATTTTTGTCTTGAGGGATTTAAGCGGAGGGGGAAAAAAATCTTGCAGAATGAAAAACAACATCCCAAGGGCATAATCAGGCTCTTCATGTTGAGGGCTCAAGACTCATTTGAATGCTGTAGAAGGAGAAGTTTTCGGGAAACAGTCTGACAAATTTGAAAGTGAATAGACACCAGATTGAGTTTATTGCTTTGCATAAACCAGAACTGTCAGAAGGGTTAATTAGCTCTGTTTTGCGTTAAAAAAAAAAATAGAAACAAGTAGTAATAATGTAAGCACCAGTGACTAACAACTATAAAGCTTGTTTTATGAAACATAATGAAAAAGAATAAAGGCACGTGAAACATTTGCACCTCTGGTGAAATGCAGCCCTGTTCCCAGTTTTAACTTACAGGAAATAGATTCTTAGTTTTCTTACTGAAAACCTTCATAGAAATTCTTACTGAAAGTCAGGTTGTGAAATTTCTGTTGTTTATGGTGAACAAAGTACCCGTTGGCTATGTGTGTAGAGAAAGAGGGCTGCTTTGTTTAATTATTGCAGACTGCTTACCCCTTTAGTGTAGTAATCTCGTGGGCCAATAGCATTGTAATGAATTACTCATCATGCTGAATCCTCACAAGCTGCAGGCTTAATTCAGGCAAGAGATATTTTAATCCGACATGTGTGTGCAGTTCTGGTACAGATTACATATATAACTCTCTTTTACAATCATTAAAAAGCAGTAGTGTTTTTCTAACCGAAAACAAGATCCTTGGGAAAATATCTGATCTGTTGGCTGTCAAAACATTCAGTTACAAACTTTGTTGCTAATCTGGTGTCAGCTGCTTCCTCATTTTGTAGCAATTCAGGGTGCATATGATTCATGGAACATACTAGACTTTTGCTACTCCAAATGTGACAAATTGCCATCCAGGTGTATTTATAGACCGCTCTTCCCTAGGGTGAAAGAACATAAGGGAAATGTACCATCCAAAATTCTGGCTCTCCCTTTCTAGTCCTGCTCAAGTAATATCCATTCTAGTGTGACTGCTAAACCACTCTCATTTAAACCCCAGATCTTCTTGAGATAAATACAACAGCACAGTAATTGAATAGAAAGTATGTGACTTTATTAGATCACAGAATCTCAGTGCCAGCTTGTTCCTAGTGTCTGCTAATGGCTGCTCTTGAGTATTTGTAGTCAAGAGCAAGAAAATGAAACAAATAACAACATAAGGACTCCGAACCCATGCACACATGCTGACTTGTTTAAATCTCCAAATCCTTCATTAGATGCAATTTGATATGTAAAACATACAGTGTCAGTAACTGTTTGCAGGCTGCTACTGTAGACATTTAAGCTGTGCTAAATACTACCCGTAGTCAGACAAATGAAAAAGATAGAACGATATTGGAGAAAGAAATGAAGTGCTCCTGGGCATCTCTAGCTTTAATTGTTAATACATGCATACTGTTATTTGAGAAGCGGAAAAACAGAATTCACTTTGCATTTACATTACTTTGCCATGTGCTAATATACTTGTGGCACTTGCTTTGTAGAATAGGAAGATAGAGATAAAGGTTCATTAAGAAAGGCAAGCCCAGAGACACAACATTACAAAGGTAACTAGACAACTTTTTTTAATATTGTTTTCATGTTAATCAAAACAAATGCAATTTGATCCCTCCCCCCCGTTCACAAATATTTGTATAAATGGATTAAAAATGAAAGCTCAAGAAACATAATTGTATTCAATGATTACTATTGGCAGGTGGGTTTCTTTGCATCAAGATTTCACTGTCTCCCATGGGCATCCTTGTTGTGACATCACAACCCTATTCTCCAGAAAAGAAACAATATAAATTGGCACCTGAATATTCCCTGACGGTAGTGGGATTGGGTTTAAAGGGATTCTGTCATGATTTTTATGATGTTTACAGTGTATACAATATAAAATTTCATTCCTGAATTTCATCCCTGAACCTTTATAATATTGGTGTGTAGGCAGCCATCTCAGGTCATTTTGCCTGCTCATTTGCTTTCAGAAAGAGTCAGCACTTTAGGATGGAACTGCTTTTTGGCAGGCTGCTATTTCTCCTAATCAATGTAACTGAATGTGTCACAGTAGGACCTGGATTTTACTACTGAGTGCTGTTCTTAGATCTGCCAGGCAGCTGCTATCTGGTTATCTTCCCATTGTTCTCTTGTTAGGGTGCTGGGTGGGAAAGGGAGGGGGATAATATCACTCCAACTTGCAGTACAGCAGTAAAGAGTGACTGGATTTTATCAGAGCACAAGTCACATGACTGGGAGCAACTGGGAAACTGGCAATATGTCTAGCCACAATTTCATTGCAAAATGAAATGTAAACAAATCTGTTGCTCTTTTGAGAAATGGATTTCAGTGTCTGCTGTAGCAGCACTATTAACTGATGTGTTTTGAAAAACATTTTTTTTCCATGACAGTATCCCTTAATGGTCAAAGTTAAGGTGGCCATGCATGGATTGATCCCATATGGTATCTGAATGATCAGCCTGCCATTCAAAGGATTTTTCATTGTATGGCCACATTTCTATTGTTCCCTATGTATAAGTAAAGAGCCCCAATGATTGTAACAGCAGGAAGAGATCACTACAGACCAGGAGTCAGTTTCTCATCTGCTAATTCATCATGCAGTGGTTGATATGTTACCTTAGCAGATTATATTTTTAAATATGCCTGATTTATGGACTAACTGATGGTTAGCCATGGTACATAGATCAGTATTGATTTTATTGGTATGTTATTGACTAGTTTTATACATTAAACCCTTTATAACTAGAGGAGTATTTGGGTTTATGTTTTACAGAGTACCTTTCCTCACCATGGCCTGACTCTTGATTGGCTGCAATATTATCTCTTCATCCAGGACTGGATTTACCTAGCAGGCGCCCCTAGGCCCGCTGTTGTTTGTCACCCCTGTCCCCTCCCTTTTATTTGCTCAAATTTTCATCATCTGGATGGAGCAAAGGGAATTGGCACACAGGAAATTTAAATTTCTGAACCAATGTGGGTGTTTGGGCAGCATACCGCCCCCTAAAATCCTGCTGCCCTAGGTCCAGGCCTAGGTGGCCTCTCCCCAAATCCGGGTCTGTCTTTAACAAAGATTTGTATCAGTCCTGCACTAGATTGTGGCACTTTGAGCGTTAATGACCTGCCTAGGGCCACCATAAGCTGAAGCCAACCATGCATAAACAGATTCCTGTATGATCTGATCTGTGTATTGAGTGATTGGATGTCATGTGGATGGTTTATTTGTATCTAAATTGTGTGAAAATCAGGTTGCAAATAAAGCAGTAAGAATGTCTTTTATGATGTCCATTTGACCAGTGTCCCCAATAATCATGTTCTTTATCAGGGCATTAGGCCAACAGACTGGAGGGGTGGAGAATTTTAGTTGTACATAACTGGTGGCTGGAAGTTACGTTAATAATTTCTTTTAAAGTTTTTAAGAAAAAAACATTTAAAATACATAAAAAAGTATATGTGAGATACCAACTACTAAAACTGGATGGATGGAACTGTTTTCATATGACATAAATTGTGATGATGTTGACATCTTACAATGGTCTATTAAAATTGGTGCATAAAACATTGTTATACCCTTGTGTTGTTTTACTATTGTTACAACTTTACTTTTTACTGAACTTTTTTCAGACTAAATTCATTGTAAATTACTTCAGAAGAATACACTGTTGCACAAAAAAATTGATGCCCCATGTTATTCTGTAGAATGCTGTGTAATTCAAAAATTTCCAGAACAAATATCCCATGTATAAAGAATCCGTATTGTGCTGCAGGGTGTAGCCACTTGGTATTTAGCAAACTGCTTTCCCATGTTCCGGGCTGAAATACTAGAGTGCTTATCAGCTACGGGCTGAGAGTACATTCTTAAGCAGGATGCTCGAGTGACAACCTGTACAATCCTTTTACTAGACGCATAAATACAGACTGTTTTTCTTTCTAGTCTAAAAATACAAGAGCTGGCGGTGAACCAGTTGGAAGCTCTTCTAATGAGGAAAGGAGAAATCAGTCCAACAGGTCACCTTTTAGCCACCTATGACATCAGCCTGCTGCCCTGATTCCTTCATTAATGCCTTCAAGCTAGAAACAATAGCCCAGCCATTAAGCACCTCACAGTCCAAGATAAGAAAGCTCTAAGCAGATAATAATCTGTGCATTTAGCTGGATTTCAGCCATACAGCTCCTTAATCGTTTCTTCTCCACTATGTGCTACCCAATCAAAGGTACAGGGGAAAGCCCTGCACTCATTGAATCAGCAAGAAAGACCCAGCAAGCAGAAAAAAGGAAGGGGGGGGAGAGAAGAAGAGAGGATTTCAATGGCAATCACCACCATGTGAAATGAAAACGTTTCTTAATTGCCATTAAGGAAATAGGTTAAATACAGGCTGCATAAGCTGCTAAGTACAGGCAAACAGATTACGGAAGGGAAGACAGTTGAAGCAGACACACTTCTACTGCTCAATATTAGGTGTCCCAGTTTGTCTTTTGACAAGGATTAAAGCTGAACATTTTTTCCCTGGCATTATTATGTCCCTCTGAGTCACCACATTAGTTTAACAGGATGCTATCAATGAGTTGATGTTAGAAACACCAAAAAGCCCATGAGCATTCTAAACAATTGCCATAAATACTACCCTTTGCTTTAGTTGCTGCTACAAAAAAAAAAAAAAAACAAGACTTAGGTTTAACTGTGTTTTAATCATGAATAGAAAGTGCACTAACTAGCTCTTAATTTTTGCTTGGTTTGCTTGCTGTAAAATTGATAAAGAAAAAGCAAGGAATATTCCTTAGATTAACCACTGTATATGAAAAGCACTGTGTCTGCATACAGCCATTCTGGGAACTATAATCCTTAATGATATCAGCAAAGGTGCTGGGAAAAAAATTCCTCTATCTTTCTTTATTTATTATTTTTATATTTTATTTACATAGAACCAATATATTCCATAGCACTTTATAGATAATTCACATAACTTTCTGCCCCAGTGGAGCTTACAGTCAGTCTTTATCACATATATACTATGGTCAATTTTAATCTTTTTGTATGGGAGGCACTAACAACTGCTTCACCATGCTAGTAGTAGTAGTTTAATTCACGAACTATCTTAAAGGAACAGTTCAGGGTAAAAATAAAAACTGGGTAAATAGATAGGCTGTACTAATATAGTAACTAATACTAATAAACTAATATAGTTAGTTATCCAAAAATTTTATGTATAAAGGCTGGAGTGACTGGATGTGTAACATAACAGAATACAACTGCTTTTCAGCTCTCTAAATCTGAGTAAGTCAGCGACTTGAAGGGGGGCCACATGGGACATAACTGTTCAGTGAGTTTGCAATTGATCCTCAGCATTCAGCTCAGATTCAAAAGCAACAGTTATGACCCATGTGGCCCTCCCTCAATTCACTGATTGGTTAATGCCTGGTAACCAGGGTAACCAGTCAGTGTAAACAAAAGAGAGCTGAAAAGCAAGAAGTAGTGTTCTGTTCTGTTAGACTTACAGTCACTCCAGCCTTTATACATTACATTTTTGCCTAACTAACTATATTGAAAACATGTTTTATTTTGCACAGCTATTTACCCAGTTTTTACTTTTATACTGAACAATTCCTTTAATGTCCTTGATAATGGGTGAGTGCAGAATACCTCTTTTCTTTTTCTCTCTGGGTGATTATGAAAATTGTAGTTCAACAGCAGGTTAGATAGCCCTGATATATATGTAAATCTAACTCTTTCCTCTTAAATAGGGCCTCTCGTTTCTTGGGACCCCTCTCGTCTTTCTTTAGCCCTGATGAAGTGATGCATCTGGGCTGATGTCCTCTAGTTGGCCATCGCCACTTTACATATATAGTGAATAAAGTACCCCCTCTTATAATTATAAGGATATTATAAGTTACTGAAGAGTTTCATGACCTATAAAAACACAATGTCAGGTAATGGAACTCCGAGGTAACTTCTAATATCCTCATATTTTGCAAGAGGGGGTACTTTATTTACTACTTTATTTATTATAATACACAAGTTTTAGTGAGTCATGTGATAGAAATGACATCAGAACTCACCATTTATAAGGATATAATTTACTAGATATTCTTGTAGACCAGGAATTACCTATAAGTTGGGACCTAAAAAAGACTCTGCATACAATTTAGGATAGGTCTCCATGATCCTGTTAAAAGTGCAGTAAAATTATTTCCTACAATATACAATGTTTAAAAAGATAAATATGAAGACACTCAGTGCTATCATTTTACAGGTTTTGCCTTTCTATTCTGAAAAATGCTGTTTGGCTGTTGAGTCAGTGACTTGGCAACCTGAAAATCATATGGCTATAGTTTTTATCAATCATTTTCATTGTTCATTGTCAAACCACTTTAAGGTTGCTCAGGTCAGTATCCCCAGCAATCAGAATGCAAACCAAGGAGCTGCACAATAAACACATAATAGCATTGAGACTATGAAAAGGAAAAGCAGCTGGAGATTGACTTAGAACAACCACGTCTATGTCACACTAAAATTCATTTTAAGGTGAAAGTTCCCTTTTTTAGGTTTTATTAATATTCTTAGGCATGAGGTGCACTACCTGTTACCTCTCAGGATATCTGCCATAGACTTAAATGTCAATGTTAAAATAATTGTTTTCAAGTCAAAATCTTCTTTCGCCAACAGGTTGCCATTTACAATAATAAAAGGCAACATTCTTGTGGAACAAATGTTACATGTACCCCAAGCCTAATGATTTCCGTTGAACTTTAATCTGTACACTAGCAATTTGCTGGTTGATTGATTTGGCCAATTTTGCCAAGGCTGATCAGCTAGAATAAAAAAACTGGACCAACTAGTGACCTAATTTGGCATAGGTATGTCTTACAGACCCACACTTCTACTGAGGGCTGAGTTAAACTGATTGGCAGAATTATGCATAAAACCATGGCAATGTGGCTGTCTGTGTATATATATATATATATATGTTTGCTAAAACAATACACTTTAAAATAAATAACAGTATAGGAGAAAATGAGTCAACTGAAGTTTGTTTGTTTCTTTTCATTAGTAACAACACGTTGCCTGCATTTTGCAGATTCAAAAGGATGTAGTGAGAATGTTTTACTCCAACTTTTGGATGATTGTGAATACAATAAATTTCTGGCATACACAATTTTTTTAATCCACTTTAATGCCACCCCTCTGTGTAGCTGCAGAGATTTTAGCAAGGGAAAGTTGAATATGTTTAGTTAGTAAATGAACTGACTGTGTACAAAGGTTTTATGAAACTGGGGACCCAGCGAAACATGAGAATACCTGAACAGCTATTTTGTATGTGTATGCTCAAAACACGCACCGTACATTCTTTGTTTCTGAAAGTGAAGATTGTCTGGCATTTGCCCCACTCAGATCTAGCCAGTATGCTGGATCTTAGTTTTTTTCTAGAGGATGATTGCTTTTTATATGATGCAAGAAATTATTCTGGAATGGTGATCTCTACAGAGGTGAGGGATTAAAACTACAGGGAGTAAGAATTGGAACCAATGGATTGGTTTTATTTAATACCTGTTATTGCACAACATACTGTATTTGGAGCTAAGGATTTGCGAATTTTTATGGGACCAGAACAAAAAAGCTAATAAACTACTCAATGTAACTGAAGGAGTTGCAGTGTGACCTGGATTTTTACTATTGAGTGCTGTTCTACCAGGGAGCTGTTGTATTGTGTTTGGGAGCTGCTATGAGGTTACCTTCACATTGTTCTGTTGTTGGGGGGTGATATCACTCACTCAAAATTTGCAGTACAGCAGTAAAGAGTGACTGATGTTTATCAGAGCACAAGTCACATGACTGTGGGCTCCTGGGAAACTGACAATATGTCTTGCCCCATGTCAGATTTAAAAAAAAAAAAAATCAGTTTGCTGTTTTGAGAAACAGGTTTCAGTGCAGAATTCTACTGGAGCAGCACTATTAAATGATGCATTTTAAAGGTGTCCAATGTCCAATGCTCAATATAGTCAGGACTAGTATTGGATGGGGCATACATTATTGAGGGTGGGAATTAGGGGGACCCCTAGTTATTCTACAAGCATTTGGGAACTCCTGCTATGAGTTTTTCCTCCCCTGATTAACAAAGCAACCACCTAGGCCTTATGCATGGAAGAAGCTACTATTCATCCCTACTCTACTACACATTTGCAAGGTATAGCTGTATCATAGTATCATATTTCCACTTAAAAAAAATCAAACAACACATCACTTTATTCCACCTGGGTTAATTTGACCCTTTTTCTATTCTGCCTTTTAGGGTTGTGTCACGGGAAGGAAGATAAATGGCAGCTTGGTCCCAATAATACCTGCCCTTGTGTTTGTCTGGGATAGGGGCTATGGAGGCCATATATGTTTAGAGAAACATTACTTTAAGGTTGTATAGTCCTAACTGCATTTGAAGTTTTAAATCCTCTCAGCATATTTCTAAACGACTTGGTAGACGTCTCAATTGGGTCAAATTGTCCCTTTGATGTGAGCGATGATTTCAGCAGTATGTGAAGTGATGACACCAAGCTTAAATGCAGGAGATTCTCTCTTGTTCTCTGTGCATAATTTTCCTTCTTCTATGATTTATTCTTCTAAGGTTTAAAAGATGATGGGGAAAAGTTTAGTGCCATTTTCCAAGTTCTGAAACAGCAATCAGCAATCAGTAAGTAAGTAGGATTTGCTGAGCAGAGTAGAAACAGATTTACTTAATACTCCTTCCTTTTACAACCTTCACAATAAATCTGCTGCCACTCAGTTTGCACTCGAGTGGACATTAAAGGACCTCCCACCCCTTTTCCTCTCCAGTACTTCCCCACTATTAAGCAATCTATGCCAAGTACAGACAGCAGGTCCAGTAAATCAATTTAATGAGAGCTGAATCACTTTCTGGGAGTTCTGAGCAAAACAAATAACGCACATGGGAGGTGATGAACGCACAAACAAAGAGGGGGGAGACTCAAGCCTTCATGCCATGGAGGAATGATTTTGATATCAACGCAGTGTTATTTTATAACAGCATATGGTAACAATGATTTAGCTTCATATATCTTCAGCAGGCTTGTCAGTGTACACAACGCTGTTAACACATTTTTCCCTCAGGTGCATTAAGTTACTGCCACATAAAGTTTATAACTTAAATCACTTGTGGCCAAGTCAAGTCAGCGGACATGAAGGTCAGAGCAGGCTTTTCCTGTTTCTCGGGAGTCACTTTGTCGATCAACATGGCCCCTTCTGTGTGAAACGCGCAACTTTCACCACTGTGTATAAGAGAGCTAGCAACACTCCTTTCCGCTAAAACATTGTAGATGTTTGAAGTCATTGAAATTTTAACCAGCTGTGACTGAGCTGTAAAAGTGTGTAAATTATCATTTCAAATCTTTAGTTCTTTTTCCTGTCATATTAAAAAAAAAAATTGTATATATGAAATATTATTCAATGTAACTATTTATAATTACCGGAGAGAAAAAAATCAGTATTTCTTAGTAATATGTAACTTCATTATTGGGGCAATCCTGGGTCTGATGCCCCAATGTCATCACTAGTGCAGTGAGAGCTGTTGTGCTTTCCGCACTAGAGCCAAATTTCCATGTTTGGAAACAGAACTTCAGGAGGCTTTTGGTTGCCCATAGTAACTGGCCGCTCACTGCTGCCTGAGGTACCTTGCTTTGTGGCAGGAGTCAATGGCGTAACTACCAGGGGTGCAGAGGGTGCAATTGCACCAGGGCCCCCACCCCCTTGGGCCCATCGGAGCCAAGATAATGGTTATGGCTGGTGGTTATCGAGGGGGAAATTTTACAGCACACATGCTATCAACACACCAGCATGGGATTTATAGAGGTAAGGGCCCGACAGGGGGACCCAGGCAGTGCTGGACTGAGAACCAAAATAGGCCCTGGCATTTCAGGTACACAGAGGCCCAATCATCCCACTTTGAGGCCCAAACAGCCTCCACCAGCCCACTAAATTGTGACTTTCTATGGCAACTTATAGCAGCCCATCTGGCATTTGCCCTAACCTACAGATTGCCAGTCCGGGCCTGGACCCAGGTACCCATCCTGTACCGGGGCCCACCAGGGAGTAGTTACGCCACTGGCAGGAGTGGCCCTGCCTCACTTATGAACTCGAGTGAATGTACAATGCCCTGGTTTGGAGCACACACTCCCACATCTTGCAGCTATTTGTGGCAATGTTTCTGTCCAACCTGCTCTGACACTAGGGAACCATGGAATTAATGTGCGGCATTGATTCAATTGTTGCCTTAGCGGGTTGCATCAATAATCAAAACTGTCCAAGTGAAATGGACACCAATGCAATTATCAACCAACACCACATGCTGGAGGTGACACCGTACCAACAAAACTACAGTAGAATTAGCATATGCCACAACTTGCCAACAATTTGCCAAACAGATGCTAAGTTGTGTCCATATTGATGGATTCCATCGATGTTGCAGTAGACCCAACTTGGTTAGTGCCTGCAATATTGCTGAAATTCTGGGGATAAAATACTGCATTGTGGTTAAAAAAGAAACACAGCTATTTGCATACAAAAATTGTACTTTCCACAATGCACTGTTTGCAAATAGTAGGACAGTGATAGTATTTTTCTAAGATGTACTAGGTTTTTCTGCTGACTGGAGTTGAACACATATTTTATATCTAAGTATATGCTAAGTACTACTCTATCTGCCATAAATGTTTATGGATTAAGTAAAGTGTGCTGGTTCCCACATTGAATTAAGTATTTTTTAAAGGGGTCACCTTTAAATTAACTTTTTGTATGATGTAGAGAGTTATATTCTGATATCATTTGAAATTGATTTTCCTTCTTGATATTTTGTTGTTTTTGAGTTCTTTACCTTTTTTATTCAGAAGCTCTCTAGTTTGCAAATTGTCTAAATTACCCTAGCAACCATGCATTGATTTGGATAAGAGACTGGAATTGAAATAGGTGAGGCCTGGATAGAAAGAGTAATAGGATATCCAAAGCACTACTAGTCCAATCTAGTGTAGAAGTGCAACTTTCCCCTATTGGGTCACCACTATCCCGATATCTAAACTTTAGAATCTTGGAAATTGACGAGAGCTGTCCAAAAGCATATTAAATGCTGTGAATACTCTTTAATTGCTGACCACCAATACACAACATGTTTCGAGCCTGTGTGCCCTTTATCTGAATAGAAAGATTAATAATAAAAAGCAGCAATGCATTTGTAGCTTTACAGGGCATTTGTGTTTAGATTGGGTCAGTGACCCCCATTTGAAAGTTGAAGAAAAAGACAAATAATTTAAAAACAATAAAATAGAATTAATACCAGTTGAAAAATTGCCTAATTGGCCATTCTAAAACAGACTGAAAGTTAACTTAAATGCGAACACTCTTTTCACAGTTCATACTGTACTATTTACCTACAAGAAGCCAAACATAGAAATGTAAAAAAAAAATCTTTAAGTGACAGTGGCAAGGCCACAGAGCTACAGGAGTCGCCAAAAGGAAGACCCTAGATAGAAATACAACTGGTCAGACCCATTTGGCAAGGGTCAATTATGTCATCTCTTGAAGAAGGAAAATAAAAGCAAAAGGAGCATGTAGGAACTCTTGGAATACCATCCCAGTGGTTTCATGTTAAGTGCTTACAAGTGGCTACACTCTTTGGTAAAAAGGTCGGCAAGGTATTTCCAGCACTTGAAATACAAATACAAGATCTATGAGCCTTACCGTTTTATAGTTTGCTTAAGAACTTTGAAGTTGCAGTACTACAGTTACAGAACAGTAAAACAGTCGCAACCTATAAATCTACTTGCTAAGCCTTGCAAAGAGCCTCTCTCCTAAAACACTTATGGATATTTCATTCTCTTAAAATATAACAATACATATGTATATTCCTACTAAGTTTAATTTCTAAGATATAACCAAAATGAATCCTTTTTTTTGTTGTTGTTGCAAATGTAATTGTTTTTTTATTTGTTAATCATTTGGCAACTGGTAATTGGATTAAGCTGATAATATGAGATCTCATAATGAGCAGTAAAGGTTTATTTAATAAATCTATAACATGATTTTATAGTCTACACATTGGGGCAGATTTACTAAATTCACATGAAGGATTCAAAGTTCGATCGAATTTTCAAAAAGATTTGAATTTTTCGAATGTTTTTGAAGACCACTTCGACCAGTGAATTTTGAAAATTCGATCACATCGAATGATTCGAATAAAAATCTATTCGACTATTCGACAGTCGAAGTACTTCCCCTTTAAATTTTTATTCGACTCCCTAGTTCGCCAGATCAAAGCTACTTAATTGGGTTTGGTTATTTTTGATTGAATAAAAATATTTGATCGAATGGTTAAAATAGTTCAAATTGATCGATTCGAACAATTTTATCGATAGATCGAATATTTGCTGTTTGATCGAATTGCGGTAAAATCCTTCTAATTCAATAGATTTTCATTCACCATCTATTCACATGGTCGAATTCAAGGGTTTTTTTAACCCTCAAATTCGACCAAAAGTAAATCTGCCCCATACAATCCAGAGACTGGGCCTTGCACATTTGGCACAGTTGTTGGCAAATGTAACTTCCCCTATAAATTACACATTTGGAGGTAGTTATGTTTATCTTTGTTTGGGCTTCATTTGGTATTCTAGCAGGTGCCCATAGCAAAGAAGGTTTTTTTTGTAAATGTAAATACCGGCTGTCCCATGAGTACATGAATTTAGACACTCCGATGCTGCAGCATTTCATAACCTGTTCAGTTTTTTTCTAACCCATTATTTTTTTGTGTTCTGGTATCAGAAAATAGAATGAATATTTTAACTGCTACCTTCTGTCCAGAGTAATGGAAGAAATAGATCACAATTGCCCTCTTGGTTCCTGTTTTGTGGCTCATTTGTATGTGGCTCAAAAGTAAACAAAGTTGTCATACAATACTAGTCTTGCTACACTTGTGTACTGGTTTGCACTTATGTGTCTTCAAACAGGATTTACATGTGTGTAACCATATCTGTAGCCAGAGTTTCTTTAAAGAACTGCAACCCCTGCAAAAAGCTAATCTTTGTGGGGCCCAGTGCGGACAGTCCCTCCTGACAGCAATCCCCCATGGCCCAGTCTGGTTTGGGAAGGGTATTGTAGTTACACCACATTGTGCAGCAATACAGCTCTCAAAGCCAGTCCTGGCTGCATAATACTGACCAGGCAAAGCAATTACATAGGTTTAAAGCCTTTCTTTGCTGATTTCTTTCCCGTGTATTAGATTCGATTTTTATATTAAAAAAAAAAAAAGTGGAATTGATCGATGCACATTCCCTGGCCCCATATTTTATCCTATTCTGTATTTTCATATGGCACTAAGTAGCTGACATGTTGCTCAGCACATAAACTCATTTAGGTACAGTAGGTAATCATTAAAGCGAGTTGTACAAATATTTGCCCATGGATATTAATTGCCCTTTAACCTTAAAAGCAGTGAAGAAAATAGGAAAGTATTGATAAGCCCAAGCATAAGAACCTAGTGTCAATTTTCTTTAGCTTATCTACTTTTTACTAAAAACTCTGGGTGCCATTACTGCAGCTGCCCACGCTTACTGGTCATTTGTATTCTGTCTGGTTTTGCTTTTTGAGGCTATTACGTTTGTCACTAAAAGTTTGTATTACACACACACATATAAATATATAAATATATATATATATACTGTATATATACTATATATATATGCACACACAGCTGCTGTCATCAGTGAATTAGCCATCATGGTGCACGGCTATAACAATGATCTTTTCATTTTGTAAAATTTTTTAAAACAGTCATGCTTTTTATTTTACTTTATTTTAAACTTTGGAACAATACGTGAGATTTCCCCATATACCGTACAGCTGGTGCAAACCTGCTATCATAACAACTTTGGCATCAGATATGATTACTTAAAACATGTCTTCACCCTTAGCAGATTTAACCTAGTAGCCTTACATGATTTGTGCCTTAGATCACAGCATAAAATTGGCATTGTTTTTTTTTAGGGGGAGGGGCAGATAAAAATCATTAGGAAGGAACACTGATAATTAACACTAGTATTACATAATTAAATATAGTGACTGACTAGTGTTCTTTGTGCCCAGAGGTTAGTACAAGGATTCTCAGCAATCCATTTTTGTTTTGGGACTGCAATGGGGACTTTCTGTGCTTAGTCTTCTTTAGCAAATGAGCCCCATTATAGTAGATCAGACTAAAGGGCAAGTTCTTGAAAGTTTATACAGACTGTTTTTACCACATATACTTCAGAAGAGGATCATCTCTACCCAATGTCCAGTGTCTCTGTATATGCCTCTTTTTGGAAGAACTCTCTGTCCTCTAACCAGACTGAACTGGAGGGTGTTATAAACAAAAATCCAACAAGCAAAACTGAAGAATATCAGAATATCGACACCAGTCTTCTTTCAATGTTAGCTTATCTAAAAGAAGTCATTACTACTACCAAGCCCACGTAACATGGGTGATTAATCAAACGTGACTAAAATCACTTTTACTCTGGATTTTCCACTTGTAGAAAACCAGTTTAAGCTGCTTGCATTCATTTCTGTTGCTATTTCCAACAATAGTTACAGAATGCAAAGACATAACCAGAAATTTCACGCCTACCAAATGAGAGAGACACATATTTTACTACACAAGTTTACAGTAGTAGAAAAGGCCCCTGTTTATTCAATTTATATACAGGTATGGGATCCATTATCCATTATTTAATCAAATAATTCCAAGTTTTCAAATTAGTTTTCTTTTTCTCTGTTACAATAAAGCAGTACCTTGTGTGTCATCACAACTAACATATAATTAATACTTATTAGAGGCAAAAGAATCTTCTTGGATTTATTTAGGGACACATTTACTAAGGGTCGAAGTGAATTTGCGAATAAAATTCAAATTTCAAAGTAATTTTGGGCTATTTCAACTATTGAATAGCCCAAAATTTGAGTCGAATTGAAAAAATTCGAAAATTAGAAGTACAAAGTACTGGCACTTTAAAAAAAATTCAAATTTGACTACTCGCCACCTTAAAGCTAGCGAATTGCCATTGTAGCATAAGTCCTGGAAACTCGAAGTTTTTTTTTTTTTTTAATCGTTCAATATTATTGTTCAAAAGATTTTATTTTGATCAAAAACGGCCATTTTCAATTAAAAATGAGCCCCCCCATAGTAAATCTGCCCCTTAATGTTTAAAAATGTCTCCCATAGACTCCATTTTATCCAAATAATCTAGATTTTTAAAATGGATTTCCCTTTTCTCTGTACAATTAAATTTTGATAAACTAAGCAAAACCAGCCTATTGGGTTTATTTAAGTTTGTATGATTTTCTAGTAGATGTATGGTATCAATATCTAAATTACAGAAAGATACAGAAAACCCCAGGTCCTAAGTATTTTGGATAACAGGTCCCATACCTGTTTTAGCATTTGTGTGTGTCTGACTTTAATGGGGTGAGGAAGCAAAGCTAGAGGCAGTGCATGTTGGCCTATACTAATGTTGCATTTTGAATCCCTTTGCTTGAGTCCTTGGATTGCCAGACCCAGAGAGCTTGCAGTCTACTCTTTCCTGTACATGTTATAGGGTTGTTAAATTTCCCCTTTTAACACAAACGAAAAAAAAAAAAAAAGCCAGAGTAATGATCTGACTGTAGACATGTAACCTGAGAACAAATGTAAAAATATAATCAAAGCCGCAAGACTGCAAGAGTCAGCATAAAAATTTTGACATATTACTCCTTTTACAAAGCACAGCACTAAAAACAAAGGGGCTGTAACTTCACCCAAAAATACTTTTTACACCTGGTGCTATAACATGCAGATATATTCCAGTGATCTTTGCCGCTTTAAATCTTGTGACCTGATACAGCTCCAATTCACTGTCCAATACCGGCTGTGAGGCCTTTAGGGGTCAAGCCTCAGTAGATGTTACTAAACCAACATCCCCCATAAAGAATGACAAAAGCTTCCGCAGCTGACCTTCAGAGTTCACGAGTAGCTCCTGCCAAACTGCTGCACCATTTATCACTGCAGGCTGCCATGAACTTTACAGCTTTGCCTTCTAACTCAGCCATGTTTGTTTAGCACTATTGTTAGCGGGCTTCTTAAACAGTGAAGACTGGACTTAAGTTGGACACAAGGTAACCTACTACTGAGCTCAGAGGTCAAGCCGTGGGGTTTTAAAGTTTACACACTTGAAAGGCAGAAATTGTTTATAATAATGGGATTAAACAATTGCAGTGTTCAAGCTGTAGTAGATGTAGGAAACATCATAACCTAATGACGTGTTTTGTTTTTACCCTTGATGCTGGCCTAAAAATACCATTGTGCCAGAATCTCCATTTTCACGTTTTATTTTGCCACATGTTTACCGGCAACACACATTGTGACAAGATCAAAGTACCATGGCCCAGAATGGGTTAAAGCTCACTTGATACTTTAATAGCCAGAGCAACACCTGCACAAAAACCCAAACAAACATAGCACTGCCATCAAACATAATGCAAGCTGAGAGGGAATGACAAATATAACATTTAATACATTGAAAAATAGAGAATACCATTGAATTCATGGTAGTTTTATATTTTTCCTAGTTATTGACACTTTGCTGCTGCTTCTGGAACAGAGTCATTGCAGCTTAGGAAAATGATTCTTCGAATTTTGCTTTTCTATGTACAAATTCTTGTAATGCAAACATGAAAGGGCTGATTTATGACTGCAACTTTTGTTGGACACAGTGTTTAAAGAATCAACAACTTTCATTTAATTTTACTTGAGTCCAACACTGCTCCTTGCACTTGCAGCAGTGCTTCAGCCCAACCTCTTACTAACCCTGGAGCTATTGCCAGCTCAAAGGTGTCGGTCTAGGGTTCCCAGAGCAGCCAATGTCATAGGTACAGCAAACTTCAGAGATACACATAAGCCGTTGTGTTTGCTGAGAGCTGGAAATGATGTAATTCCCACTTTGAAATTGTTAATCTCAATTGTACATAACTTGTGATGAAGCTCAATGACAATTGCTAGCATTTTGAGGCATCAGAGGCCAGTGTGTCAGGCTTGCATGTGCCCCTGCAGTTGCAATTACACAGGAATTATTGGTAAAAATTGCGGGTAAAAAACATGTTATGGTAAAATACAAAATTGCACTATGCATGCTACATTAACTGTTGGAAATAACCGTAGAAGGCTCTACAAATATATTCTCCCTTGTGCATTGTTGCTTAGTAGTAAAAAAGGGCAAAGACTACTGAAGTTGCCCAAATATTTGACTGTTCATGCTGATGTATGCTCAGATTGGTTACCCACTTTTTAGCTCAAACTACAGTGCCCCCGAGGCTTCTAAAGCATAACAATTCCAATATGGTTCTGAACATTTACAGGGAAAAAGGGACATTTCCTTTATTGCATATCTTTATAGGGTATATGTCCCCTTTATATTATTGAAAACGTCCTGTTATAAAGGCATACAGCAATAGTAAGATACCAGACTATTCTCTCAGTAACCATAAGGAGAGAACGTGGTTTAGAAGTAAATACTTCTGGTGTGTCAGCAGGTCAGTGGGTTATCCATCCATTGAAGTCTATTGAAGAAGTACACATATATGCCTCATCAATCACATATGAGGGTTCTGATTTTACAGCTCTGTTAACAGACCTCTAGTAAGCCTCTCAGGAGAAGCACATAAAACATTTAAAACATACTGGAGAAATTTCTGGAGATGTTGCCCATGGCAACCAATCAGCTCTTTGCTAACTTATAGGTGGCTGTTTAAATCTAATTGCTGATTGGTTGCTATGGGTAACATCTCCAGAAATTTCTCCAGATATTTATCTCCAATCTTAGTAAACATGCCCCATAGCCTGAGCCAACTGTTACTGCTTTATACCATATATTCCCCTATGGTGTTGGGTTTACTGTGGCCTGTGTAAAGATTAAAGATCTGTTTGGGTAAAGTTTGTAGTAAACCAACTTCCAAGCTCACAAATATGGTGGGACAGCCAGCTTATAAAATGAAAAAGACACCTCACTAAAGTTCTTCAGTTTAGTTCTGAATCATTCCTGACAACTGTCTAATGAAGGACCCACTAGCAAACCATATAATATTGGGATATCAGTGTGTTGACACCAAAGGATTCCATTGGAGGTTTACAATTTTAAATGAGGACAGTTCCTTAAACTGTTGGTGTAGTGCTAATGGAAAACCTAAATGGACAAAGGACTACCAACAACCTAGCAAGGTTCCAAATATTGAGACATGGCTTTTACAGTAGAAACTATGAATGGAAATTATTATATTTATGACTTAGCATAGGCAATTTTTGAATAAATGATTTTGTGATATCTCTATATAGCAGATTCAGATACCTAGTAAGTTAAGAATTGTGGAGATTGGTCCAGTTCTTGTTTACCTAATCTTGTATTCTCCATATTTTACAGGAGGATAAATATGCATACACACATAAAGTTGGATGTGAAACACAAAATTCCAGCACATACTGCTTTAAATCAGTTCCTACCAACAACTGAAAGGGCAACCCAAGCTGACCAAACCCAAACTGGAAACATACAAGTTGATTAAGTTTCACAAAGCTCAAACCAAAATATCTGAACTGAAGCTCCTTGGCAGCATATTGCACTTTTCAAGGGCATATCAGTATATATATAACTCTTGTATTTGTCTATGTGAATTTTGTGGTCACAACCTCATTGCATTCCTGGCTTAATGTTTTTAAAAAATAGTGGTGAGCACAACTTGTTTGTTATAGTTTATACAGGAGCAGTGACCAGCTCCATGTTGTAGCTCCCACCCCTCTCAGCTATAGTCAGGTGATCCCACTGGTGTCTAATAAAAGTGCAACCAAGTTTCGGAGTTTTACTTTAAAAGCAGCAAGTAAGTTGCAGGTAAAACTTAGTCCCTTTGTAAAATGTATAATGAAGCAATGGAATTCTTAATGAATCAGATGCAAGTTGAATGTAGGACAGGTCAGGTTTTGCTTTACCTTGGCTGAGGAGGCAGTATATTAAGATAATATATATATATATAGTATGGAAATTTAGTAAACATGAGAGATTGCAAATTATTTTGTCCTGTTTGTACATTATTGGTACTGTAACTAGATGAAGTGCAAACCAAAATAGGTTCAAGAATACTGCCTATAAGTATTTCAAGGACACGAATAGCAAGAATGTAAGCAAATATAGATGGGATCTGTTATTTATGCAGCAAATTCTAAAATACTGAAATGCTACTTCCTATTTACACTGTTAAAAAATCATGCAGTTCCTTGATGTTATCTAAGCTAAGAGAAAATCATGTTGATGACAAAGCATTCCAGTTGGGTTCTGATAAACAGATCTTGTACCTGTATGAATAAAACTATTGCCAAAAAGGTAACTTACCCTTGCACTGATTAATCAAATGTAATATACCAGTTTTTAATTGTGTTGTGTTCAATTAAGCTAAATGAGTTAAAAGTGCTCCCTTAGGAGATATGAAGAAGGTGTGTAGTATGCTCACTTACCTCCCTCAGTGGTTTCTCTGCTATTTTGGTGTCTATGTTTCTAAAGTCTGAGCTGTGGAAATTGTTTCAGCTAGAACACATCCGTTGGTGGCATGTTGATTGAAATGAGAAGCCACCTTGCTGTTGTTGCAGCAAATGCCAAGATATAGAAATGGCAATGAAGCCATTATCCACTACTTTCTCCTTTTGCCTTATACTACATTAAAAACAAAGCAATGGGGCTAATTATCAAACATGCAAAAAGAGCAAAGCACCCCTCAACTGAATACAATTATTTTAAAATCACTGGTAAAATGTTCATTTCACCTGGTCAATGGCAGCAGGGCCCCTTTTAATAAATGGCCAAAAAGGATATTTTTTATTGATCACACAGAGACAAGGCTGTCCATCATCAGTCATTTCATGTTTGACTAAAGCAACTCAAAGAGGTATTGTTGATGGTCAATTGCCGTTTGAGCATATGATGCATATGCTTTTATAGATTTGTATACTTTTTTATTCGTTTTACAATAACAATAAGAGTGCCTATTTGTTTGTTCTTTATCCCCCCAGAAACTGTATAACTTTCATTTCACTGCTGAACAATATTCTTTTTCCTAGAAAATTGTGCCACTGCAGGGACGAATCAGATGAAAGATATTGTTTTAGTGTATTTTTCAAGGTATGCTCTCCTCTATACCACAGACTTATAAGAGCGTGCTGACCTGGGTAGAAGTGCCAATGAGCATCTGAATTCATGTGGCTATTCACAATTATGAAGATACCTTTGCAACTTTGCACATTAATTTGTACAATAAGTTTATTGGTTATGGGCACAAGAATATATATATATATGGACCATTACCCCTTAGAAAGTAACAAGCAAGCAACATACATATACAACTGTGGCCCTCCATCTGTGAGAATCCTATATATGAGCCCATTTCTTGAGCCGTTGGCTTCATTGAATATAATGTAAGCTGACAAGGGGATATTTATTCATAGGTAAGTCACTTAAAACAGAGAAACACCTCATCCTCATACTGTTTCCTAGACCTTCAGCTTGAATGTTAAAAATCCAGTTAGTATTTATTACTTACTTAAATTGTACTTTATGAATGCCATATTTTGTGTTAGGCTTATGATGGGAGGTGAATACACGTAAGAAAAATTATCTATATTATATCTACATACCCTACAGTGATAATTTAAGCATAATCAATACCTATGCTGTAGATATTATTTAAAAACTGTGGGGGAAGTCATGAAGTGACTTATCTCTGATACAATGGTCAGGAGTCAAACCCACAACTCTCAGAACTAAGGTCTAGTGACTTTAAAGCACCAGTAACATTAAAAAATAAAAGTGTTTTAAAGTAATAAAAATATAATTCAGTGTTGCACTGGTAAAACTACTGTGTTTGCTTGAGAAACACTACTATTGTTTATATAAATAAGTTGCTGTGTAGCCATTCAAAGGAGAAAAGGCTCAGGTTACTCAGCAGATAGCAGATACATTCTGTAGAACACAGTGTTGTTATCTGTTATACATTATTTAACCTGTGCCATGTAGCCTTTTTTCAATTTATATTCCATTGCTACACAGCAGCTTGCTTATATGAACTATAATAGTGTTTCTGAAGCAAACAGATCATTTTTACCAGTGTTGGGCAAAACTACTTTATATTTTCATTAGTTTAAAAAACTTTTTTTTTTTAATGTTACTGTGACTTAACCTTCATATAACCTCATAATATGAAGCATCACTATTAGAACAGGCCTAGTTGGCTATCTTTCTGAAGACAAATAATATAGGTTAATATTAATACAAGAGAGATAAGTACTGTAAAAGTAGAGTGTGTTTTTCATTCTCCCGAAGAAAATGTAAGTGTGATATATTAAAGCAATCATATGGCACAAACTATGAGGTGTAGCAGTCATTAGTTAATATAGTTATTGTAGGGCAGATATTAGTGTCATGTGCAAAGTCCTGGATTCCTGTAATAATTTTATAATTAGAATGGCTAGACTTGATCAGCAAGAAACAAAATCAAATGCAACAACACAGAACTTTTTAAAATATGTGGCTTGTTGTGAAATATTACAACCCCTGTTTTTTGTCATCTGAAAACCCCATATTTTTGGATGTTGGGATTATCCATGTGATTTGACTCAGCAATACCACACTGGAAAACTTGAATGGGGACAGTGTGGTTTCCTCTTACTAATGATGTCTCAGCTTTATCACATTTGTTGCAATATCCCGTGAGAATTTAATTGAACTGCCATGAATGGAAAATGTGTGCCCATGTCACCCATGTTTGCACATACGAATGTAAATGACCATCTTTAATTTCCAAAAAGCAATTTAATTCTGCAGAATCTTCTTACTTTTGTGATAGAAATTTGCAGACACCAACAGAAAAGGTTTTACGGGAGGGAACGGTTTCATGACCCATAATTACAGGGTAGTATCACCCCTGCTGAGATGAACAGCTCTAAGACCTGCTAACCTGCCGACAGAGAAACCAGCCTCCAATTCAGACCACCATTTGAGAGTAGACAGAACCACATGGAGAAGCATAAGAGGAAGATCTTTGAATGTCCATAACAGGCTGTCAAAGTGAAAAGGAAACCCCAGAGTACATTTACCTTCATTTACACATGAAACTGACACAGTTGAGTTCTTTGTAGCTTCCCATCGTGAAACAACATCTATCATTCATGGAATTTGAGTTCTGATAAGCCCACATTGAAAGGGATCTAGTCTGCTTAGAGATAACAGATTACACAGATCTACATATATTGTCACGGTCCCTACTGAGAGCAGAAGGGTTAAAAGGATAGCACGTCAGGTTACTCTTCAAAAATATTATGTGACTATACTTCTTGCTAATTCAAATGTCTCCTTCTCAAACTGAATATTTAAAATCCCTATACACATACTGTATATCTAGTAAAATTAACTATAATTACCCATTTATACACAGTGTGTATTTAGATTGTATTATTTTAATACATTAGAGGAATACATTTACTTTTTAATAATTGAGCACCACAATTGAGTATATCATCATCAGGCCAGGCCATGATAATATCTGAATACTGAATTTTATGGATATTATGTAATAAACAGAGTATCTGACCACCACTTTACCTCTGTTTCCTAAATGTATCTGAGATCAGGAGGTTCATTCATGAGGCACAGTGAGATATGATGAATGAGATAAGATGAATAAAATAAGATGGATTTTCGCCTATTAAATATGGATCCAAAAGGAAAAGAAGAGGTAAAAGGGAGTACATAAAGACCAGACTCTGAAGCTGCTTGCTTATGTTACAGCAGTGATCCCCAACCAGTAGCTCATGAGCAACATGTTGCTCTCCAACCCCTTGGATGTTGCTCCCAGTGGCCTCAGAGCAGGTGCTTATTTTTGAATTACTGGCTTAAGGTGGCCATACACGTAGAGATCTGCTCGTTTGGCGATGTTGCCAAACGAGCGGATCTCTCCCCGATATGCCCACCTTGAGGTGGGCGATATCGGGCTGATCCGATCGTGGGCCCTAGGGCCCAACGTTCGGATCAGTACGGGTGGTCGTATTGCGGGACCGCATCAACGAACAAATGCGGCTGCAATCCGACTGGATTATTAATCCTGCCCGATCGACATCTGGCCGACTTTCGGCCAGATATCGATCGGGAAAGCCCGTTGGAGGGCCCCCCACACGGGCAGATAAGCTGCCGACACAGTCTGTTGGCAGCTTTTATCTGCCCTTGTATGGCCACCTTAAGAGGCAAGTTTTGGTTGCATAAAAAACAGATTTCCTGCCAAAAATTCTCTCCTGTAGGCTGTCAGTCCTTACAGGGGTTACCAAAAAGCCAATCAGAGCTCTTATTTGACATCCCAATGGACTTTTTCATGCTTGTGTTTCTCTCCAACTCTTTTTTAAATTTAAATGTGCCTCACGAGCAAAAAAGGTTGGGGACCCCTGTGTTACAGAATGACCTGGATCACCTCCTTCTGAGCCAACTCAGAAAAAGCCTGCCCAACCCTTGAACACGGAATTTATTTTCATTTGTTACGATCAAACAATATTTAGAAACATCTGTATCATATTTATGGTGTTACAATCTTGAGTTCAAAATGCAGGGGGAGCTGAAGATTGATTTGTTAAATGTGTACATCAGCCATTATTATTCACAACTAAATTTATTACTCAAATGTCCTGTGCTTTTCCTTAAATGATGACATTACCAATTTGTAATGGATGGATGACATATGAGAGACAGTGAAAGCAGGCATATTACAGCAAATTGAAACCTTGTCACCAACACCTGTTTAGGGTCCCCACAAGGGTGTGGTGGAGAAACTTCACACCATTTGCTTATTGTTAGTCAACAGGTATTTCTACTGTTTTGTTTTCCCCCAATCCTCCTGCCCAGGCAGGGAAAGGCCAGAACAATAAGAAACTATGGCTGAGAGCATATAAGAAAACAGGCTTTATGGCTCATACTCAGGGTCACAACATTTATGTATTTTAAATGAGTTTTTACTGCTTTTTGAATACATTGTAAACACAGAAATATATAAAAAATAAAATAAAAATGGAGAACTATCCACATAGTATATACAGTATGTGTATGGGGTACATGTATGCTTGGGCTATAATATATATGACAGAGGCAGTTGTTACCTCAAAACATTTGAAAAATCAATCATAAAGGGGGTTTTAATTAAAAACTTTGAAAATGGTTAAAACTGTATCCCTTTGTGATTTAATGCATCAAAACACTATTTGGTGATTTTGCTGATTGTTATGGCCAGTATATATAATGCTGTCCCTACATGGGCCAATAACATGCTACTGACTCAGACCCTCCAGACTGAATCACTGGCCTGTGCTGTGCCTGCCTTATTGATATCTGCCTGAAAATCACCCAGGTACCTATTGGACAGGTGGACAATTCCTGACTGATGAGGACCACATGTCGCTTTGATGTGGTCCTCACCATAGGGGTTTCGATTAGTGATGAATGGTTAATGGGACATAGATTGGATCAGCCCAATATGGCCCAGCTTGTGGGTGGCCAAATCAGGCAGATATATTCTCAAAGGTCTCAACGTGAATGGAAAGCTTAATTTGTTAAATCATGGAAGGACGGCTAGTCATTCTTTTTCACATCTCATATTTACATAATATTTCATAATATACCTTTTGATAGCGCCCAAGTTCCTTTATTCTTATAATAGCCTGGAGACCAGCAGAATTCATCTACATTTACAGACATTGACACAAACACAATCTACATATATATAGTGAATAAAGTACCCCCTATTGTAAAATATAAGGATATTATAATTTACTGAGGAGTTTCATGACCATATAAAAACACGAGGCCGAAGGCAGAGTGTTTTTATACAGGTCATGGAATTCCGAGGTAACTTCTAATATCCTCATATTTTGCAACTGGGGGTACTTTATTTATTATAATACACAAGTTTCAGTGAGATATGTGACAGCAATGACATCAGAACTCACCATTTATAACTGATGACATCAGATCTCACCGTTTCTAAGGATATAATTTACAAGATATTCACGGCTTTTGTGTATTATATATATATATATATATACACATATGCAAAAGCGAACTGATCTGCAGAAATAAATATATAGACCTGGTCCTGTGGTGCCAGTGCTTGGAAAAGTGTTTAGGTTAAGCAGCCCACAGATATAGAAAAGCTTTTTGTTATAGTTACACCTGGATCTCCAGCACTATTCACCCCATTTATAATTAGCCCCATTTATAATCAGGGACAATTATACCAACCTGGAAACCAAAATAAAAGAGAAAAGACCATGTTCTAATGCACCTTGATCTGAATAAATTCCTATGATGCCCATGCCAGAATATATGAATAAAATAATTTTCTATGCTTGGTGCCTAAACTGGAACTGGACCAGCTCTGGACTGAGATTCAAAATAGGCCCTGGCATTTCAATTCAACAGAGACCTACACAGCCTCTCACAGGCCCAATATATAGTGACTGTCTATGGCAGTGATCCCCAACCAGTGGCTAGCAACCATTGTTTGCTCAGCAACCCCTTGGATAGTGGCCTCAAAGTAGGTGCTTATTTTTAAATAACAGGTTTGGAGGCAAGTATTAATAGCATCAAAAACTAGGTGCACTGCCAAGTTGAGCCTCTTGTATGCTGTCAGTCCAAAGAGCCAATCACAACCCTTACTTGACATCCCTTGGGACTTTTTTTCATGCTATTTTTACATTTTAATTTGTCTCATAGGTAAAAAGGGTTGGGACCCTGGCATCTTTGGCATTTCCCATACGCCTCAGATTGCCAGTCTGTCCCTAAACCCGCCTCAGAAGAACTAATATAAGGTTACTATCTTATGTCTCCTCAGTGACTCAGTGACTCTTACACCTCTTACAAACACCTTTTAGCAGCAATTCAAATGAATCAGACAGAACTTATTCAAATGTATTGGACTGTGCAGAGCTCTCCATACAACAGAAAGGTTTCATGTCATGGAAGCATTTAAATTCTTATGGTGACTTTTTTGTTAAACAATTTAGTCAATATTTGCCAACGGCAAAGACAACACAGGAGTTGCACTTACCTGTTCCACAAAGCATAACTCTTTTTAATGACATTAGCTTCATGGTAACATTCATAAGGTCAGACAATGGGGATCTAATTCCTTTTGACAGGCAGTCAGAATGTTTTGTTGAAAGATTAGACATCAGGCTCAGTATTTGCCTGTTTCTGTGTTTATTACTCCCTTCAATGTAACTTACTAGAGTCTAAATCCATAACATCCTGGAAATATAAATAGGTTCAATTCACTCGGGTCTAAAGGAAAGAAAGTTCCCCTAGCTAAACATATCAACGTAACCTGGTTTCCAGCAAAAACACGATAACAATGCATAGGTTCAAAGGTCCTGGTGGGTAAACCATTGTGACCCCCCTTTCCCTTTTTAAGTGCCTGGAGGTTTGCTGTAGCAACACCTTTAGGACCTTTGATCTAAATTTCAACAGTAGAAATATACAAACACACACTCCCATATTAAATACTCACAGGTGTACATTCCTAAAAATCTTCCTCTGCAGTCTGATGAAAACCAACACCAGCATGCTTCTCTCTCTACCTCTCTTTCTGCCTTCACTTACCCATATGTCCGTAGGTGACAACAATCCTCTGAAATGCTTATCCACTCTGATCAGCCTAATGCCAGCAATGCATTATAACTTTTTTATGGAGTATTTATGGAGTGTATGACTTATTATATTTTTAACATATTTCTGCGTTTTACTTAGGCGGACCTGTTTCCATGGGGGTTTATCCTGCTTGTTTCCTCTTGTCTTTGATGTCGACCTTAGCCTGAAAATGTGTACCTGTGTGCTAGTAATGTGCAAACCTGTGGGACATGCAGGTTTACCTGTGGGACTGCAGGTCGGGTGGGTTCAGACCAACGCCTGCACTGACTGCACCAACTCGGGTCACGACCTAGCACTTCCGGCATGGGACCTGTTATCCAAAATGCTCGGGACCTGGGGTTTCTGGATAATGGATCTTTCTCTAATTTGTATCCTTATACCTTAAGTCTACTAGAAAATCATGTAACCAATGTATAAACCCAATAGGCTGGTTTTGTTTCCAATAAGTATTAATTATATCTTAGTTGGATCACGTACAAGGTACTTTTTTATTATTACAGAGAAAAGGGAAATCATTCTTAAAATTATTTGTATAAAATGATGCCTTTCTGTAATTCAGAGCTTTCTGGATATTTTTTTGTGGATAACGGATTCTATACCTGTATAACAAATGTAGGTATAGCTCAAGTCCTGAAATTGGTGGCAGCACACTCTTGGTCTGAATTCTGTGGGTGTTGTTGGGGTTTGGGGTGCTGTTGTACTAGTCTAACCTGTGTGCAAGGTCAATGAAAGACCGAGCTAGTGACCACTGATAGCCACACTCATGTGCAGCTGGAAGTGCCATAATCGTGACAAATTGGTAGCTAGTGGCGGCATATTTTTTAAACAGCATAAGTGATTGGGTTAAATCATTAAATCTTGTACTAAAGATCCTTTCCAGGGCAAACTCTTTGCATATTATTTTTTTTCAATAAGACATACTTAGTTTCCCTTCTCCTCTTGTATATCTTTTATTTTTGTAAAGTGTTACAAGAGGCAGGCCAAGGAGACCTTCATCCTCTGAGTCAGGAGACTGTGCAACTCAGGAAATCCCAGTGGTGAATATTATACCTGGATTCTCTCATTGAGAGGACAGTTACTGTATAGCTGCAATGGGCAGGATGACAGTACTTCATCCTTGCAAGCAGATTTGCGATTGTTTGGTTCGGTTGACCCCCAGTTGCGCCTTCAGCTGATCCTGCAATAGCAACAGGCAGCCGCAGCAGCAGAAAGACAGGCAGAAAAAGATGCAGCAGAAAGACAGCATCCTGCCTTCTACTTGGCACCACTTTGCACCTCTTAGTATATACAGTAGCTCCTATATAGTCTTTGACAATATGTAGTATAAAATATTTGAACAGTTATACTGGCTATTAAAATACTGACGAAAATATCTGTTTTATGCATTTTACAATACAAATATGGTAAGACAATGCTCCCAACCAAGTACCATGGCTAGCAATCAGTTTGTTGATTGCATATATTGGGAAATGTGATCTACATATGCACCATAGCTGCCAGGTTCACTTCACTTTCTACAGTTCCAATAGTTAGGGTTGTTGGCCTGAACAAACTGAACAATAGAAAGTTGACACTACCTTGTATGACCGATTGTTTGGCCTGCAGGCTGATCTGCCGAATACCAAAAAATATTGGGCATTGTATGGCCACCATAAGGGATGAATTATTTGTCTTGTCTCACCAAATGTCAAAATTTCTATAGTATATATGCAACATAGATAGATCAATGCATACAATTGCAAAACAACAAAAAGTCTGGAAATTTCCACCAAGACACAATGGCTCATTTTATGACTAACGCTTGTTCCGGAAATGAGTGTAACAAACGTTTGTAGTTAATAAAAATAGCGTAGATAAAAATATTAACATATAAGTGTATTCACAACATGTTGTTTCATTTTATTATTCCCGGTATTACAGTTTATTACTTTTGCATCACTCTTTTTCCATCTCAGACAGATGCTGTTTTCTTCTTGCGTAGATGTCTGTTACTCATTTAATACCTTCACTTTTGTATGTCAGTTGTCTTGTGACCACAGTATCAGCCTTCTAGCTCTAGACCCTGAACTAATTCATAATTTTATAGTAACTATCATTTCATTATAACTAACATCTGCTCTACTCTTCCCCCTTGACTTAATGGTTTCCGTCATTTATGACCAAATTGGCAGACGTGTTCAAAACGGAGAGCTCTTTAGCCTTTTTTATGAAGTTTTCTTTTCTTTTTTGAATGATCTGGTACTATCCAAAACATGTAGCCACTGTCTTTTAACCACTGGCATTGTTAAAATACACAAGGACATGTCTTGTAGGAAGGCTCTTGACCATTGCAGCTGCTGGTCTAAATAAGCTTTCATAACTTCTTCTATTGCTTAAAATAGTTACCTGGAATATGGTCATTACAAGACATTGTAGAAATGGCCTACTATGCACTCAATATAGTGAATTGTGAACTAGAAGCTCAATCACAAAAAGATTTGGGAGAGTAATTAAATACAGCTTTGGATATTCTCTGAGTTTATAAATTCATAAATTATGACAATTCAGAATTGGTAAGGTCTGAGTGTGGTCCATTAGGTTGACTATGATGCCCATATTTTTTTTTATTAATATATGGTATGGTATGTTTTCTTTATTAGTATGTGAGCTAAGGAAAGACTGTAAAAAGTCTGAAAACTGCTTTGTGGCCATATATGAGCAAATAGGCTTCATATAACGGTCCTTTAGACCAATTCGGTAGCTTGTCTGCCCATGTGTAGGGCTTCTGAAAGGTCCTCCCCCCTGATCGATATCAGGCCAAAACCCGTCCAGATATCAATTGGGAAAGTTAGATTTTTTTTTCTTCGATCCAGGACTGCTTTGGCTAGTTGATGCAGTCCTGCAACCCATAGTCAGGAGAATATCTGCAAGTAGTTTGTATTTTCTCCCACTGGGGCAGGAACTGACGTGAATTATGTATAATATCTGTAACACTCTGCAGAATACATCAGTGATCTATAAATAAAGAATAAGAATATTTTTCCCCTTTAGAAGCTTTTTTCATACAAGTCTAATAGAAAATCCTTGTGTGACATTTGACTGCAGCTAGTGAGTTCCAGCTTGCTAGAAGAAGCAGCCAGCCACATTTTTCTGCACTATATTTGCTTGTTACTCATGGAAAAAGTGCAAACAGCCATTCTTGGACTAAGGCCAGTGCTGGGCATCAGCCGGAAGAGCACAACGTTGCAATACTTAACATTCACTATATCCCTTTGAACATGCCTGCTATGTCAATAATAAAGTTATAGCTTCTTGTCATTTGGCACCAGTCAAATGTTGTACCCTTAACAGAGCTACTACTAGTTACTTTGCAGCACATATTGATTTTATCACATGATCCTTTTAACTCAGAGTTTCCTCATTTTCCACCACAAAATCACAGCAACAAAACTGCTTATGTAGTAAGAAGAAAGTGAAACACATATCTGTTAAAACCTATTTCAGTTCCTCAAAAATTTGGGGGCCTCAACATCTGACAGTAATAGTAGAACCCTTTTCCAGGCATTAGGATTCTATTTCTGGTTGTTACTAAATAAAGGAAAACTAGCATAAAAAATAAGGCTAATTTTTTTTCAGTGCAGGAGAAGGTACAGGATCACAGTAAAAGTGACCCAGGCAGCTTTTGTCAAAACAACATACATGCCCTTCCAAAACAACCCTACTTTAGAAAATTGTGAAAAGACTAGAAAGTCAGCAATACTCATTTGCTTTCAGTAAGGAATATGATCTCAGCAATTGGTGCTGAGTAATGTAAAGAGCAAACTGTTAAACCATGGTAGAACAGGGCTCCACATTTAAAATAACCGAACTTCTGCTTTAAACAGTCTTGGTTTGAGACACTTCATCTATGTTTAACCTTACAAAACAGACTCTTCTTCTGCTAGAGTAAGCAAAGCAGGAAGCTGTTACACAACCTTAGTTTTTCTTATAGACTAACTTTTTGTCTTAAGGGAAAACTATACCCCCTGAACAGTGTAGGTCTCAATAAAAAGATATTGCACACAACAGCTCATGTTTAAAACCCTGCTTCATGTAAATAAACAACTTTCATAAAAATATGTTTTTTAATAGTATGTGTCATTAAGTAATCTTTAATAGAGACCTACCATATTAAGAACTAATTTCAACCCCCCTTTGACCATACAGTTAACTGTGCACACAAACAAAGGTCACACATAGATATTAGGTCACATATACATATTAGGTCACATGAGTCGACTGATAAAATTATGCCTTTTACTCGCATACTTCTTCCTGTTACAGTTAGAACTGCAGTATTTCTGGTCATATGATCTCTGAGGCAGCACAAAGACCATCACAAAATGGTAGCTTAAAGCAAAAGATGCGTAACCCTTTCGACTCAGCTTTGTTTGTGTTACACTCCACGTGTGGCACTTACCTGATGACACGGGCAAACCTGAGCCACTCCGCAGTGGTATTGGGAGAGACTGGGTACCTGGTACTTACCGGTGCAGTGCTTCCAACTAGAGGGATCCGGGAATGCACCTATGGATGGCCCCACTAGGAACACAATAATAATGACCACACAGTATCGATTAAGCACTCTGGGCCCACCGGCAGCTCTCAGGTCTTCTTCTCTGTCCACCATGTGGTTCTCTATTCCAGGCTGTTCTCTTTTGCCAGTATCTGCGACTTCCTCTTCCTGTCAGCCACTCACTAGCTTCTGTGTCACTTCCTGCTGCACTGAGATCACTGATCTCTAGTTGGTTGCTAGGTAACAGCTTACAGAACGCAGACACAGGCTCTGTGCTTGATCTCTTACGGGATAAGTGCAATGGTTTTGCACTGATTCCCTACAGATGTAAAATGTTTACTTAAATATATATTCCTGTTTGTTATGGCTCTTTAATAGGCCATTTAACATCTGTTGGTTAAGTATTCATTCTGGGGATATAGTTTTAATAATTTTATCAATTAAATGTTGCCTTAAATAAATGTAAACGACCTATTTTGACAGGGATTTCTACCTACTTATCTTACTGCAAGCATGAAACCTTTTATGCCTCGACGTGCTCTCAGTTAAGACAACATGTCATCACTTCAAGCACAAAGCCCAGTCAGGGTCATAAAGTCTCACAAGCCAGTGTCTGCACAGACAAACTGTTCCACTAAAGGGAAAATATGCCTCTTATAAGAATGACCATCTGTAAAAAA
>CM044439.1:84528346-84589847 GCA_024363595.1 Xenopus borealis
TCTATCTATCTATCATTTGATTATATTTTTCAGATATTTATCAAGTAAATTTGGATGCTTTTGGACTTCAGTTCAATTATGTTTCTATAATGGTAATAGTGAAGACTTAAAGGGATGTTTCACCCTCGAATT
The DNA here is from genome assembly GCA_024363595.1 of Xenopus borealis. Lineage (NCBI taxonomy): Eukaryota > Metazoa > Chordata > Amphibia > Anura > Pipidae > Xenopus > Xenopus borealis. The sequence goes on from CM044439.1 coordinate 84,528,479, forward strand.
AACTTTTATTATAATGCAGAGAATGATATTCTGAGACAATTTGCAATTTTTTTTTAGTTATTGAGCTTTTTATTCAGCATCTCTTTAGTTTGAGATTTGAGTCTGTTTGCTATGGTTCAAACTACCCTAGCAATGAAGCACTGATCTGAATAAGTGATTTGAATATGACTAGGAGTGGGCCGGAATTGAAAAAACGAGTAATAATAAGTAGCCATTACAATACATTTGTAGCCTTGCAGAGCATATGATTTTAGATGGGGTCAGTGTTCCCCATTTAGAATCTGGAAAGGGTCAGAAAAAGTGAAGGCCAATTTCAAAGTTAGCCATTTCTACTAAAATTTAACCAAGAGTTGAACCACCCCTAAACTTTTAGTATGTAATAGAAGGACCAATTCTAAGCAACTTTTCTATTGGTTTTCATAATTTAATAGATTTAAAAATATTTGCCTTTTTCTTCTGACTCTTTCCAACTTTCAAATGAGTGTCGCTGACCCCATCTAAAAAGCAAATGCTCTGTAAAGCTGGCCATAGATACAAAGATCCGATCATTTGGATCACTCAACAATCGGACTTCCCCATCTCCCAACCTGCCACTAACCTTCAGTTTAAATAAAATAGTAAAAGAACAGATCAGACGATGTTCAGCCCCTGATAGCAATCATACGAAAGTTTTTGTCTGACAAAGCTAGTGACAGTCTCCCACTGAAAATGATCAGATCAGCAATACATGCAGAGATATGAAATCTTTTACTCTGTTCGATCGACTCACCGACCTATCGGCATGGCAAGACAAATGTTGGGACACTCCACACACGATCTGAAAATCGGATTGGCTCTTTGTGTCCATGGCCAGCTTAAGGCTACAAATATATTGTTATTGCTCATTTTTATTTCTCATCTTTCTAGTAAGGTCCTCTCCTATTCATTTGCCAGTCTCTTATTCAAATCAATGCATGGTTGATAGGGTAATTTGGACCCTAGCTTATCATGTAAACTGAAGAGCTGCTAAATAAAAAGCGAAATAACTCAAAAACTACAAATAATAAAAAATGAAAAACCTTAAAAGGAATCTTTTTTTTTTTTACATTAACATGTACTGTTTGTAAATGTACTGATTTTAAGCGACTTTTTTTCAGTTGGTCTTTATTATTTGTTTTGAATTTTTCCTTAACTATTAACCCCTTATTCAGGCTTTTTCAAGGATATACAAAAAAATGCTGTCCGATGTCAGGGTTGCTGCCAGCAACCATAAAAAGAGATAGACTGTAAGGTTTTAGTTTTACTCAGGGCCACTTTAATAATGCAAGTTAAGGAACATCTGCTCAGGGCCCACTGCTTTTGGTGGCCCACTGCATCGAAAAATAGAGGGGGTGGGGCGAGACACAGGGAGGGAGACGGAGGGAGGGGACGCACGCAGGGAGGAAGATGGAAGGAGGGGACACAGGGAGGGAGGAAGATAGAGGGAGGGGACACAGGAAGGGAGAAAGATGGAGGGAGGGGATGCACACAGGGAGGAAGATGGAGGGAGGAAACACAGGGAGGGAGGGGAGGTGAGACCGGTTTAAAACATTTTTCTGGCGTGCGGCATGCGTTAGGGGAGTGGGAGACCTGCTAGTTGACTCTTTGCCCAAGGCCCACCAAGGCCTTAAAATGGCCCTGGTTACTATTCTTATTTGTAAAGTAAATTTTTCTTTTAAAACCTATTCTGTTTTGTCTTTCATTTTGATGCCAAAACTGTTCCCTAGTTGCTATTGTAATTAGCCCTAGCAACCAAATAACAGTTTCAGTTATAGGCCTTAAAGCTGCAGAGAAAAAAAAATTAAATAGTGAAAAAATTACAATTTCAAACGCTGCTGTTTCCACTATAGTAGACATTAATATAAAGGTGTAACACCTCCTCAATAATGCTGTCTTATACAATAGCATCCTATGTAAATGAAAGGGATCACTTTATTGCATTGTAGCAATGATGTTGAGTTTGCAATGTTTATTTTCCGGATGATAAAACAAGTCTATCTAGTGTAACCTTTGCCAGATACCTTTCTGTTTAGAGGGCAGCCTGGTACAACCTAATTGAAGTCATTAGCAGTTTTGCCTGGATGGGGAAAAACCCCTCCCTGACCTCAAATACTGAAATGAGGGTAAGTCTTAAATCAAAAGGATACTGCTATAAACTTCCTGGGCAAATCACTACAGTTTGGTTCTGTGTAAACAGTGCATGGAGCTTCTCCGGCATGTACAGAGCTTTCCTATAAGAAAAAAAGCACCAAATTAGTTTATCAGAGCTTTAGGAAGTCCTTTCTTGCTGAAGGTTATTATGTTAATCACATAGTGTCATCTGTATGAAGGAAATTTCCCCGGGGAGCAATTGGTATTGATCCTGATTATTATCCCAGCCACAAAGTTACAACAGTCTGTGTGGTATAAATACAGATGATGAGTAATACAACTTAAACATAGCATAAAACTCCACCTTTGAAAGATGACCACACAAAATATTTGTTATTTACTGGAACATTCCTACTTCAAATATTAGATTTGCATCCAAGGCTGTGGCTGATAGCATTCAGCCTATCTCCTGCTTTATATTCTTTAATAATCACTTCTAAGCAATAGGCACAATCTGCTTTAGCCATATTACCTGTTTAGAGAGAGCTCAGAGGTACCAACCATTCTGTAATGACACAGGGTATGTAAACATAGGGCTGCCATCTGGAACTTTGGGGCCCTGTACAAGTTATTTATATTTATGCCAGTCTTTTAATTGGGGTGTCATGGAGTTTACCCTACAGTAACCATCTGCCTGCCTCTGTCACACTGCTCTTACTTGACATTGCTTCATATGCAAGTTACGTAAGTAACAGAAGTTTTTCAGTTACATTGTGTATGTGTAGGGGGCCAAATGATGTTGCCGGGGGACCCAATAACTAGTCATTCCACTGCTGAAAAGTTCATGTAGGAGACACTCATTTAAATCAGTAAATAGCTCCTGAAACAAACAACGGATGCTCTTTTATAACTAGTAATATAAATAGGTAAAATGAAATAATGTTTTCATTTGCCAGTTTATTGGGGGCAATGGAATATACCTTAAGTATTTTAATTCATTGGTGGCCAGAGGAGATTGCCCCTTCCTACCTTACCTTTTACTTGGTACACAAGTTATGTAAGTTTCTAGGTAGTTTTTGCGGATGTTACGTAAATCACATAAGATTATGTGTAACTTTATGCAATTTTCCAGGACCCCATTCAGTTTCACCGGGTCTGGGACAACAGTAACCCCTCTCCCACCCAATGGTGGCCCTATATAAACCCTATGCCCTATGAAGGCACCAGGTTGGCCACAGTCTATCATACTGTTGTGTAGGAAGATATCGATGGATTGTGGTGAGTGCACATTGATATAGATGGAGCTATTTGGCTTATCAGCCCAAACTGACTCATGCTGTCAATGAAACTGGGGCATACAAAGAGAAACATTGCAGAGCACTGTTGAAATGTTTTGATGGTGCTGCTTTTATTATTAAGCAACTTTAATTAATATAAACTATCTATTCACTCACTGACTTTGCTCATATCTAAAAACACCCTGAGGCACAAGGGACCTTTGTCATCTGCAATAAATCTTCGCTATTACGGTCGACAAGACTTCCCTTGTTTCCTACCCACTGGCTAAAATGTAAATTGCCTCTGGGGAAACATACGTGTCATTGCTACTTCCCAAAGTAGCCCTAAGTTGCCTTTGAGCAATTTCGTGATCATAAGTGCGGTTACCCGAAGGCTACGGTCCCATGTGCTGTTACCCTGAGGCTACAGTCAGACCAGGCTGTTTCTCAGTCTGTGCAGAAATGTAGGCCAAGAAACGGCCTGACTAATTAACTCTGATCTGTGATATTTCTGCACCTGCAGTGTTGACCTATGTGTAAAAAGCACATATTTGCAAGAAAATGCATACTTTAACATTTTCTCACCAGTGTAACGTCTGTGTGTCTGCACACAGGGTGATGCTGTATCTCTAGCAGTGCAGAGACTCAGAAGAGTAGGTGGGAATGCATCAGCTTCTTTCTGCCTGTGGTGGCTATACATTTATATATATAAGATCCGCTTGTTCTGCAAGGTCGTCAAATGTGCGGATCTTTTACCTAACATTGGGCTACTACAGTTGTTTGTCTCTAGGCACAAAAGATAGGAATACAATGACCAGAATAGGGGCTATTGAGGTCTTTTAATCAGTTGGATTGCAACTGAGGCAAGTTAAGTTGGTTATATACATTGGCTGTTATAGCTTGCATGCCTTCAGATTGAGTCAGCAGTTTATTGGACAATGTATGGAGCCCTTGGCAGGACTGACCAGAAAGAACAAAGACCACATTGGTGCGTAAATACAGTTCTTGTCTGGCCAGTATCAGGAGGTTGGCTATATGGGTGACAACAATCTGATCAGCCTGATTAGAGTAGGAAATAAGTTTGTATGGCCACCTTTAGTCATTTTCTCCTTATGAAACCCACGTCAGATTATAAAAAATGTTTCTTCCAAGGGCCATTGCCATTGTTTTATTTTATTAACAAGTTTAACATTTGAGGCACAAGTTAAAATGTCCAGCAAGCTTCTGTCTACATTTTTTTACCAATAGAAAGTAAGAATGAAATCCTAAGATGCAGAGAGTGGAGCAAAGCAGAAATTGCTTTCTGAAGTTGAGGAGGGTTAACCAACCTCCTATTTCTGCTGCAGGGTATCCTGTGGACAGTGAAAGCCAACTGATGGAGGCCATTAGTGTGAATGATGGCTTCCTTTTACACACAGTTCAATTTGCAGGTAAAGTTTTTCACACTGTCAGGAGATAAGGAGACCCTTTGCATATGTCCTAGAGCTGATCCCTAGGCCATGCAAGACGTCAGCCAAGTCAAAGCTTTTGTTTGTTGACATTGTCCAGCTATTTTCAAAACTGTTACCCTATTGTTATCCCTGCTGATGAATTAATAAGGGTATTCCTAGGTCACCTGAAAGCAAACATTCATCTTTCATGAATCTTTAACCTTTACATTAGTCACCAGAAAGTGAACAATGCTCAGTGTGAGGGAGACGCACCAGTGGCTGCATTAGTGGCCGCAAAACCTAACAGCTTGTTCGGCAAAATCATTAGTTGACTTGTTTTTCTTTGTTGCTGTCAATAAACTGAAACATTCGTCACTGTTGACAATAACAAGTATTTTAAAGCTAAAGAGGTTTCCTAGCTCTCATTGGGGCTTTCCATTTTTTAAGGCGGTTTCCTTATAGGGGAAATATACACAATTTCAATGTTTTATCCAGTTCCATTTTTAATAAATGTTCAGTGGAATATAATAATATAGGTTATTCCACAAATGAAGGCTAATTTATATACATTTTGTGTTTATTCAAAGCTGTCATACTGCTTGTTTTAAAGGTCATATACATTCATAGCCCCCCTCTCATCCAGCAATGCCCTTCAGAGGCCATATTCAGTAGCAGAGTGCTTGCTTGATTTAATCCTACAATCACTTTGTGGCCAAGCCTCACTACAACATAGGAGGACTTCTTGTGAGTAAGACAAAAATATACCAAACTTTTATCAAGAATTTAGATGCCTGGAAAGAAAAGTGAAAATGATTTGATGCTCTGAGCTATGTATTTCCATTAGTCCAAATGTGACAACCACGAAATCTAGAGGCATTAAAAATGAGGGTATATATTATTATTATTATTATTAATAATAATAATTATTATTAATTTTCATACATCTGATGGGAGCTGCCACACTTGTCAACAGCAATATGCAAAAGGCATATGTAATATGTTTCTCTATTGCAAAAAACCTGTGCAAAGATGCTTGCGTTAACGACCATGTTTGCGTCCTTTTTGACTGATTAAAGTTCTCAACGACTTCATTGCAAAGTTTGTGAACAAATAGTTTTTGTGAATGTTCTCAGTGGATGTAATAAAATTTAGCAATTCAGTGCTGAGCCAGAAAACACCAAGCAAAAAATGTGGTCATTCCATCATAGATGCTGATGCTACAAGACCGATTATTATATTGTGCTGCAGAATGCATTGGTTTCTGAGTTGCAATGTAAAGTTACTGAAGTAATTCCTAACTATTGTATAGCAATTATTAAATGTGAGTTGACCCATGGGTTCAGATAACTGATCGAATCCCAGAGCATGTAAAGATTGGAATACTTGGGGCATCTTCTGAGGAACAGATCTTTCCTGCTAAAGGGCTGCAGTGGCACAGAATCTGAATTCCTTTTCTACTCCTTTATTTTGGAATAATTTCATATTTGTAGCTAATAATTCAAGCTTGCTTGTAATTAAATTAGCATAAATCCATGTTGGTGGCAAAACAATGTTATAATGCAATAGAAAGCTGGCCATACCACGTGCCACCCCTCGTTTGCTCTCTGTCTGTTTAGCCTGTCTGCTGTTTGGCTGGAGAACACACTTGATTGGCCTTCAGACTTCTTTAATTCTCTTATAAGGTCCAACATACACACAAGGCCCTCCTTTGCTCATAATCAGTTAAAAAGAAATGCTGTTTCAGACATTCAGCCACAGTTTAATGCAGCAGTGTTCACCCAGATGCTCCGGCTGGACCTCCCACCACCAACTCCTTTGGCACCACTAGGGAGGCTAGTGCACAGTTTGGGTACCACTGCCTTATGAAATGGTGATCCAAATTAGGGAAAGACCCCTTTATCCAGAGGTCTCATGTATTTACAGATAGATCCAATACCTGTACATTATGTCTGTATATCCACTATGCACTTTATTCATTGCTTTGATCTTCTTTACTATGACATAATGCAGAAGAACAACTGGTGTGTATTATATTGTGATATCATAGGTATTATAATAGTAAAAATGGAATATAAATATATTTAATACATAAGTCTACACTTTCTTTTAAGCCCATTATAAAGCAGGAAGCTGAAAGTATTGCTTCACTATAGCTTCAAAAGAGGTCTAACATGTTAAATCTATTACAGAGGAAGGACAGAATGTATTGTTTTTCCTGTTGGCTTCTGTTATTCTTTGCCACTGGTACCACATCTAAGCATTCACACAGCAACAGTATAATTAGCTGTGCACCAAAAAACGCTCCTCCATGTTTGCATGCTTCATGTACACTGGAATTTTGATTAGCTGACGAGGGCCATGATACCTGGCAAATAAAAAATATCAGACACAATAGATATTAACTTGTATCCATGACTTTGTAACCTAGCGCTGTAATTCATATTAAGATAAAAGCAAAATGAAAAATTGTAGCACATTGCCTTGAATATGTTCATCTTAAATATTCCAGCCCACTTAAAACATCTGCATCTAATTTTGGCATATTTATGTTTTATATCACAGCTCACTCTGAATGGACAAGTCCCCTGTAAAGTTTTATAGCTCTCTCTTTTTATTTTATTCTCTCTCTCTTTCTCTCTTTTTTTATCAAATGAAAAGAAGGAAAACCACAAAACACCTTGGACTCTGTGAGTTACAGGGTGTCTTTCCTTACAATGTCTTTGAATATTCATGTTGGTTGACTTTGTTGACACGCTTCAAGCATATTTAACTCAGTTAGATAAGAAACTGCTTCACGCTATGAAATTCCTTGTATTCCTGTGTGACATAAGCAGAAGACTGACTGGCTAAGGATATTGAGAATTGTAGTTCACAGCATATGAAGACTGCAGCCAAAAAAAAGTGTCAATGGTTAAGGCATGCTTTTTTTGCCCTGCTTTCTAGGTTAGCCTGAGACAAGGCTGCATTTAGCATGCCTCTCCATTTAGGCAGGGAACCAGTTGTACATGCTTCCTTGAGAGGAAGCGACTAAAATAATTTTTCTTTTGACTAATAGCAAAATTGCCAGCAAGCCATGTCATTGTTCGGCTAGCAGCACTTAACTAATACTCCTATTGATTCCTCCTGATAAACATCTAAGAATCTTTTCCACATATTTTCACTCCTCCACTGCATTCGTCAGCTATACCCATGATAGAGATAGAACAACTGCAGACTGAGCAGTTTGTTGAATTACATTCCCTGTGCACTATAGTGCTGAAGCACTTACTGTGTGATTGAGTCCATAACCACAGGGGTAGAACTCTAATTGATGAAAGTTGGACTCACAGCTGGAGACCTGTACAACAAGTTAACACTAGACTAGGATGAGAGGTGGCAACTCTTAAAGATGCATAACATAAAATATAACCTATCCATGTTTGTGTAAGTTATGCTACTTAAACACTAGTGCCCTATATCCTTTAGTAGGTATCTGGAGGGGCATAGTACCAAAAAAAAAACCCTTTCATTCTATCTAGTCAGGACACAGTAGTAGCTTGCACTTTAATAACTGCATTTCATTCCCCTAGGTGACATGAATCCTGGTACTGAATGGCAATTTGTAGATTCCGGGGCTGCTATAATATGCCAGTCACTGTATACGTATTGGGCCTGTGGGGGGCTCTTTAGACCTCTGCGTAACAAAATAGCCAGGGCCAATTTTGACCTGCACAAAGCTGAGATGTGATTGAGAAGGCCTTTTTTTTGCAGTTTAATAACACCTCACCTTCTGCCTACCTAGCAGGGCAAACCTAACATCTGCCACTTTCATATTTACCAGCAATGACTATATTAAGTGCAGCAGCATCCTTTAGTCAGTTATTTCCTGAACAAGACTGAGATAGAACAACACAGGCTGCACCCAGGGACTATTTCCTTGATACGTTGTGCAAGAAACTCTATCACCATCAAACACAAATGTATTTTATTGTCTTGCCCTCCATGTTCATTCCATCTTCTGGAAACAACCTGCCATATTGTTTATTAATGGGCCTTACAAAAGTAGATAGACTTTTACAAAAATAGATAGATTTACAAAATTCGTGTGAAGGATTCGAAGTTCGATCGAATTCAATCAAATACCGATCGTACGATTTTTTCGGAGGCAAATTTGGCCTCTTCGATCATTGAATACCGAATTATCGAATGATCGGATATTCGTTAATTCGATCATTCGATGATCGAAGGATTTAAAATCATTCAAATGCCTACTTTGCCAGATTGAACCTACTGAATACCAATAGAAGCCTATGGGAACTCCCCCATAGGCTACTTTTGCAAAGACCTGCTCGAATACCATTCGTACGATCAAATGCCTCAATCATTTGAATCTTATGAATTTTTTGGAGGCAAAAGTAAGATTTTTTCAGCAGTATCCGATTGTACGATTTCATCGTGAAATCGCATATCGAGCCTAAAACTATTCAATAAACATTCAGTAGTCGAATGCTTATCAAATTTCGAATAGATTTGTAGGATTTCATGGAAAAATAATAAATTTGCCCCTAAATCTTTCTTACTACTTTTTTTATTTTTGCAACTAACATGGAAACTCCATACAGACAGTATCCAGAGCAGAACTTAACTGTCGCCCGCAGCATTGTAAGGCAGCTATGCTAATGCTATGCCACTGTGCTGCCCATGGCTTACTTGACAGAGAAGGACCAAGGGGTACTTGTGTATACTACAAGTATACATATAATACATTTTCTGATGCTTTATTCTAAAGCAGGTTCTTTCGGTGAACACAAGATCATTTATTCAGATTAGAGGAAAGTCTGTACTATCTATGTGGAAAGGGTTTTATTGGCAGATACAGATTAGGTGTCTTTCAGGAAGTAAGTAAATACCAAGTTGCTGAAATGAACTCTACTATAAGGTTGATCCAGGGACTGGTCTGATAACCCGCTTGGGAATCAAGAAGGAATCCCCCTTCCCATTGGAAAAGGGTTCAGAGTGGTTTTTTTTGCCTTCCTCTAAATGAAGAATTATTTAGGTATATAGATGTGCATTTTTTAACCTTGTCTACAGCTGTACTATGTTACAATATAATTTATGAATATGAAGCACTACAGCTCAGTTGAGTGCCACTGGTCACATTAGCTGGGTTGCATGCTACATATCTTTGGGTCAAACCCAGCAAAGTGCTTACTCCAGTTTTTCAGTCTGGAATGCTTGTTACATATTATTTCAGAGAAGTGCCTCTTTACATTGTCAGAGGTTGGTCCTTTGGGTGGAATGTTGCCAGAAAAACATGCATTTTGACTTGAGTTAATTCCATGCATAAAAATGCATGGACATTTTGTCAACATTCATTCGAATGGGCCAGTTATTTAATATTTCTTTGATTTTGTTCAAAAACTATACCTCTCAAACAGTGTAGGTCTTTATAAAAACATATTGCAAAAAACAGCTCATGTGTAAAACCCTGCTTCACATAAATAAACCATTTTCATAATAATATACTTTTTAGTAGTATTTTTAGTGTCATTGGTTAATAATAAATAGAGAATAGCCATTTTAAAAAATAAGGGCAGCCCCCCTAGGATCGTATGATTCACAGTGCACACAAACATACCAAACAAACTATAAAGTTAGGTCACATGAGCCAATCAACACACAGGGGCCAATTTACGATATTCACATGAAATGATCGAAGTTCGATCGAATACGATCGAATAACGATCGTAAGAATTTTTCGTAAAATCAGATATTCTAATTTGGCCTCTGATCATCGAATACCGAATTATCAAATAGAACGAATGTTCGGATATTCGATCATTCGATGATCGAAAGGAATCAAAATTTAAAAATTGTTTGACTGCCTACTTCGCCAGATTGAACCTACCGAATTGCAATAGAAGCCTATGGGAATACCCCCATAGGCTTCTGAGACTGCCCGAATACCATTCGTATGATCGAAGCGTTCGATCGTTCGAATCATACGAATTTTTCGGATGCTCAAAGGAAATTTTACGATTTTTTATTGAAATCGAACGATCGGCATCCAATCGTATGAATTCATTGAGAAATTGAATATCGAGCAAAATGATAGCCTAAAACAATTCGATAAGCATTCGATGGTCGAATGCTTATCGAATATCGAATATGATCAAGCTAATTTTGGGGAATAGTAGTAAATTTGCCCCACAGAGTTGTGTCTTTTGCTTCCACACTTCTTCCTGTTACAGTTGTAGTATTTCTGGTCAGGTGATCTCTGAGGCAGCACACAGACCATCAAGAAACAGTGGTTCAAGGCAAGAGATGTAAAAGGGCAATATTTACATAAATATATATTCCAGTTTGGAAAGATTCTTTTATATGGCACTTGATTTGATATAAACTATCTCTTGCTCAAGTATTAATTTTGAGGGTATAACTTTCATAGAAATATAAAAGGGGTTGTTCACCTTCCAAACACTTTTTCAGTGGAGTTGTTCTCCAGAAATAAAGACTTTGTACAATTGCTTTTTAATTTTTTACAAGTTTTTCCAAAATCGGTAATTTAACCAAATTTAAACAATTCATTTTAACTTTGAATTTAAAGTTTATTGTTCCTGTCTAGGAGTGTTTCAGTCTGGCTGCTCAGTCTGGCTGCTTAGTGATCCAAGTGCAGATTCTGAACTGCTACAATTTTGCAACTAGTGGATTAGCAACTATTGAATGATTTCTAACAGCCGCCTTTAATGAAACTCAGGGTTTCTGCTCAGCAGGGCCAAAGATAAGAAATGTATCAATGGATGTATCAATTTAGAACAGTTACAGAGTCGGCGACCCTCTCCCCTGAGCTGCTTTAGAAAGATACTTCAATATTAGAAAAACAGAAAGTTATTGGAAAAAGTCTTTATTTTTGGTGAACTATCTGAAACCAACTGAACTGAAAAAGTGTTGGGAGGTGAGCAACCCCTTGGGCCTATTCTATAAAAATCTGAGTATTTAAATTAAAAGAGAGTAAGTCAGTAAAGTCAATAAGTCAGACCTCACTAGAATCCACAATTGGACCTTATTTATTATTTTAAAAAGCACAATTTCATCAGATTGGGGACAAACTCTATAAAATCAAGCAAAAATTCAAACAGTTCAGATTTTTTTCATTTTTCCCCAAATCACTCAATAGTTGGATTTTCGGGCTAAATTCAAAACAGACCACAGAAACTTCCAAATAGGATAGGGACCTCACCCATTGATTTATATAAAACATCCGCAGGTCTGAGATGGAGGATTTTCAGATTCTGACTTTTTACATCCTCAGGGTATACTAAATCTTGAAAAATTTGGGTTTTTCTTCCACTACAAGTACGGATTTTATAGTGAAAAAAAACCCATGACATTTTTCGAGTTTTTTGCATTCGGACTTTAATAAATAACCCCCCTAATGTGTCTTTCCATAGCTTCTTAGACACAACACTCTATTGTTCTCAGACTGACTGGCCAAACCTTTCTTGTCTCCTCTCATATCCCTTCTGATAATGACTGGTAATGAAAAACTTCAAGCATAGAAGCATCATGAAAACCTTTGTAAGTTTGATCATTGCCTCTACAGAGACATACCATAATATTATGTCAACATAGCTATGTCCCTGTAGGAAGCATAATTCATCAGTAAATGTTAGAGTACAAAAGACTTTAATTATACATTCTAGCCACACTAAACTGTATGTTTTTCAGGAAGTAGACTATACTCTGGTCTTGCTTAATTTCTTCCAGTAAATTATACCTGCTGATATTTGTGTACATCTTGATCAATCCTGGCCATTCTTGACCATGCAAAAGCTAAGGTTTTTTTTTTAATGTAGGTATCCCAATAGTGTCTTTGTCTATCATAAACAAAATCTTTCACACTCATTCATAACCTTACTAAAAACTGTTTCATACCTATAGTAGATCATTTGTTCAAAGTTATTTTGAAACTGTATGGAGGTAAGCTATAGAAAAGCTGCAGGTAAGCCCTTCAGCCTTCAGTGTTGATATTTTTGAGACTCATAACAAGCAGTAAATGGCCCTATGAGACACAGCATGTCTATCACCTATAACTCAGATCATTTACTGTGAACTTGGAAGTGACAGATAAGGGTTGCTGGGAAGATCCAGACAGGTAGGTTTAAAGTAAGTAACTGGAAATCTCTTGTGTGCCTTATGTCACAGATGGCTTATTGGTTTAGTTGACTTCCCTTGATATGTTATAAGGTGGAATGCAAAGGGAAAATTCTTCTTGATGACTGCTGAAAAACAATGTTAAAGTGCCCTCCAGGTGCTATACATACAAATGCCACAATCAACTACAAAACTGTTACAAAAGCTAAAAGCTACAGCTGAAAAAATCTGAAGCGTTACATTTGAGTTGCTTAAAGGAATTGTTCAGTATAAATGTAAAAACTGGGTAAATAGATAGGCTGTGCAAAATAAAAAAATGTAACAGAACAGAACACTTCTTCTTGCTTCTTCAGCTCTCTTTTGTTTACACTGACTGGTTACCCTGATTACCAGGCATTAACCAACCAGTGACTAGAGGGAGGGCCACATTGGTCATAACTGTTGCTTTTGAATCTGAGCTGAATGCTGAGGATCAATTGCAAACTCACTGAACAGTTATGGCCCCCCTTCAAGTCCCTGACATCCAGTCACTCCAGCCTTTATACATTACATTTTTGGCTAACTAACTATATTAGAAACATTTTTTAATTTGCACAGCCTATCTATTTACCCAGTTTTTAGGTATAAAGTAACTGGTTCCAATCTTGCCTTGTTCGTGCCTCTGACTCTGCCCTGGTCCAATCAGGGGCTGAAGTATTTTCAGATATGAAAGTAGAGTCTGGCACTCGCAGGTTAACTGCAAAAGTGTTTTATTTCACGACATGTTTCGGGCGAAGCCCTTTTTCAAGTGATGATCACTTGAAAAAGGGCTTCGCCCGAAACATGTCGTGAAATAAAACACTTTTGCAGTTAACCTGCGAGTGCCAGACTCTACTTTCATATCTGCAATTACCCAGTTTTTATTTTTACCCTGAACTGTTCCTTTAAACATTATGGTTTTACTTCATATTCTTGTGCCAAAAATATATGACCCTTTCAAGATTGTCTTGTCCCAAATTAATAGTGAAAGCTAGTGAGAGTTCACCTTGAAGATATCAAGTGCACTGACATTTTAGCTATCATCTCCTCAAAGACAACTTGTAGCTGTAAAACAAATTATGTCACATGAACCATGCTAGAGACATTGAAAGACTGCCAAGTCTGCACGCCTGCCTTGCATGCAATGATAAAAATGTTCTGACTGTAGAATGCATTGTGCACATCACTTGTTCAACTAGTCTGTAAAAATAGATGCAGGGTGGAAATCTTTTGTATTGCTATGGGGCCTTTCATTTTACTGTATAGATCAAGGTGGCCAGACCTTCCCTTATATGTTTATATAAAATGAAACAACAAACATTCCCCATGCATCTTTCACTCACATAACTTGAGGTTACTACGCCGCACAGCAAATTTGTTAGGGTCACTTTAGACATAAAATCAGATTTGTTTTGGCCTCATTTATTAAAACTGTGCATCATCCATTGTGTATGCATGTTTATCTATAAGGCTTGCTTTGGGAGATCTAAAATTGCAGGGGGAAACTAGTGTTCAGAGGCTTTGTCACTACTTTGGTGACAACCCATCTAAGGTATGTGTTTACTGTGTCATTAGCATGTGGCATTAACTGCATTATTATGTCCTAGCACTGTCCCACTGCTGAGATCATAGGTACCACTGTCCCTTCAAAAGTCATTACAATAATAATGAATCTAATTCGGGAATTAAAACTATAAAAGAGCAACTAAATGTTGTTAGTTTTGATGTGGGATCTTCGTCCTGATCTTTTTGGAGTCACAAAGGGTCTCAGTCGCAGAAGAAGAGGCAGCATCTTTGATGCTGTTGTCAGAGCCTTGCCTGGACCCTTCCCCATTTCTTCTGCCCTTTTGTTTCTGCTATGCTTTCTTTTAATACTTCAGAATTCAGTCACAAAATAGCTTATCCTGTATCTGACAGCCAGAAACCACCCAAAGTCAAATTTCACCATGTACTCATTAAGACAGAAAATCACAGACAGACAGAAAGACAGAAAATACACTGCTGTTATTATAAAGGTGGGACACAACCATGTATTGTTTTTTAAAAGATTAAGGGGTTTATTTACTAAAATTCGATATCTAATTTATTTAAATAAAAAAACGCAACCAAACTCCCATCCACGATTTTGCCTTAATTATCATTAAAATCACTTGCAAAAAATTGGGGAAAAAACATGATAAAATCAAGCGAAAACCTCTCTTGATTCACTTGATTTCTTTTGCGTAATTGCCCAAATTTTCAAATTCACAGGCTAAACCCAGCACAAACCACAATATCTTCAAACTGGGATAGGGACAAATGCAATTGACTTATAGATAACCTCAGTGATACAATGGAGATACCCAGAGAGTCCTGAGGTTTCCCTTCCCTTCTCCCAAAGAGACTCGTTCTCCGAGTAAATCACACAGCTTTCGTTCAATTAGTAAGGAGTCAGCGCTGCACAGCTTAGGGAAACAAGCAGTATGACAAAAGTAATAATATATAGTATATTTACACCTTTGTTGGTGTTAGTTAGCCCACTTTCCTAATTTCAATTAGTTAAGATTTTCTTCTTTTTCAAAATCAAGTGTCTCATATATTTAGAAAGCATGGCCACCACATGTAGTTTTAAATGTACTCACAAACGTTTAAGTATAGTGAAGAGCCCTTCAAAATATCTTTACTCCTAGGGGCAAATTCACTAACCTGTGTAGTTGAGCCTGCGTTGGCTTCGCTAGTATTGACCGCACTTCGCCAGGCATAGTTTCGCCAGCGCTATGCAAATTCACTAAAATGCGAAGTTGTGCTTAGGGAGGCGAACGGTAGTGAAGTTGCGCTACCGTTACTTCGTCAGGCAAAGCGCATTTACGCTAGCGATGCCTAATTCGCATACGGTGCAAAGTTAAAGTATAATAGACGTATATGCTGCAGCCACTACATTACTCTACCCAAGCCCAGAAAACCTTTAATAACTCAAATAAAGGTGTTCTATTGCCCTACACATGTGCCCCCTGTATAGTTGAGTTGCCATGTGTTAGGAAATGTAGGGGGGAAGGAGGGTAACCCTAAAAAAATTTTATGATCTTTTTCAGCCTTTAAACCTTTACCTTTAACCTTTATCACCCTTAAAAAAGTAAAACATGCCAGCGTTTTTTAGGGACTTAGACTTTTTTCAATCTCCTATCTATTGTACTGAACTTCGCCAGGTCTGACCCTGGCTAGGTAAAGTCTAGCACAAGAGGTAACGTTCAGTAAAATGGACATCTTAGTGAAATAGCTTAATTACGAATCTTCGTCAGTGCGCAACTTTGCCTGGCATATGGGTGCAAAGTTGCGTTGGTCTATCTACTTTGCTAGTGAAAAATCGCCAGAGTCAGTGTTAGTAAATTAGTGAAGTTGCGAAATGACGTCATGCTGGCGAATTAGCGCTAGCGTTAGCCTCTTCGCACTTTAGTGAATTTGCCCCCTAGTCCGCACATCCAGTCCTTTGTTACTTTAAAACAGGGAGCAGCCACATAGCATAAAATCCTTTTCATCAAGAAAAAGAAAACATTTTAAAAATACACTCACAATTGTGGAATAAGTATAAACAAGCATCAATCCTTAGCGAACACCAGATCTTGAGTACTTTGCAGCAGCTTTGCTCTGTCCATAGTTGCCTAATCGCCACGTGTCTGTCCCTTCTGGGGTGCTTAGACGTGACTTCAAGTGCTCGTTTGTCGCTCCGCCTGACGTGTTTCATCTGTTCTCCGACTTCCTCAGAGGCTGCAACCCCAACAGGTATTTGATGACAGATTTTAGGATTCTGACTTTTTGCTGCATCAGGGTATATAATAAATCTCAAAAACTTGAGTTTGTTTCCAGGAAAAATTCAAGTTTTCACCCCAAAAAGCCTAACCAGAAAAAAATAGAGTTTTATTAAATAATCCCCTTTTTTCTTAAGTGGCAGTATAATAAATTCATTTCACTAAGTAAACAGAAGAGGTAGGGGGTTATTTACTAAAACTACAATTTATCTCATATTTTTCCAAGTTCAACCAAACTCTGGTCCATGATTTTATCTCTTTATAGCAATAGAATAACTAAAAAAATTCAATAAAATTGAGCAAAAACCCGAATCTTACAAAGTTTTCAGATTTAACACCTGAGTTACAAAATTTTTTCAGGATATCGCCTGAAAACTACAAATTTTTCAGATTATTAGACAAAACCCAGCGCAGACCATGATATCTTCAATTTGTAAAAGGGAGATTTGCCATTGACTTCTACATGACCACTACAGGTTTGAGATGGGGGATTTTCAGTTTTAGACTTTTTTGCAGTTTCGGGGTATGATAAATCTTGAACAATTCAGGCTTTTTTCCACAAACAAATTGAGTATTTTCCCAAAGAACCCAGACCAGAAAAAAATAATGGGTTAGTAAATAACCCCCATAATGTACTCAGACTTAGAGACCTTGGGGTGGAGGATCAAATTGTTTATTCACTCCTTTACTGTTTGCTTTATCTTATTTATATATGGGACTGTTCCATATCTGCTGTGTCCCATTCCTAAGTCATTCACTTGTTTCCTCTAAACTTAAATTCATACCAGTAACAGTAACATTCATGGTCATTATCTGTAAGGAAAGCTCACCTGGCGTCGCAAGATGGCGGCTCCCCTCCGGTTACCCAGCCTGCTACAGATCCGACGTCAGCACGCCCGCGACGGAACGAGTCACGCGCGTCAACTTTGACGTCGGCGTCGACTTCGTCGCCGGCGACGGAACGTCAGCGCGCCGACGCGATGATGTCACAGCGTCTGAATTGGCGCCAACATGGACTATTTAAACCCTCATCTCACTACAGTCCTTGCCCAAGTATAGGTCTTAGCTACTAAGTTCCTGGGTGTGATTCTTGCTGTTTGAATTCCTGTTTTTGACCTTTTGCCTGAATACTCGTTACGAACCTTCTCTGCCTGGATTGACCCCATTGCCTGGACTTGACCACTCTCTTGCCTTACCCCTTGGATACCTCGCCTGTATTGGACTTGCTTCTTCCTTGGTCCCCACTACTCTCCGGAGCCTTCGGGCCCTGACATTATCAATGCAAATTCTTTGTATATATTCCTGTTCTTGTCTCCAAACACACCTGTTTACTTTACATACATCCCAAATACTATACCCTGATTTTCACTTCTGGTCCCTAACTAAGCATAGTCTATCTTTGACTGTTTTATCTTGATCTTCTGCCTGTCTTTAAAATTCCCTGTCATACCCAACCTCCAAACCTTTAAACACTTCCCAAAGACCCATCTGTTCAAGGGTCCCTATCTCAAACCTGCCACATTTTCTGAAGTCCATATGCTATTGTAGGGACCCAAAGGTTTTATATGTCCTTAAGGCTATAATTCCCTACCTTCCACCTTTTCCTAAGTTACTAGACAGAAACCATGTATCTAATTTAACATCAGTGTTATTGGCCAAGAGGTATAAGGGCAATTTCCTGACACACTTCAGTATAGTGTGTGTGTGAAAAGGGGTGGATCTTCCTCTTTGACTGCTGGTGTCCTTTTCAGCTGTATGTTACCATTGAGCCTGGGTACACCAAGGCCCAGTAAAGCCATTTCCCTAAAGGGGCAACACCTTTAGCGAATAGGGAACCCAGTGAATGAGGTATAGTTAGAATGGGTTATCTCTGCAATAGTCTCTCTAGGAGAGAGAGAGGGGTAGTGAGCATATATAGAAAGAGCAGCTTTGTGCTCCAACGAGCATCTGTGCAGGGAGTAGCTTCCCAAGGCTTCCTAATTGCCTTTAGTGAAGGGACCACAGTGGATAGGGTGTCAGGCTAGACTCCTTCTCCCTGACCACTCCGCTGGGCGGGATCCAGAATACTTAAAGGTATATCTGCCGGGGATTCCTACTGCTGCTTGACTACAATGCCTAATGGAGTCACATTTCTCAGCTGTGTCATCCACCTGTTCTAACCTGTGATATTACATCTACATGTACCTTTTATCATCTGTGAGTAAATCTGGGGTAATTTGTCTAGAACAAATAAATTGTTATCTTTTATCATAAGAATCTCCCGGAGTTGATCTTTTCCTATTTTTACCTGCAACATAGCCTGTGAGTTGTAGTACACTACACCATCTGCTGGAAGCTTCCACTTAGCGAAGGCCCTGATCCTGAAGTGTAAGTCCAATGTAACCCATGCTCCTCTTACTAGCTGTACATTAACTACTTTTGGACTGGATAACCCAAAATAGCATTACACTATAATGATAATTCTTTTCAATAACCTTTGCATAATGCAATTTAATTCAATCATTACTTAAACATTTTCTACTTCACCATGTCATACTATGAATAGCCTCAAATAAAACTGCTGTTTTTTTCTTAAGCTGTTACTGTGCAAATCTGATTTAATATCTAAAGTGTATGTGCCTTTATATTTATACGGGGCCACTTGTTTTCTGAGACATACGTTCTTCATGTACTAATGAGTTAACAATGCTGGTATAAAAATGATACTTTTAATGGTAAAGTAAATCCATAAAGAGAATACAAGTTTGCAATCCAAGCCGCTTTGGGACACCTGGAGCACACATGTTTAATATTTCATAACCACAAAATACTATTCAAATTGCTATCAAATTGTTTCCCAAGCTATTGATTGTAAACTAGACATTATACTAAGTTTTCAGCTTTCATAAGCATGGAAGCTCAGTATCAACAAATAGCTGAAATAGTAAACAGGAATTATTTAAAGTGTAGTGGCGTAACCACCATAAAACAGACCGTGTGAGCGCCATTAGTTTTTTTAAAAGAAAAGATTTAGGCTAGCGTCATGTGGTACAAAGAGAAGAAGAATGACTGCCAGTGCACAGTTTCAGCCTTTATAAATAACACAAATACTAATAGCACTCATAAACATTAAGGGGTCTTGACATGGTACATGTGCGTAAATATTTTGTAGAAAATATTTATAAAAGCTGAAATTGTTCATTGGCAGTCAATCTTTGTGTGCAATAATGGCTTTTTATTTTTTTCTAGTCACTGACCAACTCCAGAATGTAGATTACAACGAGGACTAAGGGCTGTATTTAGGTGCTGACCAAACCTCAGCTCACCCTCTTCTTTCAGCAATTGCAGAGGAACAAGTACCTCCTTTCTCCTCAGCTCTGTCACTGGATTTACCTACAAATATATTTTCTTGGTGACCCGAGGGGTCCCCTGAAGTTGCCATCCTAGGTTTGTGCATAGAATGCTTGTTTGGTAATATGGCCCTATGACCACTGGTATATAGGTGCGTCTAGCTATATATGGGTCAGACCAAGAGCTGGGAAGTTTTTCTTTTTAAATGGGGTACTTCTCTCTGCCTGTGACCACTACTAGGGATGTGAACTAACTCTATGCTCTGCTGTTTTCTCCTTTGTGCGACACTGAAATTAATAAGTGGAGGTGGAGCCCTTATTGCATGTGTACACCCGTTATATTTGCAGAGTTTGCACAAGTGCAGTTGCACATAACAATCGGTTAGCTCTTTGCTTACATTTTTCATTTGGAGTCAACTGAAAAGTGCGTTTATTGGGATGATAACCACACTTTACACTGGGTTTAATACTTTAATTTGGTGTCAATCTCTGTTCTAAATAGTAAATATTGTATCCCCTCCGATATTGCAATGAAATAGTAATAAAATGCAAACATACTGTGTTGGAAACATCATTTTAACCCCTTCAGTGCCAGTTTTACCTCTGTCTCACCAACTGCTTTGAGACAAAGCTGCACGCACATTAGAAAGTCTAAAGAGATCAAATAAGGACGATAAACAGACAGAGAAAACATGTATATCTGTCTACCACCAGACAGCAAGCAGGGGAATTATTTAGGACGTTCTCCAGATGGGGTTTGCCTGGATTAAACCTTAAGGCTCTAGTTAGCTAGACTGGCTTTGGAGGTTAAGCCTCCTGAATAAGCCATTACAGATTTTTGGGAAAATGCCATGGAAGATTTTTTTTCCTTAAGTCAATGTTTAGGTTTTATATTTCTGCCTATTTTAAGTGTAAATGTTCTAATTTGTTGTGTAACTAACTGTAAATGGTCTTTTATTGGCTATTGTATCAAGGCAAACATGACACCTTTGGGGATTTTGCTCAAGCGTTTTCTTTTAGTTAGCAGTAGTGATGAATTGATTGTACCTTCTAATCTGAAGTTAAGAGAATTTAAAGGAATTATACTAATATGCCTCTGTACTGCAATTATCATTATTAACTACTTAGTGATTAACAAAGTCCAAAAAATGCTTTCCCTCACTATTCAGATCTTCAAGCTGTCACATCTTAGCTGCTTCAGGCTTGGAGACTTACCCCTAGAAGTAATTAAAGGTACAAGGTAACCCATAGGAACCAATAAGATACTTGCTTTTTCACAGGTGAAACGTAAATGCTACTTATTGATTGGTTGCTGCAGTTGCAATGAACCAAACACCCTTAATTTGCAGATGTATATTATCAACTGGAAACATATGCACAGCTCTAGAGGTTGGCATACATAGGCAGATTCATTTGTTTATTTAGGCCCTTTAGACTGATTTGGCATTGTATCTACCTGTGTATGGGGGCCCTCCAACAGGACCACCTGACTGATATTTTGCTGAAGATCATCCAGATATCAACTGGGCAGGTTTGATTTTCCCATGAGATCAAGGACCATAGCAGCTTGTTGATATGGTCCTCTCTCTGATGGCTCATATACTCTCTTTTGAAATTCGATTATTTGGCAGCAAGTTGTGTATAAAAGAACAACAAGGCAACACACTGTGCTAAAATGCAGATTCTTGTGCGTACAGTCAGACAGAATTAAAATTGGATACATTTAGGATTCTCAGCTGCAAGTCAAACACCCTCCAAAACAAAACCCTTATAGTTCCGACACGGACTGCTTTATTGGTTGAGAAGCCTGCTGTAGGTATTTATGGTACTTTAATTTGCTGGAACCAAACAATATAAAGACCTGTTAAGACTCACTCCTCTGTTCCTCAATTTTATTCAAGGGAGGGCGTGCCATGCAGGGCTTCTAAACTGCAGCACTATTAAAAGAAACGTTCCATTAAAAACACAAGGAGCTACCCTGAAACAGTGGTTTTATTTTTTTTGAGAAAGTGTGCTCCATAGTTTTTGGACTTTACTTTGCTGTCAGAGATAAACAACCCATGGCAATGATTACATGCTGACCTCTGCTAGTCAATATTGATGATAAAAAACATATAGTTACCCCATTTGTGAGGGTCATGGACAGAGAGTCCAATAAATTGGGTCGTTCTCTGAAAGAGGATAAAACTTGCAGTCTGTTAAAAACAAATTAGAAACAGATAAATCCATCACTTAACTGGGATTTAATGGAATTAAGAGGCATTTTCCAGAGATTATGCACAATTAGGTGCTTTTGATATATTCTGGTTTCAAAAAAGTATGAACTGACCATACACCAGAGTGCTCTTTTTGGCATAATTACAAATTAATCTGCACTATTTCAATTTCTTTAGCAAAATGGTATCACATCTACCAGTAAAGATCCATTGGACAAAAATGCCAGTTTTGTGGCAAAAAAGCAGTAAACAGAGAAAAAAGTTAATTATTACACAAACATTTAATAAATAATATTTCTAATATTGGAACTGGAAGAATATAATCCAGAGTGATATCTTTGTAGTAAACATTGATGTGCTTTGACCTAGATACTGAAGCATTATTGTAACTATATAGCACTACATATAGACCTAGAATGAACGTGTTCCAATTCCTTTGAACTGTATTCATTAGCACAGCTACACAATATACACTTTTGTTTGCATTAGAGTTACATTATAAAGTGCTTACACTTACTGGCAAATATTAAGAAGATAACCAAAATGTAAACTATGTGTGTCAGAAAAGTATGACATACATCCTAGAGCAGGGATCCCCAACATTCTGAACCCGTGAGCAACGTTCAGGATTAAAAGGAGTTAGGGAGCAACACTAGCATGAAAAATGTTCTTGGTGTGCCAAATAAGTGCTGTGATTGACCATTTGGTAGCCCCTATGTGGCTTGTCAACCTATATCGAGGCTCTGTTTGGCAGTGCACTTCGTTTTTATGCAACTAAAACTTGCCTCCAAGCCTGGAATTCAAAAATAAGCACCTGCTTTGAGGACGCTGGGAGCAACATTCAAGGGGTTGGAGTGCAACATGTTGCTCACAAGCTACTGGTTGGGGATCACTGTCCTAGAGCCTGGAAGTTAAATATCACCCCCGATAAGGAGAAATTTCATATCATATTTGGTATCTAAGAGGACAAAAGCAAAGGTGGCAAACCATAGGTCAGTGCTTTCTGTCAAAAAGTCACAGCTTAGTGGCCAAAGGCTGACAGCCTCTCTTACTGATATATACATAGTTGAGGATAGAAAAATATCTATTTTGGAAGGTTTGAATATCATGTCGTACAAATACCCAGTTAACCCATGGATGTGATCCTTTCCTAATAAATAAGCACAGGCCTCTTTTGTGAGCTGATCTCTGACCTGGTGGCCAAACAACCAGATTGCCAATTATATTGGTGGCTTACTTAGTTTGCTGAAGTCTTCAAATGAGTGGAACTTTGTGTGTAAGCTGTCTAATATAGGCATGTTGTAACAATTACCATTCTTTAAAAAAAAAAAGAAATTTCTGGCTGGAAAAATTTAAATTCTGTTTAGAAAGTCACCCATGGACACATGTCATGTAAGGCAAATATAGAAATCTGCATTATATTCTATACTGTCAAATGATCCAGAATACCTGGGTCTTCAGATGGACAAAACTGAGCACGATATATTGAAACCAATGTTGGTGGTGAGTTCTACTGGAGCATGGAAGGAATTTTTGTTCCTTCAATAGGAGAACATTTTTCCGCAATACATGCTGATATTTGCCACCAATTTGAATATGTTTGAAAGTAAAAACAAAATGACCATAAATAAATTTGAATCCATATCCAGCCTCTAGAGTAAGTTATTATGTTATTATAATCAGATATACTGTAACAATGGTTAGCATTGTTTCATGCAATTAAGCTATGTCTTTGGTAGCCAGATGAGCTTAATCAATATTTATGTACAGGTATGGAATCTGTTATCTGGAAACCCGTAATCCAGAGAACTCTGCATTATGTAAACGCCATCTTCCATAGACTCCATTTTAATCAAATAATTTGAATGTTAAAAATTTATTTCTTTTCTCTGTAATATGAAAACAGTATTAAACGTTTAAATGATTTTGTATCAGATTTGTGGAGATCCAAATTACAGAAAGACTACTTTCTATATAACATTACGGATTACTCTTTGCTTCCCGCTGTTCTGACCTTTTGGGCTGTTGGCCTGAATGAAGAGAGCAAAACAAAGGTGGCTATACCATGATACCAGAATAATATAATAACTTTGAGGTTAAAGCATTAAAAATAATTGCATGATCATCATATTTCTTTTTATAACCCTAGTCCTATGTAATGTTCGTACCATATGAAGGTGCCAAACCAGGGAGACATAACTGACATATGAAATACCTTCTGTCAAACAGTAGTACCGTTTTCCTTTTAATCTGTTATATTGTTATTGTTTTGATTGCTTTCTTTCTATTTTGTTTTTTATCTGTGTTTGAAAAAAAGACAAAAAAAAATATGGCTATAAAAAAAAAATTATTGCATGATGGCAAATAAAATAATATGCTGACACTTTTAAAAAAAAAATGAAAAGAAGAAAAGAATACAATTGTGTATGAATAGTTGATAGTAAGATGATATTGGATATGTTAAGAGGAGCATATGGAATGTGACGAGTGCTGAGCAATATCATCTCTTTGCTGCGAGATTATATCAAACCATCCAAAATAATAATTACATAGGTGTTGACTATCTCATTCATGAAAATTCACCGTGTGTTTTCAGCTTTCCTAGGATAACCTATGATTCATAAATCATCTGGCAGTCAGTTTTATGGCATCTGGAGAGCAGCCTCCTCTGCGTTTTGGCAAGAACTCCATCGCATGAGTGCATATAACAAAGTTCACATTAAACAATGACAGATTTTTATAAAGTACATAATTATGTTTTGCCCGTAGGTTTCTTTTTTTTCTTCTTTGAATAGCCATATTTAAAAAAAAAAATATTACAAAGGGCCCATGCCATTTACAAATCATTTTAAAAGCATTATTTTTTATAACTGTTTAAGCATAATTTCAACGTGACAGTTTGTAATAGTGTAAATTTTTAGCATAAAACTTTTATTTAGCTATTAAGGTGCAATAACAGGTACATTAAAAGCAACAGTAAATTATTGCTATTATTTTTAATGTGGCATGAATACAGCAGGTTATTCAGAGCTATAAATGTTAAGATCATTTTCAAAGCACCATTTACTCACAACTAAAATAAAAATGTATCTCAAACTTACTGAGATACATATACAGTTATATCTACCTACAAATTCTATATGTTATATATATACTGTATGTCTATATGTTCTATATTTTAGTGTTCTAGAATGGCAATATTACACGTGGCTCTTTTTTCACAGACATCTGACTGACAGTTGCCATACAGTCTGAATCTTGCTGATTGCCCTTACTTGTTGCTGGTAGGGTCCAGATCAATAAGTATGCCATGGCTGCTGAGGCCTTATTAGCTCACATTCTCCCTTAGTTTGATTAATTATACTGTAGATATATATGACTTGATCCTGATTTAGTGTTAGCAGTTACTGTATATATTAAGGATGCTTTTAAGAGTTTGTTTCATGTCAATTTATAGATTCCTTCATTTATCAGCTATGTTTACCTGTACAGAACCATAGCGAGTAGGAACCTGAATGCATAATGGGAGTTTGTGGGTGAAAATCTAGAATCTCCATTATTTATTTTCCATAGTTTTTAATTATATGCTTTCTTCTGACTCTTTTCCAGCTTTCATATTGGGGTCACTGACCCCATCTAAAAACAAATGCTCTGTAAGGCTACAAATGTTTTGTTATTGCTACTTTTTATTACTCAGCTTTCTATTTAGACCCTCTACTATACATAATACATTCTCTTATCCAAATCAATTTTCTAGGGCAATTTGGACCCTATTAAACAGATTGCTGAAATTGTAAACTGGAGAGATGCTGAATAAAAAGATTAATAACTAAAAAAAACACAAATAATAAAAAAGGACAACCAGTTGCAAATTGTCTCAGAATATCACTCTCTATATCAGGGGTCCCCAACTTTTTTTGCTCGTGAGCCACATTTAAATTTAAAAAAGAGTTGGAGAGCAACACAAGCTTGAAAAAGTCCATGTGGATGTCAAATAAGAGCTCTGATTGGCTTTTTGGTAACCCCTATATGGACTGTCTGGCAGCCTACAGGAGAGAATGTTTGGCAGGACATCTGTTTTTTATGCAACCAAAACTTGCCTCTAAGCCAGTAATTCAAAAATAAGCACCTGCTTTGAGGCCACTGGGAGCAACATCCAAGGAGTTGGAGAGCAACAAGTTGCTCTCGAGCTACTGGTTGGGGATCACTGCTCTATATCATGCTAAACCAGGCCCAGATTGGCAATCTGTGGGTTCAGGCAAATGCCCGATGGGCCCCTTGCTGTAAAATATAAATGGGCTGCTCGCCCAAAAATGCAAATTAGGTCTATCTTTAATATGTAAATGAGCCAATCACTTTAGAATGTAAATGAGCTGTCCATAACAGCTAGCCACAGCTTAGCCAATGACTGCATTTGTTAGTGCACATGTCAGTACTGGCATATGGAAGGAACCAGGAATTCTGACCAACTTCAGTTAGTAATATTATAGTTGCTTGCTTTCTACCCAATCCCTTATGATTATGATTGGTATGTTGGCAACAGGAGGATCCATGCTCAGAAAAATCACTTCAGCCTGTATATGGAACACTGTGATATGTAGCATTAATTGCATGAGACAGCCTCTTCAAGTATGCCACACTTTGGCCCTGTGATACACATGGTAATTAAAGTCCTCTTATCTGCCAGGGTACATGGTCTAGCTGGGGGCACACAAAGGAAAAATTTGAATATACTGTAAGTATAGGGCCACTAATCCATCTTAAAATATCTATAAATAAACACTAGTTCTAGTTAACCTTGGGGTTGGAAATATATATATCATACTTTGCATATGTGTGAATACATGGGCTGCTTTGATACTTTTGCCAGGGCTGCTTTTTCCTCCCAGTCCGGCCCTGTGCTAAACGTTAACTCAAAGGTGAACAACACCTTTAAGGGCTAGTCCAGACGGGGAGATTCGGGGGCGATCTGTCGCCTGGCGACTTCTCGCCACGACGGATCGCCCCCGAATCTCCCCGAATAGCTAGGCACCGGCGAGGCTTAAAAGCGCCGGCGTGTGTCCACACGGAGCGGCGCGATTTTTAAAATCGCTCCAAATTGCCGCTGGCGAATAAATTCGCACTGGCAAAAATTCGCTGGTGTCGAAAAAAAACGAGATGCTCGCCGAAAATGACGCAACTCACTAAGAAAATGAGATGCACACCGTTTCGCGAATTTTTACGCGAAACGGGATAGATTCTCCCATCACTACCAGTAGGCACTTCCAGCTGATCCCTAGACTAATCTGAAGGAATTTTCCCCCCTCTGAGACAAATTAGAGAGGCTTCAAATGTTTTTTTTTTTGCCTTCCTCTGGATCAACTAGCAGTTAGGCATGTTAAAAAAAAGGTTGAACTTGATGGACGTTTGGCACAAGTTATAGAGGATTGAATCAACTCTCTTTCACTCTGCCCAACTGTATGAATAAGTGCTAGCTACAACTGAATGATATAAAATGAGCATTTGTCACAAAACCAACTTAAGTCACAATGCTTTCTTATCTGCTGAGCTCTGCAAAGGCACAGATATAATATGGTATACATACTAGATTTATGTTTGGAAGTTTCTTATTTTAGGTTAAAAAAATTCTGCTAATCTTGATATATTCAATGTACTCTTAACTGCCTAAGGACTATTATCATGGTTACATTCGGGTCACAGTCCTTTACAAAGACATGGGGTTTTCCAGTAAAGGGTCTTTCTGAAATTTGGATCTCCGTATATTAATTCTGCTAAAACTAATTTACACGTTACATAAAACCAATAGTATTGTTTGGCCTCCAATAAGAATTAATATTTTAGTTGGCATCAAATACAAAAATAATTTATTATAAAATTTGAATTATTTGATTAAAAGGGAGTATATGGCAAAAGGCCTTACCATAATTTGGAGATTTCTGGATAAGGGGGTTCAAGGTAATGGATCCCATACCTGTACTTATAATTAAAAAAAATAAGAAAGTACTTTTATATTTGACATGGCTTTTCTATACAGAATTCTGTTACATGTTATATATGGAATGATTAACCATGTTTACGAAAAAAGAAAATACCATGTCCTTCTGCTGTCACTAGTAACAGGTAACCTAAGTGCTGCCACACTCCCCAGCATGGAACAGGTCAGGTGTTATAAGGCTGTGTGTATTGTTGGGAAAGGTGTTGGTGTTGAGTTGCAGAGATTTTGGCTGGTATATCAGAATATCAGTTATTGTTTGCGTTAAGCACAGATTCTTAGTAACAATATAAAACAAGAACCAGTTCATTTCTATGTAGGTTATCCAAAAATTCCAACATTTCGTAACTCCTCGTGGGGAAGAACCAGTGTATTCACATGATGGGAAGAGTATTTGTCTTGATGACCTTAAAGCAACTTTTTCACTTCTTTTAGATAGAGTGTGAAAATGGAAGATGTCTAGTGTGGCCAAAAGGTATAACCCCATTATTTTGACTAAATAGCAACAATGCTGCTGCAATGTCAGTGTCAGAAAGGTTAGATTGAAGGAATTCTTATATAGCATAGCACCAGGAAAGTGTTTTTTTTACAGAGCAAAGTACCTCCTGCTAGTCATTGTGGATCTTTTCCCAGTCAGGCTACTGAAAGTGTTATTGATCTCCCTGATTACATTTCTGGCAAATATCCACCTGAATATCTGCCTCGTGTCATTAGTAAGAGAGTATGTTGAATTTCATAGCTGCTTCCAGTAGCACAAAGCAAACATTTCTATTTGTTTTAACAAAAGCTACCCCCACATCTACACCAACATGTTCTCCTGTTCAA
Organism: Xenopus borealis; assembly: GCA_024363595.1. NCBI lineage: Eukaryota > Metazoa > Chordata > Amphibia > Anura > Pipidae > Xenopus > Xenopus borealis. The sequence goes on from CM044439.1 coordinate 84,557,593, forward strand.
TTCCATGATAAGAATGTGTGTAATACATTGACTCACAGTATAGTGGGATATCCATGAGATGGTGAGTAATGGGGAACGGAAAATGCATTCATTTTGTATTTATCTTATGGGAATATTAGGGAATATTAGGAGGCGAAAACCTATTTAAATATCCTCCCTGAATTCTACTGAAGGTTTTGCTGACTTGCAATTTTGTTTTTGGCTTAGGTCTCATTGTTTAAGATCAACTGTAACCTTCCTTATCATGTGTAAAAGGGAGTAGTAATCTGGCACTCTTTGTATATAGCATTTGCATTTGGAAATGAGCCTTTAAAAATCTCAGAATAGTGTAAAAAGAAACCTATAATATAAATAAAACCCCGATTTGTATGCAACTCTACTTTCTATACATAAAATTTGCATTGGAAATTGACTCAGTCCTTCCAGGCAGCTTATTGACCCCTTTAAGGTGCCTACTGACAGTCTCACCCACCAAACAAGTATTCTACTTTGTACCTTGTATGGCCACTTTAAATTGTAATTGTATTGTCATCTTCACTTAGCAAATCCCCATTTATCCTTTTGGTTAATGCTTATCTACAGTGCCCATACATCATCATGACACAACACCCCTTTTTTATGGGGGATTAATTGCATATCTAAGGGTTTCCCCTTAATTTTGATTTCCAGAATTCAGAATTCAAAATACATTCACTTAATGAACGAAAAGGCCTTTAAAAATTTATATTTTGGGTATATAATGCCTCATACAGTCATGCCAATAGGCGGTGGGTTTTATGTCTCCTTTGTTACCAACATGCAATTTGTAAATAAGTGTATAATAATTATTTAAAGGAAAACTATACCCCCCAAACAATGTAGGTCTCTATAAAAAGATATTGCATATATTGCATATTGCAGATGTTGCATAAAACAACTCATATGTAAAACATTGCTTCATGGAAATAAACCATTTCCTTAATAATAGACTTTTTAGTAGCATGTGCCATTGGGTAATCATGAATAGAAAATAGCCATTTTAAAAAATAAGGACAGCCTCCTGGGATCGTATTATTCAACTGTGCACACAAACATACCAAACAAACTATAAAGTTAGGTCACATGAGCCAATTAACAGAGAGTTGTGTCTTTTACTTCCACACTTCTTCCTGTTACAGTTAGAGTTGAAATATTTCTGGTCAGGTGATCTCTGAGGCAGCACTGAGTGATACAAAAAAGCAATATTTACTTAAATATATATACCAGTTTGGTAAGATTCTTTAATATGTCACTTAATTTGATATAAACTGATGCTCAAGTATTCATTTTCGGGGTATAGCTTTCCTTTAAGAAATGAAGTTGTTATAACCAGTATTAATTATAAAGAACACATCTAGTGTAAAATGGCCCTTATTTTAGTGTTTTTTTTCTCGAATCCTTCAAAGGTTAATAACATAAAGGCTTTACTCATTAGGAAATTTGTATTTTAAGGAAGTTTTGACATAACTTTTCTTATTTATGCAATCAGTTACTGCTTAGTAAGAGATGTGAACCATAGAGTCTGACAATACATATGTCTATGCCTTTACTTGGTTTTGACTTAGCAAAGAAAGTGCAATTTTCAGCAAAACGAAACTTTTTGCAATCAGCAGTATTGGGAAAGTGCAAGGTGAAAGTGTCTATGCCTGCTTGTATGGCAAGGGAGTGAGGTTTGGGTGTGTCACAATCTGCAAGGTGGTAAAGATGTCTCATCATTGCCTGATGTTGCATGTTATGTGCAAAATCTACTTATTTGTCTGGTGTCAGTCAATGAAAGAATTGTCTTGTAAGATTTCTGTTCTGTATTGTTATTAGTAGTGGCACAGTACCAAAACAAACTTAGAAGGAGAATGGGAATGAGGCTTGATCAAAGAATACATTGAAATTATTGTGGCATCTTGTGTGATAATATTGCTATGCTCCTATTGTACTATGTTTACAAATGACTGACCAAGCCAGATTCCAAGTTGATCCCTGTATATCTTATGTGTCTACAAGAGACCTCATTAACCCTGAAGCTGTTTGCATGCAAGAACAAATTCTGTACAACTCCTGAAACTGAAAAAGAGGAAGCTTTTTATGTTTATGTTGGACAAGTCTAAGTTATTATAACTATTTTAGTTAAATAGTCTGTTTATAGGAATAAAGTAATATTTAGCAAATGCAGTGAAGAGAAAAATCGGCAAGGAATTTACTTATTTCTGTTGTGAAATAAAACCCCATTAAGCGCCTTTATAATTTAAAGTACTATAAGGATATAATATCATATGGGAATGTATTGCAGCTGTATGTTCAAATATGTCAAGATATGGCAATAAAAGTTAGAACCTGTAGGTGGCTATATTTTTGGAAATCTAGTTAAATAGCAGTAAGCAAAGGTGACAAGATTGCATGCAAACAGGCTTCTACTTCCGAGAAGGATATCCTTCAGGGACCATTAATCACAGATGGAGAAGCATACAATATATTAGTTGGGTTTAAAAGAACATGGAAGAACTAGAATGCACTCTGTTAGTCTAAAGCTTCTGCGCTTGTGCTGGAACAGGTTCAAGCAGGTAACCCACTTACTAACCAGTTCAAGGACGAAAGCCAGTGTCAGCTGCGGAACAAGCTCAGGCAGGATATTCTCTTGACCTTCTGGTACAGGTTCAAGTCATATATTCCACTTGAGATTCTGAAAGATGCTAGATAGCTAGATCACATATTGCTGTGACAGTGGAAGAGCCGTCCCCAGGTCCAACTGTCCACACTCACCATACATAACAAAAATCCTTAGGTCCTGCTGTAACTCTCGCAATTATTACAATAATAATGATTACTTTTGTTCATTATGTACATTAATTAATAATTCTTAAAAAGTGACCTCTCCATATCCTCAAAGTAATACACTCTCCTGAGTTTATCCAAAGCTGTAAATCTCAAATGTAAATCATGTTGTTCCATTCACTTTCAATAAGGCTGTAAAAACTTGACATTATAATGAACTTGAAAAAAGATCCTCAAACATCAAATTCCTCGAGTGCTGCAGATAAACTTCCCATTGACATCTGCAGTATCATGGAATGTTTTAGGTGGCAACTGTTTCTTTTAAATGATAAATCTCAAATAGTTAAAAGATAAATGAGAATAGTTGAGACTGCTATGATTTTACTCAAGTAAACGGTTAAAAAAAACCCACAGTGTCGCCTATTGATAAAAAAGTGCTGGAGAGTTTTGTGGAGTTGTATCTGTGGGTTAAGGGCACACACATATGAATCTACAGTTACAAATAATTGTAAAACCACTGACAAATTTTGAAATAATGTATACAGGTATGGGATCCATTATTGGGAAACTTGTTATCCAGATAGCTCCAAATTACAGAAAGGCCATCTCCCATAGACTCCATTTTATCCAAATAATCCACATTTTTAAAAATGATTTCCCTTTTCTCTGTAATAATAACACAGAACTTTGTGTTTGATCCCAACTAAGATATAATTAATCTTTACTGGAGTCAATACCAGTCTATTGGGTGTATTTTATGTTTACATGATTTTCTAGTAGACTTAAGGTATGAAGAGCCAAATTACAGAAAGTAAATCCATTATCTAGGAAAACCCATGGTCCCATAACTGTTCTGGAACGTTGCTTAGAATTTATTTATTTTCTTGTCATGCAAGAAATAGCTCAGTGCAAGTATAATGAACTGATGAGTTATAGTAATGTCTTTGTTTGTGGTTCAGTATGTACTATGGTATCAATGCAAGCTGTTGGTCTTTTTGAATCTCCATAGGTTAAGTGTTACTAGAAGTTTTGGACTACCTGTCCATTATACAGGTATAAAGTTGTGATCCAAGGAACTTGACAGTGTAAACCAGTGATCCCCAACCAGTGGCTTGCAAGCAACATGTTGCTCACAACCCATTTGATGTTGCTCCCAGTGGTTTCAAAGCAGGTGCTTCTTTCTGGCTTGAAGTCAAGTTTTGGTAGCACAAAAATCAGGTGTACTGCCAAATTGAGCCTCCTATAGGCTATAAGTACTCATAATGGTTACCAAGATCCAATCACAGGCCATATATGGGACCCTCCATTAACCTTTTGCATACTTCTGTTGCTCTCCAACTTTTTTTGGGTAAGAAAGTTGGAGACCCCTGGTATAAAATATTTTCCCTTTGCTTCCCTTTCTAGAAGTATTACATTTCCACATATTTAAACAAGTAAAATCATCCTTTAGAGTCATTTTAATGACTTTTCTGTGAATTTGGAGGGCTTTGCATTAGCAAGGTGTAAGGTGTCATTGAGGCGTGGGATTATTTCTGTGTTTCCAACTTTCTTAGAATTTGCTTTTTGTGGTGAATAACCCTATCATCCAATTTGATTATGTGGGCGTAAAAAATAGAACATGACACTTTTATGTAAATTTCTGCAGTAAAAGGGCTTTTAGCAATATTAAAACAAAATATGTTGCAGTAGCTGCCCCAATTATTAAAAGAAGGAAAATATTTTAACATTTTATATATGAAGTGCCAACATCAGCCTTGCAATAAAAATAAGAACCCAAAAAATAATGTCCTTTGCACCCCAAATCTAACTTCTAATAAAAGGCATGCAATTTGTTTATGTGACATAAACTGTGCCAAAAACACTTTTTCATAATTTGACAGCCTTATATATAAAGTGCAAACCCCCACTTCAAAATTCGAAGGAAACGACCTGACAGAATCACATGAAAAAGTGCAGATATCACCTTCTAATGAAACAACTAATATACTGTATATAAGTGGCTGCTCACATCTGCAGTATTTTAACATTAAGTTAAGATACAGTTAAGGGTTATGGAATGCTTGGTATTTGGACTATTCTATTGTATGTGAGGCATTTGTGGACTGGTAGCAGCATTTATTGGTGCCACTAAATGCCAGCTATAACCCAATTGAACTGAATGAATAAAGTAGTTTTTTTGTGTTTCCATTGCATTCACCCAACTCATAGACACCAGCATGAGGCGTAGCAGTACTTTTAGTACTAGTGCTTTAACAGAGTGCCCACAATTGCTTATTGATGATTCTTCACATGAGCTTTCTAAGAAAAGAATTACTTGGTATGGCTGTCTATTCTATCTCCTGATTATATTTACTACTGAATAAGGCATAAGATATGAGATAAGTAGATGCGGTATTCTATGTGTCCCTCCCAGCCAAATCTGCATGTATACAGCACTGCCTACAACTGGCAGCAATGTTTTCATGGAGAAAATGATCTCTATGCAATTCTTCTACATGCAGGGCAGGGAGCAAGATGCAAAAATACATGATGGGTTCTGACACTTTGCACCCTCTCCTGGAATGTAGTTTATGCTACAAGGCATAATTCAGATGTGTAATTCAGATGCACACATTGTGTACAGACTGCAACAGGACCTTGTACTTACTACCTGCTCTGCACCCTGAACCAGAACACAGCCAAACACTGGATGCAAATTATGAAGGATATATTTTGCCCCTATATTGTTCTTGCACTTTTGTCCAGCGTGTCTGTAAATGACCTTGTGAAAACACAATGGGGAAGATTCACTAAAGGGCGAAGTCGCTAATGCTAGTGACTTTTCACCAGTGTTGCGACCCACAGGGGCATCGACAATTCACTAACAGGCACAGACGCCAATTCGCACACTATCGCCAGGTGACTTTTTGCTCTGGCGAACGATTGTTACTCCGCAAATTCACTAAAGTGCAGATTTTACTGAACGTTACCTCTTTCGCCAGAGTTGACTTTGCCACCTCAGAACAGACAAAGTGGTAAAAAGAAGCTAGATCTGCCTCAATCTTCATTGACTTACATCATATCCTGTCTGCTGAAAATGCATTTAAGTTCAAAAAATGCTGGCAACTTCCTTTTTTAAGTGGGATTGCCTGCAAAAGTCCTAACAGACTTTTTTTGGGTAACCGGTTTTCTCCAGACATTTTATAACATATGGAACATTAATTTTACAGTGGGCTCGTGTGTAGGGCATTATATTAACTCTCTTGTCTTTATTAAGGTTCCCTGGACATTTGTAATGAAAACCGGTAACCGGTAACCATTTGCACCACCATTTATAGTAAACTTCCATGCTACTTTAAAGGGATACAGTCATGGCAAACATGTTTTTTTTCAAAACACATCAGTTAATAGTGCTGCCCAGTAAACTTCTGCACTTAAATCCATTTCTCAAAATAGCAAACAGATTTTTTAATATTCAATTTTTAAATCTGACATGGGGCTAGACATTTTGTCAATTTCCCAGCTGACACTGGCCATGTGACTTGTGCCAGCACAACTGCTTTCTGGAAGGCTGTTGTTTTTTCTTCTCAATTTAACTGAAGGAGTCTCAGTGGGACATAGGTTTTTTACTATTGAGTGTTGTTCTACCAGGCAGCTGTTATCTTGTGTCAGGGAGCTGTTATCTGGTTACCTTCCAATTGTTCTGTTGTTGGGCTGCTGGGGGAGAAAGGGAGGGGGTGATATCACTCCAACTTGCAGTACAGCAGTAAAGAGTGACTGAAGTTTATCAGAGCACAAGTCACATGACTTGGGCAGCTGGGAAATTGACAAATCTGACATGTCAGATTTCAAAATGAATCTGTTTGCTCTTTTGAGAAATGGATTTCAGTGCAGAATTCTGCTGGAGTAGCACTATTAATTGATGCATTTTGAAAAAATGTCTGTATTCCCAGCTTGATGTGTTAAATTGCATGTAGCCAGGGTTATTGAGCGCTACTTTGCAAAATGCTACATGTGGTCTTGTTACAGTAATTGCAGAGTGGATCAACTTAAACATCTGTCCACTGCAGAAGAAGCCCCATAACATTGCAATCATATACAGTAGTTAGGATACACGATATAAATCCTAAATCCATATTATTAACCTGGCAAATGAATGCATGAATGAATCCATTGCTACTGCAAGTGCTCAGGTACAGCACAAACACTCCATTCTATAACTTCACCCTAGACACTTGCAAGTTTTTTTCAGTCACTCATGTAAAAGCAGATTTCAGTTTTTAAAAAATTCAACTTTAGCTGTTAGAGTTATTAAAACTGTTCTGTGTTGGTAGACTGCTTAAAGGTTAAAGTGGGAAGCCAGAGGAACATTTGAATAATTATATATATATATATACATATTTAATCATTCAATCGAGTCAGTTGGAAATTGTTAAAAAAGGAAAACAACAGAAACGAAAAAGGGAAATACATTCAGTTCTGTTACGTGACTAATAGTAGGTCATCTTAGCATGTGTCCAGATGTTCCCTTTTATATTCTGCAAAAACAGGTTTGTACCTAGAAATATAAAATACTTTAGCTTCACACTCCGTATAGAAATGGATGAATGAAAATGAACTGCAAACTAAATTAAAGGCGCATTAACAGAAAAATATGCTACTACATTTGCATGGGTGTTAAAAACCAATGTTCAAGGAACAGTAGAATGGGCATTGGGCAATGAATGATTGCAAAAATTAATGATTCCCTGGGTAAGTTATTAGATCCTGAGTTTGATGTTTTGTGAGGAGTCCTACATCAACATACTGTTGCCTTAAATACATCAGTACACACAAACATACACATGTACATTACAAAAAAATGATCCAACATTCTCCAAGCAGGATTAAATTTAAATTTATGATAATTTATCCCTCTAGGGAAAGATTTCAATCCAATCTGAAGCATGCACACTCCTCTCTGTTTTTTTAATGTGATAATCTGCTTGGTATGAATACATGACAAATGGGCATGCCTTAATAAATATGTCAATTGAAGGTATCCCTGTGACTAGTTTAAACCTTATTTCTTGTAAATTTAACACTACTACACAGACTATTGCTACACATTGAAAGACCCAATTTCTATCATTCAATAAAGTGAAGAAAAAAAAAGAGTAAATTTTTATGAAAAATGAACAGCTAAATCCCTAGGATTTTTGGTAAATTTACTCCCAAATAGTGCTTAATATAACTTAATTCAGCCCACTCTATTACTTTTGTTTTTTTTCTGTTGTTATTGTTTACACTATAAGCTTCTTTTTTTCTCTCCTCTCTTTTCTATTCTTCCTATGTTTCTATTAAATCTTTCGTATTTACCTGACATGGGTTTTGTTTAACCAATACAATGTTGGCCACATCTGGTTGATCAGATCCTTGGCCGCTGAATAAAAAGTAGAGCCCACACACTGCAATTGTACCATACAGGGCACATAACAATTCTTGTTCATTGGGATTTTCAATATTGCCTGGCTAATATAAATATCACTGGCTTGTTTTGCTCACATCAGGTTCATAAATTCATATACAATTTCAATAAATATTGGTAAAACAAGTCAATCTGTAGACATTTTGGGGACCTGAAAAATAATTTGCTGTGGGGCCCAGTAATTTCTAGTTACTCCACTGTCTCACATATTTGCTAAAGTTAGTTCTTAACCTTCCTTCTTGGTTTCCAAATGTACCTTAACCCTTTTCCAGCAAGAAACTACTTAATATTACTTAGATCAGGGGTCCCCAACCTTTTTTGCTCGTGAGCCACATGTAAATTTAAAAAAGAGTTGGAGAGCAACACAATCATGAATAAGTCCATGGGGATGACAAATAAGAGCTCTGATTGGCTTTTTGGTAACCCCTATATGGACTGGCAGCCTACAGGAGAGAATGTTTGGCAGGACATCTGTTTTTTATGCAGCCAAAACTTGCCTCTAAGCCAGTAATTCAAAAATAAGCTGCTGCTTTGAGGCCACTGGGAGCAACATCCAAGGGGTTGGAGAGCAACATGTTGCTCGTGAGCTACTAGTTGGGGATCACTGACTTAGGTAATACTTGCCTGCTAAAACTTGTGAGGAACCTACTTGCTACCTTATGATTACATGCTTTATGAAGTAGACCTTGTTTATCAACGATCAGGCTCATCAAATTTTCCATGACAAATATGGAATCCATACAACATTTACATCCACAAATAGAATCAAGAATACTTTATAAGTTAGTGACCATTGTTTTTTTGACTCTGCTTTACAGATATATTCTCATTGGGTCACTTTGTCTGTGTATCCGTTAGGTATTATCTATAATACCATTTGGTAATATCCCAAGGAAGATAACATATGAAAGATGGTTATATTAGATACATTTACACAGAAAAAAAAAGTCACAGAACTGATCCCAGGAAACATGAACTCAAAGGTCAAGTTATAGAAAAGTGGGTGTTAGGAATGACTGGAGAGACATGAAGATATAAAGCAATACTGCAGTATTTATAGGTTGTTTGTGAGCAGTTAGTGGTTGACAGTGGCAAAGACTGTAGCAATGGCATATAGAATGACCCTGCCATTGGTCTTTTACTTTGTGCATTATATATTTTTTACTTTTGTCAGGGCAGATACTGTTTTGCCATAAAAAACAGTATAGTGAACAACTTTTCTTAAATCTTAAGAAAAACTAATAAAAAAAAATAGTCACTCTTAATACCAGTAGCCTTTTGCTGTTTTCGGTTGCTATAAATGTAGCCAACCCTTTATTAAAGCTGCCTGATGCACACATTTTACTCCATAACCCAACAGAAATTGAATATTGTGTTACTGTATATTTTGTGACCATTAATGACTATATTGCATCACAAATTTCCCATGTGGCATTTTTTGGGGCTGTAGACTAACAAGTAGATTATATAAGACTCTCCTTAAATCTAGATTTGTTTTGCTATCACTGGTTTAGTCATGCCATGTGACACACTCCAATAGAATGATGTTATTCAAGTGTTTGGACATGCTTATTGAATACCTACAGGAAGATGGAGTGAATAATTGTGGTAGGGCAATGGAAATATGTCAAATTAAATAGAAGATCATATACTGGTATAATATGCAACACAGTGTTACTAAAAGTTCAAGTGTCTCCTGAAAAGTCTTCAAAGTCTTCCTCATCTATTTTTACAGCACCAGTAAGTTATGCAATGCTTTGTAATAGTAACTGGCGCAAAGTTCTCTTGTTTTGTCCACTATACGTACTCAAGGGTGCCCAAACTTTCATTTTAAATGATTTCATGCTTTGCACAGTACAATTAGCACTTGATTTTAATCTGACCTGTGTGTCTGGAGCCATGGATTGATTATGTGCAAATTTTGGTTCCCTATTAGTACAGCACAATAAAGCAAAATTAAATCAAGTAACAGGCATGCCAAATGCCCTTAAAATCCTCTAAGATTATTGAAAAAGCTCTATTTGGAAAATGTATATCATTAATTGACAGTATGTGGTTTTATTCTGTGCTGGGTGGCAGTGAAGAATAGTGGTATTTTTCTGTAGGGGTGCCTTATACAAAATGCTTCAGTTTCATAGTATTGAGGTGCCAATATGGAATATGAATGTCTTTTTGTTAACCATAATTTAATATTGCCATTAATCCCTTTACACTTTTTATAGGGACAGACCATGATTAGAGCCAGTAAAATAGAGATTCCGATTGAACTGCTTAGGCCACTGTCAGTCTGTCACTAAAATAATGGACAACAATACGTACATCATACATTCTAAATGCAAAGCATATTTGTAATGCTCTTTGCTCATAACAAATGTTCTTACATACTGTATTACACGCCAATGTTATTTTTTGATGACTGTTGAGGCTTCATACAATAGCCAAACAACAGATTTCTCATCTTGGTGTAGTGATATTGGTGTGGCTTTAAAAGGATTTTACATTTCTTTATACAATAATTCAGAATGTGTGAAATGCCTCTTGGGGGGATTTGGAAGATTTCAAAGGTGCAAAGCACATAGGGCAGGAATTTCAACAAATTTCAAGACCAAACAAAAGTGACAAGCTACACTTTCCACCTAGTTTCCTTGCCATATGCATATGCTGATATTTATCTGTACAAGTGGATCAAGGCAGTTTGTCATCTGTTTTAATAAGTTGCCGGTGATCGTTTTATCTGTTTTATTGCTTGGTAATTGGTTTATGCTGGCCACATTTTGACCACTTCTAGAATATATTTTGTGAAGACCTATCCTCTCCCTTTAGCAAGTGGCTTCTCTCCTGGGAGAAGAAAACGCTTAATAGGAGCTTTGGGGGTTGTTTATCAAAGGTCGAGTTTCTGAGGTTTTTTTTTTCTACATCGGATAAACTCACAACAAAAATGTTTACTTATTTATGAAAAAACCCGAATGTAAAAAATCTTGATTGAATCCAATCGGGGGGAAAACTGTAATACTCAAATTGATCACATTATAGGCTAAAAACCTTGAATACCTCGAAGGCAAAAAACATTTACACATGATTCAAGGGACCACTGCCACTGACTTCTTCATGATCTCAACTGGGTTTAGCTGTAGTATTTTCAGATTCGGGCTTTTAGCAGCTTTAGGGCATAATACATCTTGAAAAATTCTAGTTCTTTTTCAATTCCAAAAATTCAAGTTTTAACTAAAACTCACCTCAAAAACTAATTTTTTTCAGGAAAAACACAACTGGACCTAATAACCCCCTTTATAGAGATGAAAATAGAAGTGATCATTTTAAAAGTGATTCTCTCACAACTGCACTGAATTTGAAACAAAACTGTATATTTGTTTTCTGTACATTTGCTTTGACCATAAATTTGCAGGCATCCAGATAAATTGATTATAATTACATTTCTGAGGTGTGATATTACATAGAATATTTAGTGCAAACTTCCCTACAGAGTGCTACATGTTTACTAAGAATGTATTACACTATTTTCCCACCTTCTGGTATTTGAAATGTCCAATCTCTGCTGTGCGTGTGGTTGTTCGTTTTACTATAGGCATGAAGCTAGCTACACACATACATATGCAGAATTTTTAATTGCACCCTTTAATATTTGCACCCATCTATTAGATTAGGTGCACATGAACTTTGCTTGGTTAAATAATTAGTGGTATACTTTCAAATGCCTAATTTGCCCCCCATTCACTTGAATATTCCATCTGATTTGTATGGGGAAATATTTATGCTGGCATAATTTTATTTGCCTGATAACAACTGGAATGTTTAAAGAATGTGTATGGAACCTACTTGTTGGCTTACAGTTCCATGCCCATTGTAAGGATATCATATGTTCTATTACATAGAATATAGAAAAGAATGAATGTGGGAGATGATAAGAAAGCTTGAGGCCTTACAGTGGTGCTTTTCGGGAAGGCTAAAATTCTAGCTGAGGTAGTAATACTTGGAAGCTTGGGAGGAAAAGCAAAAGTTAAATATTTGCAATTCATCATTTCCAAACAGCTCACAACAATCATTGGATGTATTTTGGTTGCATTAAATTAGGATTCAGCTCTGAACTTTAGGGCAATGATGCATTCGCCAACAACTAAAACATGTACGTTGTTTTGTTTTCCGGATGTCCTCTTTAGACAACTTTGGGCGTCTTTGAAATACCAAAAAGACCATATATGTATTACCACAGGCGAATCACTTTATCGCTAGTGGGAAAGCATTTGGAAGAGATTTATTTTGAAAACTTTAGGAGTTCATCTTTCTTTGCTTGAATTTGCAAATGCAAATGGACATGTATGGACATGTATATTTGTTATAGTATACAGTATGTCCAGCTTCAACAGAAATGACTTGTACATGTGGATTGTTGCTATGGGGTTTGGACCAAACTTTGCACCTGTTATGACAACCTCTATAATGTCTAATTCTTTTCAAAAGGTGTAAGAACTAGGTGGATGCTGAATGGGAAAGCAATTAAGGAGAATGAGGAAATATTTGCATATCACCACATCCTGCTGCATAACAAATTTCTAAACTGAAATCCCATTAACTGATTTTTATAAGGCGTAACCAGTTTTTCCCTGACATGGCAGCATTCCATCCAAGGTAATCACACACTCACATAGTAAGAGGCGCTGCTTTGACACTTGATGTGCAGACATTTTGGACTCTACACTGAGATTTATGAATGGCTTCACAATTCTGCATGCAATGTCATCATGTCAATTATAAGCCTTTGAAAAAAAAAATAACAAGATTAAAGGCTTGGAAACCTGCCAGTGGTTAAAAAGACCACAAAGCTATAATCTTCAAACAGTATTTCTAGTTATCCAATGTGCTATACGACAGACGGAGTTATACAGAAGAAACAAAAAGTGCCAATAAAAACTTACAGATCTCCAACACGCAGTATCTAGTCTTTCCACATCTTAAGCACAATACATAGCTGTAATAACAAAGGTAACTGCAGATGTATGAAGAAAACTGGTTTGATCTTATACATATGAATGTAATGTTGTACATAGAACTGGATACATTTACTGCATCGTGTTGGGACCTGGGGTTTGCTGGATAAGAGATATTTGCATTATTTGGCTCTCCATGCTTTAGGTCTAGTAAGAAATAATTTAAACATTAATTAAGCCCAATAGGATTGTTTTGCCTTCAGTAAGGATTATTTATATCTTAGTTTGGATCAAGTACAATACACTACCTTATTACAGAGAAAAAGGGAGATAATTTTTAAAAATTGTAATGGTTTGCTTAAAATGGTTGCTCGTGGGTATGTACTATATATATATATATATATATATATATATATCTGGATTAGTTATAAATGGGGGTGATATATTTCCCCCAGGGTGTTATATAATACAATACACTGGAACATGGAATAATTAATACAGACCAAAGCTGCAAGGTAATTGCTGCAGCTAAAGTACCTGACTGACCAGAGTAAGAGATAGAGAGAGCAGGAGCTGCACTGCACAGGGAAGGTACTGGTTACCAGTGATTGTGCGATATATTTTGGTTTCGTTTGCTGTTAATAGCAAAGTATTATCAGTAAGTAGAAGTCGAACTCACAGATCTTTTGAAAAAACAAAATAATGTTATTAAAATGCCTTTAAAGGCACAACTAACGTTTCGGCCTTTCTCAAAGCGAAAAAGCAAACACATCCACCATCTTAAATAACACAGTTGTCGGGAACACCACAGGACGTGCAGTGAGGGGTGTAACGTCAGCACATAAATATGCACAGGAACGGCCACACAGTAACATCAAAATAAAAAACAGATACTGTAACAGATCAATGCAAAATAATATAACGTATCAGATCTGATGTTAATGTCGGCACAGGTGTAATCAATGTTGTTACAAATTATAAATTGAAAGAAACAAAGTCAAGATGTTGTAGAAAAATAAGGTACTTATACTAATCATCAGAGTTCTGTGGAGATCGGACTTAAAAATAAATAAAAAAACAGTGAGCAAAGAAACAATGTGAAAAAAATATATAAGAAGCATTTTTGTGCAGATGAGAAACGAACAGAAAAGAGACAGCGGGTGCAGGGAGAGAGGAAACACTACGCGTGTCAGGTACCTTGTCATAAATCATCTGGTAACTTAAGGTTGGTGGAACACCCGAAACGTGCCTTTAAAGGTATTGTTAATACAATTATTTAGTTTTTTCAAAGACCTGTGAATGCGACTTCTACTTACTGATTTTGACACTAAGGAATGGGAAGATGTGGGATTTTGGGGTAACTGGATTGTAGCCAATTCCTAGTTAAATGTGGTAGTTCTTTGCCACAAGTAGTTGTATGATACTATGGAATGAAGAAATCTGATTTATCAGGCATGTGATTTTGGGCTAAACAGATATTAGACTGAAGCTCAGCATCTCTGAAAAATCCCAGGTAAATGTTTTACTACTGTCATTACTGTAACAACAGTAAATCACTTGATTTTGGTCACCAAATATTCACTGTAAGCTCAGTGGTGAAGGGACTTGCCATTCTTGAGAAATCCTTCTTTTTTTTTCTTTATAAATTGCCAACTCTATGTGAATATTTTAAAAGAGAAGTTCCTGTTTTTCATTAACACTACAACATATTTCACAAATAAATTATACACTAGTATCTCATGGGCAGAATAATAGATACACAAGTAACTAGGGGTAGCGAGAGTAGGCATGTGTATATAGCCAGAGCATTGGCTCATGTATATCCTGCGTCATTTTTGGAATTTATTGAATCTTCAGACAAAAATTTGAGCAAATACTAAACAGAATCCAGACCATATTTTGCAAATTAAAATTTGAGGGGAACTCCCCAAAATTGTATCATTGTTACAAATTATCTTCATCATTTGACCAGTGGATTTAAGTCTCAGGACTTGTAGAGTCCAGATTTGGTTTTGATAAGCACTATGGATCCAAATACTGCAAAAACTGAGATGATAAACTGTAATACAAGGCCAGTTTCATGAATGGAAAATGCAATTACATTCTGAATATTTCTGTTTGGGAGCTGTCTTCACAAGAAAATAAAAATCCCTAGTTTCCATTCTGAGACTAAAAATATGACTTTGTTTTTTAGAGAGTGGTTGTGATGTTGGAAAGAGAAAGCTCTCATCTATCTTTCTTGTGGGTGGTCTGTAATTCCTCAAATTAAACAGTTGTATCTGCTGCAAGCATACAGACCTCCCACCAAGCACTACAAACAAAAATGCAACACATCAAAACCTTTATTGGTCTCTGCTGGCTCTATGACTCGGAAAGATTGTCTGAAAAAAATGAAAGAGTACAAAAAGATAACTGTTATACAAACTATATAAAACAGAAAGAAAAACACTATTTTAAAAGTTTCCTATAAAATATGCCATTGACGTGTTTTGCATTTATTGTTATATTATAAAAAGTGATACTAAGCTATAAGTGACAATAAATTATGTGCCAAGATATATAGTTCTTATTTCTGCCTCTGTATTTAGATTTTTTTTAACTTATAGAATGCACAATTGAATGTTGCTAACAACACATTTAGGGGCCGATTTACTAAATTCACTTGATTCGAAGTTCGATTGAATTCGATCGAATTTCGAACGTAGGATTTCTTCTTTTGGTCGAATATGTGAATTTTGGCATATTCGATCATCGAATAGGGAATGATTGAATGATCGAACACATTCGAATAGAGTCGAAAGGACGAATATTCAATCATTCGATCAGCGAAGGATTTTTTTTAAAGTTTCAATTGCCTACTCCGGCAGATTGGACCTACCGAAATTGCAATAGAAGCCTATGGGAGCACTCCCATAGGCTTCTGAGACTAAGTCCTGATCGAATAGGATTCCTACGATCGAAGTGTTCGATCGTTCGAATGATTCGTATGATTTATTAGATTCGTATGATTTATTTGTTAAGCCGAATGATTTATTCGACTGATCGAAGAGATTTGTATTCGATCGCCGAATGATGGAATACCAAATAAAAGGTAGCCTAGAACTATTCGATTAACATTAGAAAATCGAATGCTAATCGAATATCGAATAGAAACGAATTATTTTTGGGGAATAATAGTAAATGTGCCCCTTAGTGTGGGCAACAGACCAATAATCACTGTTCCAAAAAGCAAAATATGAGTAAAGGATTCTGAACTTATTCAATGCACTGGAAGGTATTGGTTGCATTCTTGGTGATGAAACCGATCTTTGACTGAAAGGGCTGCACATTTGAAAACAAAGCAACCATTTGTTTTTTGAGGCCATAATACTCAAATTTTTTCCCATGGGACCCACATGTTATTGGGCCCCATAGCAAATTCAATTTAAAGCCTCAAAGCAATGACAAGTTGACTTATTCTGTCACGCATAGGACCACAATTTGTTTAAAGGGGCAGGTATGGGGGTGCTACAAACCACACTGAGCTTAGCCTGCAGCTTCTGACTACATTCCAAAATACAAAAAGGGGGGTTGTGGGTGCACTTTAAGGCTAAGTTAAAATATGTTTAAGTGCAATGGAAGTGCTACTGATCTGGCCAATAAATCAATGCACATTCCATGCTCCCCTGTCTCATAAGTAATTCAGTATATATGCAAGTGCATGTATTTACAGAAACAGGGTTTTTTAGTTATAAAGTTACGATCATAAAGTTAATAAGCCACCATACCATGTCAATGTAAACCCCATACTGTGGTCCCTAACTTTTTTACCTCTATAAAAAATCTTGTACCTCTCTGCATAGGAGCAGTACTTGGGGGGGGGGGGAGCTTGTGGAAGTGGGTGTGGGGGCCCCTGTGTTGACAGTCTCAGTGGGCCCTGGAACATCCCAGTCACATGCTGGTTATGCCCTTGGAGTGATGATAAATCAGGTTAGGCAGCCAGAAAAAAATCCATTTGGCCAGCCAAATCCTACCGTCATTGTAACAATTGACAATTCAAGGTATTTTGTGGCTTGAGTGGTCTCCAGCAAATTCATTTACTTCTCCTACAGGTGCACTTATGGGTCTGGCAGTTGTTGCTCAAAAACTGGAGCATATTCAACTCAGACTTGCCTGACCTGTGAGTGCAACAGTGGGTCAGGGAGATTTCCTTGAAATCAATGGGAAGCCATTCAGAGCTTTATGTTGTCTATGAGCTCCATCCATGGCATCCCATATGCCATTGCCCTAACATAAGCTGAGAAGAAGAAAGCAAAATAACTCTACAATTAATTTTTTTTAATTTCCATTAGACAAATGCAAAATTAAATCAAAGAATGAATGTACATTGTTTCTTTTATGTGAGACGTTGAGCAGTTTTTACATATATATGGTCCTGGAGTGCAAATGAATAGTTCTCATGGAAAATAGTTTTACACAAGTTTTACACAATGAAAAAAGTTCTGTACATTGATTTCTGGTCTGTTGTGGCTTCCACAAGAATATGCCTCAAGATACTCACTAGCCATGGTTACAACAGATTTTTGGTTGGAAACCATTGTATCATTTTCTTTCATGGAGAGCACAAATTGAAAGCTTACGGTCTACTCTGCTGTTGGGGAAACGTATGCAATAAATGCAGCCTGAACTCTTTTAATAAGCTCAGAAAGAACATACAACAGCTTAACTGGTTTTTGGGTTGTTTTGATCATGTTGTTTTTCCTCTTTGAAGCACCATGTCCCTTATTTGTGAGATCATTATTTTAGCAAGTTTTCAATTTAACTGTCAGACATACCACGGTGAGACAGAGCTAAAGACTTGAAAAGCTATGTTTTTTTGCTTTAAGTATGGAACAGTTATTATGTGTTGATGGAGTCGATCCCATGATTTATTGGTCAACCATCAAGTTACACTATGGGACATCTTTATTGGAGGATACATTTCTATGGGCAAGCTGTTACAGTGGAATTATATACTATATTCTGAACATCACACACCCTACCTGAACTCACGGGTTTACATGCCAGTTCGCTCAGCAATATTCACCAAACAACTGTGATAGAACACCTTTTTGTATCTTTGAAGGGCCTTGTCTCCCACAGATTTAGGGGGTTACTTATCAAAGGTCGGGTTTTATAGCTTTGCAAGTTTTTTTTAAACCTCAAATTAACTCACAACTCAAATTATTATTAATAACATGTATTTCTATAACGCCAACATATTTCGTAATGATTTCTAATTTAAGAAAAAACTCTAATGCAAAAAACTAGAATCAGCGAATTCAAGATGAGAAACCCGAAAACTTGAATTGATAAAGTTTTTGGTGGAAAAAAACACAAATCGCTCGAATTGATCAAGTTTTCAAGTGATGCCCACCGAAAAATATCTTGTAGGCTTTTAGATGGTTGGAAGGACTACTGCCACTGAATTCTACACAACCCTGACAGGAATTAGTAGCAGTATTTTTGGACAAGAGCTATTACCAGCTTTGGGATATAATAAATATTGAACATTTTTCTTTATAAAGTTTTATAAAATTAGTTTTTTTAACCCAAAAATCTATTTTTAACAAAAACAATCCTCCAATACTTTTTTTTGGGAAAAAATAACTTGAACTTTGATAAATAATCCCTTAGTGTTTCAGGGGATAATGGGGCACATTTACTAAAGGGTGAAGTGGACATTTCTAGTGAAAATTTATCAAAAAGACAATTAGAACAGACACCGCCAATTTACTAAAAGGGGAAGAGGACAACTCACTATAGAAAAAGTTCTGCGCTAGAGAAGTTTCGTGCTGTTTCGACAGGCATATTTTTGCTCAGGCGAACAATTGTTACTCCTCAAATGAGATACATTACCCTTTTCACCAGAGTCTATTTCACCAAGTGATACCTGATATGATATAGCTACATTTTCAACAATATTGACATCATATGCTTTATGCCAAAAAAGTCATAAAAAAAGACAAAACGCTGCTGTTTTTTCATATTTTAATGTGGGATTATGTCTAGAAGTTGTAGCTGTTACATGTTTTTTTTTTTTTTTTTAAATTACAATTTGAAACTCATGCCACATTTGTTTTAGGGCTTCTGTTTTGCTTCCTTGAACATATTTAATAAAAAATGTATCCTGGTGAAGGGTCTGTTATTCCAAAAACTTTCTGTTTGTTGTCCTATTCGCACAAAATAAATATGCAGTTTTCCGTATGATGAAACAAGGGACATTTACTTAAAAGGGACAGTGTCAGGGCTGGAAATTTCCCTGCAGTCAGTTGTGCATTCATTAGATATACTTGCACCTCCTTGCACCTCTGTAAAGTTGAACTTGCTCCATCGCCTTCCTCCTGTTCTGAATTGAGTGCACTTTTTCCTATTTACGCAGGCACCAAAAAACTTGATAAAAGACCCATGGTGGTCTGAAATGTTGCTGAATATCTGGGCCAGAGCCCATGTTCCAAATAAAGGCGTTTTAACCAAAAAAATCTTGCTGCTGGTGCTGTCTATGAGTATACTGAACCAACCAGATATAGAACTTGTGTCATTGACTGCAGTTGTGTCAGGCTCATTTTGACTCTTCAAACAATTAAGCAAAACGTCAGTTCTCTCCTCCAGCTCTGCTAATTAATCAGATGGTATTTGCTGCATTTCTAAACCAGGAAAACAGAGAATTTCAAAAACTGATTTACTACTTTAAATAGCAATTACATTGGCATACATTTTTATTAACAGTGAAAATGAATGTATGGCATAAGTTACTTAAAATTACTTTTTCCTTCATTTTACAATAAAGAATTTTGGGGGCTTGTGGTCTCCTACTTCTACTAAACTACTTAGTTAAGCCCCCTTTTGAAAATGTAACAGCCTCTAGATGCCTCCTAAAGCCTTTGATGAGTGTTTGTATTCTGGATGGCATATTTTTGACGATTCGTCCATAAAAAATCTCTCCAGTTCAGTTAAATTTGATGGCTGCTGAGCATGGACAGCATGCTTCAAATAATTACCTAGATTTTCAATGATATTCAAGTCGTGGCCATTCCATAATATTGTACTTCTCCCTCTGCATAATTGCCTTTGTAGATTTGAAGTGTGGTTAGGCTCATAGTCTTGTTGGAATATCCAACTTCTGCGTAACTTTAACTTTGTGACTGATGCTTGAACATTATCCTGGAGAATTTGTAGATATTGGGTTGAATTCATCTGACCTTAGACTTTAACAAGGGCCCCATTCCCTGAACTAGAAACACAGCTCCACAGCATGATGGAACCTCTACCAAATTTGACAGTAGGTAGCAGGTGTTTTTCTTGGAGTGCTGTGTTCTTCTTCAGCCATGCAAAGCACTTTTTGTTATGACCAAATAACAAAATTTTTGTCTCATCAGTCCAAAGAAATTTGTCCCAAATGACTATGGCTTGTCTAAATGAGCTTTTGTATACAACAAGCGTCTCTGTGGCGTGAGTGCAGAAAGGGCTTTTTTCTCAACCCCCTGCCACACAGCGACTCTTTGTTCAAATTGCTCTGAACTGTAGAACAATGTACAGATACACCATCTTCAGCAAGATGTTGTTGAAGGTCTTTGGAGGTGATCTTTGGGTTGTCACTTTGTATCAATCCACATCAATATTGACAATACATCTGTATATGATTTGAGCAACTGGCGACTTCAATAATGTTGTTGTACTACTCCCTGCCTCCCACCAACAGCCTCTGCTATTAGTGTTCTACTGCAGGTTTAATAATGGAAAAATCCTCTACTACTGGTTGTGATATCAAGTTGGGTTACTGCTTCTGAGAACTTTGAGTTGGTCATAGATGTTACAGTTATGATCTTTCCTGCAAAAGATCTTTCCAAGAAAGATTGTTTGTTTCAATACACACATGCAGAACTGACTTGTCAGACATACAGGTGGAAACAATAGAATTCTACCTGTATCTGATTATTCAACACTAACAATGGCCAGTCAGGCAACCTTAAGCCGACCACTCATCCAATGGGTTTAGGATAATGGACATGTAAATTTAAATAAAAGTGTTTAAGGTTCAGTGTATTTCATTTTGTGTTATGTTTGTAAAAATGTAAAACTTAGAATTACATTTTAAAACAACTCTAGAACTATTCTTCTTCTTCTTTTTTTTTTTAAAAAAAACCCCTCTAAAATACGGAAGTCTAGAAAAAACATACAACCAGTCTATGACTGTGACTCAGACAGTGTGATCACTAGCTTTTGGTTCTCATGAAAAAGCCTAGTCATTGTAGATAAAGCAGCTATAGGAATTAGTCCATATCTAACTAGTTACAGATCTTGTCTGTTAGCAGAAAGTGATATTTTGTTTTTATACCCATTTAGATGGAGAACATTTTACTGAACAGCATAATTCAGTTGTTATTTTGTACAACTTTTAAAGTGCATCTTGTTCTCAGATGACAACGATTATTATAGATTATTACGATTATTAACAATTATGAATCCATTTTTAGTAATATATGTAGAAGTTTGTAATTTCTCACCAATGCACTGCTTTCATGATTTACTCACCATCTCTACATTTGGTTACCTGTAAGAGCATTTCTAAAAGGATTCTGACTGACTGTATTTCATCAAATAAAAGCAAAGTCTACTCATAATGACATGCATGTTTATTGCTATTATATCTCATTTCCAGTTTTTTTTCAGTCACACGTTCTATCCACTTCAGAACTCTGTGTTGTTATTACTAGTAGCATTTCCGACACCACACAGCATTACTAAAACCAAGGGCTTTCCGTAAATGCTTATCTATATAGGATCTGTTATTTGGAAACCAGTTATCCAGAAAGCTCCAAATTACAGAATGGCCGTCTCCCATAGACTACATTTTATCCAAATTTTTTGTACCTAATCCAAACGAAGAGATATTTAATCCTTATTGGAAGCAAAACCAGCTTATATTGGGTTATTTAACGTATACATTATTTTCTGAGACTTAAGGTATGAAGATTCAAATTAGAGAAAGATCCGTTATCGGGGAAATCACCCAAGCATTTTGTATAACATGTTCCATACCTGTAATATGTAGGGTAATATACTGTACCAAAGAGGCAGGGATGTGTTCTTTCATTATGCAAATATCATGGTAAATGGTATGATCAATTAGGCCTCATTTGTATAATCAGTTTGCTAGGTTACCTTTTAATGAATGGCAGATTCTGATGTAGATTCAGGTAGAAGCAAAATATGGGGTAACTAGACCTGGTAGAACATTGAGCATTCCCCCAACTAGACTTGGGATGCGATGGCAATAGATGCAGTGAGCATAGGTAAATGCACCCATATTATCATATGCCATAATTTACAACTTTGTTCAGATAAGATTACATAAAACCACAGAAGAAATGAAGGCTCTCAAGGAATATTCTTTCACTTTATATCAAGAAATAAACAGTTACCTAGTTGACTCCCATTGTACCCACAACCCTAGTTTTGCTCCTGAATGGGACAGTGCACAGTTAGCTAGGGATTTTTCTAAATATACCAGAATGGGAAGAATATCTATCTAAAAAGGACTTCCAAGGGGAAGTACAGTACAATCAGAAAACACAAATACTGTCTTTGATACAAACACACAACTGTAGACACAAGCATATGGAGAGATACAACGTGAGAAAATCATACAGTCATTTTTGTTTCTTTGCAGAAATTCATATTCTGCTAATAGGCATCCTGTCAGTTTCAGGTTAAAGATGAATGTATTATTTTGACAGGCTTAGGATATAATTGTCACTTTGTACAATCATTCTGTTTAACATGGGAAAAAAACAGAGCAAGATAAAATGTCTCCTATGGAATGAAATGCAATACTTGATTGTAAAGTTTAATGGAGATGCTCACTACACATTTAACTCCTCTCTGAGCTCAGTGGCCAGTTACTGCATGAGTAATTTGGCCTCATAGATGTGAGGAATTGTGTATCACAGCAGTGCAGAACACTTTGAAGAAAATAACCTATTTTCAGATATTTTGAGGCTCAGTAACTGTGACTAAAGTTTAGCCTCAAATATGCTAATTGCTAAGCTTAACAATAATGTGTAGTGAAGAGGACCTGCCGATATACCTTACAGTAGGGGAGACTCCACACAGACAAGCAGGATTCCATTATGCAGGGGTATTAACTGTGCAATGAATATCTTCCTCACAAGCACCAAACATGGAATAGTTTTCATTTGCCAGCTTGTCCTGTTTAGCTCAAATTATGATTAAAGCAATAGGCATAGAGTATGTTCAGAACAAGCCCTATTCATTGCACTCATATTAAACAATGGGGCCTCTTTTATAGAATTGCTTAGATGCATATTAAAATGGTAAAAATATGTCCGTAAAAGATTCCTCCAGGTATAACGACACATATAATATGTTGCTTAGTTATTTATTACATTAATTAAAACAAGAAAAACTGCCACCACTGATAGCTTTTAGTATGCTGTAGTCCCTTCCCATGGCACTTCTGCATAGTACAGGTATAGGTTCACTTATCCAGAAACCTGTTATTCAGAAAACTCAGAAAGCTCCATAGGGTACATTTTAAGCAAAGAATTCTCATTTTCAAAAATGATTTCCTTTTTCTCTGTAATAATAAAACAATACCGTGTAATTAGTGATAACGAAGCTTCAAGAATCCATATTCAAACAATATGGTGATATTAGAGAGAGATCATTTATCCAGAAATTCCCAGGTCACAAGCATTGCACAGGCCCTATCCCATCACATGGTTTGCCCAATAATAAAAACTGTCTGACTGTATTATGATGTTTATAAAGTAATGAATCTGGTCACTGAAGCATCAGGATAGGTAAATGTGTTCATATCACAATTTTTGTCATTTTTGATGCCGGAGTACCACACAAGTTTTCCAGTATTGTGAGTGACATATTTTCTTAGAAAGTCCCCCTGTTACCACATTCCCCTAATTACATAGCTTATTGATGGGAATTCAAATATGTTGCTCAGCAGCAAAAACCAACGCCCCATGTATCAATGAGTCTACCAGTTCAACAGTTCAGGAACGTTTCCCACTAGTACATTAGCCTATGTTAAAAATGCCAAAGTCCTCAATACTCTCATCTTTCCGAGATCTGTAACAAAGAATAGTGTGCATATTCCTTGTATTAATAAGTTCCTGTTTCTGTCTGTATGAATCAGGGATTGTAAAATGTCTGTGCAAGTGTCTGTGGGTGTTAGTGTCTTTAATTAACGGCCATCTGTGTAATGAAATGGATTTGGTGTGTGCGTTAGTCATATCCCCTTTACATTGAAAAACCCCCTATAATGACTGACATCTGGTGAAGAGTCCAGTTGTCAGAGAAAGTGGACCTTTACTTGAGCAGCAGAGCAACAGTGTCAACTGGTTCGCCATATTACAAAACTGAAGTCAAGATGCAGCTGGATTTCAGTTGTATTTGCACTGGAAATTACAGAGAGGGTAGGCTGAATGAAAGATAGGAAAAGCTGATACAGACCAGTATCAAAAAGAAATCTTTGTAACAACTTGGAGACAGATTTAATGATATTTCAATTCAAGTCCGTTTGAAATTCATGTTTTTTTTTCACAATTGCTACCATACTTAAATTCATTCATAATCTTAAAACTTCCTTTTTGGAATGAACTATTTCGTTGTTTGGGTAAATGAACAAATTTAGGATTGTCATTCCATTAGTTTTTATGATAAATGTTTTTAATAACGATTTGAAGGGATCTTGTCATGGGAAAATGCATCAGTTAATAGTGCTGTTCCAGAAGAATTCTGCATTGAAATCCATTTCTCAAAAGATCAAACAGATTTTTTTATATTTCATTTTGAAATCTGACATGGGGCTAGACATGTTGTCAATTTCCCAGCTGCCCCAAGTCATGTGACTTGTGCGCTTAGAAACTTCAATCACTCTTTACTGCTGTACTGCAAGTTGGAGTGATATCACCCCCTCCCTTTCCCCCACCCAGCAGCCTAACAACAAAACAATGGGAAGGTAACCAGATAACAGCTCCCTAACTCAAGATAACAGCTGCCTGATAGATCTAAGAACAGCACTCAATAGTTAAACTCATGCCCCACTGCATACTATTCATTTACATTCAGAAGGGAAAAAAAACAGCCTGTTTGCTCTTTTGAGAAATGGATTTCAGTGCAGAAGTCTACTGGAGCAGCACTATTGACTGATGTGTTTTAAAAAAACATGATTTCCCATGACAGTTTCCCTTTAAGGCATATATGTATATATAGTGTAGTATCATAACTTTTACACTATTTTATTAAACACAATGTATTTATATTTGAAAAATCAATGAAATGTGAATGATTACAAGGTGAATTTTCAACATTCAAGTTAGTTTTTAAGTTTTTTTTAATTGATAACTCAGAAATCTTAAAAACTATTCTTCAAAATATGGATGTACATTAATAGGGGGTTATTTATCAAAGATAGAGTTTTAGAGGTTTATGAGGTTTTTTTTTATACCTCAAATGAACTCACAACGCAAATGGAAAAAACTTGAACCAGTGAAAAACTATAATTCATTGAGTTTTCCATGGGAAAAACATTAATCAATCAAATTGATCAAGTTTTTGAGCAAAACCATCTGAAAAAAATTGAACTTCATGAAAGTATTTTCGGATTTGAGCTATTTCCAGCTTCGGGCTATAATAAACCTTGAAAAATTTTAATTTTTGATAAAAACCAAAACATTAGATTTTTTTAATAAAACCCCCAAAAAGAGTTTTCCTTAAATCAGAAAATTTGAGCTTTGCCTGAAAATGACCCTGGAAAAATTTAAATATTTGACCTTTGAGAAAAAAAACCCTAAAATTTACCTATAGGTGATGTTGATAATTTTTTACTGAGTGTCCCTTCTCATCCTTTCGCTTAGAGTTTCTAATTAGAAGCCACGCCTTTGTAAAATGCACCCACATGCTTGTCTGTACTTGATATTCTTGACTTGGCCATCCCTGGAGTCTTTCTGATTTCATTCTGTCTCCTGGGAAACAGAAATTGTGGCTTGATTTACTGTTATTTCTTTACATGGTTATTAATCATCTGCAAGCATAGATTCTGCTTTCGCTTTCTTCTTCCAGTCATGTACATTAATATGCAAATTAAAAGGAGAGAACACTGAGATCAATCTACAATATTGAGTTTGCATAATTAACCATTACTATTTTTTATTATTAACATGTATTTATATAGCACCAACATATTTCATTACCAGCAACTCATAATTCATCATTCTCATTTAAATTTAGTTGAAACCCTTTTGTATTTTGAGGTTCTTACATAAATTTCAGATCTAGAATCATTCTGCTAGAACATGGTTCAAAGTTTATCCTTTAGGCCAGTGGCGAACTAGGGACCTGGTTTATCAATGTTCAAAAAAGTTTGCTCTAAAATACACACATTGGAATTATAGCTTCAAAACCTCAAACAAAAAACGCAAATGTGATCATTGGCACCTAAAAGCTTGAAAGTTCATGCAGAAGTAGATATAAGTTGTCCTAGGCAACATTTTAGTAATATTTTTATTGCAAGATTTTCAAGACTTTCACATTTTTTAAGCATAATGATGAGTAGAATAGGATGAAATTGAGTTTTTTCCACTTTGTTATTTCACTAGTTTTTGTATTCAGATTTTTTTTTTACAAAATAAACAAATTTACATGTTGGTAAATAGGCCTCTCCATGTTTTCTCCACTTGCATAGAAAAAGTCAGTAGGCTCCAATCAGGATATTATTGGAAAAACACGAAAGTATACACATGTGTGCCAACTGTATCAGCTTATTGAGATGTTTTTAGAATGTGTGTCACCTTTTACTTTCTTATAAATACTGTATTACACTTAGGGGCAGATTTACGATTTGTCGAATTTCGAATACAAAAAAATTCGGAATTTGACCATCGAATTTTTTGGGAGGGCCATTTTCGATTGAAAATTAATCTATTTGGATCGAACAGGTCTGTTTTCGATCGAATAAAAATCTTTCGATTTAAAAAAAAAACTTTTAAATTCCAAAAATTAGAAAATATTTCAGAAAACGTTCCAGGAGGTCCCCCATAGGCTACAATGGCAATTAGGCTGTTTTATTTATTGTCGAATTCTACATTTATTTTAAAGAGACAGAACTTCAAAATTAGAATTTGCAATTTTTTTCCATTCTGATCAAAATTTGGGCTATTCCATAGTCGAAGTAACCCAAAATTACTTTGAAATTCGAATTTTATTTGAAAATTCACTTCGACCCTTAGTAAATGTGCACCTAAATGTAAATACTGCTTTTCCATGGATTTTCTTGAGGAACTCTACATATTATTAACTGATAATCTGTCTGGTGATCAACCACCAAGGCAGGCCCATACTGGCAATCTGTGGGTTCTGGCAAATGCCAGAGTGGCTGCTGTAAGGTGCCATAGAAAGCCATTATGTAGTGAGCTGGTGGGGGCTCTTTTGGCCTCTGTAATTGGAATGCCAGGGCCTATTTTGATTCCCGGTCCAGACCTGCACCTAGGCATTGGGTTGAACCTGGTGTTATGTGCATTATAAAACATTGTATATTGTTATACAAGGTTGTTTTATGGAATGTAGGGGTATGTAATAGCAGCTGAACAGTTTTCTCCAGTTGTAATATACAACCAATGAACAGGCAGCATCTTTTCTGGTCTGCTGTTTAAATCACATATCTGATAAATAGCTATAATTTACTGGACTTGGAGCACCAGTAAAACTAAAAAAAAAGGCACTCTTAACCGGTGATGGGATTCTGGAGAAGACTTCTAAATGTTTAATACTGTTAGTTAAAGCACCTGCACAAAGATCTGCTCCTCTTTTGACTTTAATTGCTAGATAGCCAAGAAATCTAATTTCCCTTTGCATCTTAGAAGAACCTGACCTAAAGTTTAGAGGTATTACATAGTCTGTAGCATACAGTCATGCTAAGAATCATATACATATACAAATACATGGATAAGAAAACAAGTGAAAAAGGATATTGGAAGATCCACAAAGTAAAAAAATACACAAAGAATATATAATATGTTTTTTCAGTATATGCTTATGTAAAACGCACATTGCCACAAAGCAATATGCTGCTGGTTTGCTTTGATAGAACATGTTATATGTTCCTACTTTCTATATGTAAACATTCTTTTGATGTCACAAACCTTTCATTATGGCAAGCAAAGAGGACAATGTCTTCCTCCTGTCTGCCATAAGCACCATCACTGAATCCTTGCAACACAGCCTTTTCCAGATCTCTACCGAGGACATGTAATTATTGATGACTAAACACCTTGGAAGTTTAAGTACCTGCAGTAAATACAGAAGAGCAATTACCAGCAATTATTCCTTTTTGCGTGCACCAAGAACTATTTAAAGGCATTCCTTTTGATTAACGAATACAAACCACATAAAGTCCAAGTAAATATAAAAATTGGAAACGGAAATGTTACTTCATTTATGATTGTTTATGGTCAAAATCTGAGGTTTATGAAAGAGAGACAAGTTGGACCTGTATATGACAGAACTTGATTAAACATTTTAGTCTTTGAATGCTCTCTACCTTCCTAGATCATAGGATGAATGATCATCTAATGAACAAACAGCAGCATTTTCAGCCTTTCCATCTCTGCATGCAGCTTGAGCTGCCAAAGCAAGTTCTAGTAGATTCACATACCATATGCTTACATTTACTGCCAGGGATGGGCCAAGCCAACCGGGGGCCCTAGGCAACTCAGCCTGCCACCAAACTAAAAACCCCTATCTGGTGTGCATGCATGCACCATAACTCAGGGGAGTGAGAGCAACAGAGGGAGGGGAAAGCGACAGAGGGGAGCAAACAGGGACTAGGAGAAGGCAGAATACCCACCTACTATCACTGCACCCTAGTCAGGCACCTCTTCTGTCTACCCCTAGTTCCAGCCCTGTTTACTGCAAGGCTGTAATGAGATCTCAAAGCTGTTTTCAGGTGATACCAAACTCAGCCATATTTTAGTTCTGTTAAATGCCAGAAGTCAGAGAACTACAAAAAGACATGTAAGATTTGTAAATCACAGTAAAAACAGGCCAACAACCACATACAGATTTAGAGGTAGAAAAGTGACTTTTGATGGTTACTGTTGATGTCTTATTAAGGGATTTACACATGAAATTATCCTATAAAACTCAGCAAATCTCTGAAAGTCTTTATGCCAGAAAACAGAGTACCATAAGCCCTTCGGATATCATGCTTATTCACTGTTGCCCAAAAAAGCTTACTCAAATGTATCAGAACTGCAGTTTCCTGTATCCTCCAGCATATCAGCAAGTGTTACAGGGATCCTTCACTGAACTAGCTTTCTGAAAAAGAAGGCCCAAATTTAATTAAGTCATGCACTGCAAGAGCTTCTCATTTGACAAGGCCTACATGCCCGTTGGATGAGGACTGCATCAACATACTGATGCAGTCTTTGGGGTAAATTTATCAAAGAATGAAGTTCTCTGTGGGATTTTGAAAGGCGTATTCATCAATGGGTGAAAGTGAAAGTTCACCCTTTGATAAATACGCCTTTGAAAATCCCATAGAAATGAATGGAGAATGGCAGAATTTCACCTTAGTGGCGGAACTTCACTCTTAACTTCACTCTTTGATAAATATACCCCTTTGTTGGATGGGAAAATCGAATCTGCCCGGTAGATATCTGGATGATTTTGGTCTTGCTAATAAACTACCAACTTGGACTAGAAGGGCTCAGGTATGGTCATTTTAACAGATTAAGATAAATTACTAGTGAGACTCTTACTAACTAGCCCTGTCATTTTGTTGTTGTCAAACATATGTAGATGTGCAATTTGGTTTCTCAATTCCCAATATTTCATTGCAGTGAAACATTAGAAGAGGGTACAAACAGCTTTTTAGTTTCCCTGTTAAAGTTTCCAGTTGCATGAACAAACAACAGGGAGCCAAATTTTTTGACTCTAGAGATCTGGAGAAACATTTTATGAAGTGATGTTGCTTCAAGGATACAATTTTGATGTTTCTACACTTCTGGTCCCATCGTGCTTTAATGGTTGATGGCATGTTAAACTATTCTGAGAATAGTAGTCTGGCAACATTTGGGCAAAGTATTTCAATTTTTTTATTCAAATAAGAGGCAGAATAAAACATTTAAATTATATTTATTTTGTTCATACTGAAAAGGGCTACCTAGTTTGAAGAGCTAAAGGCACAGTGGGAGAGTTCTATGTAGGCAATATATGCTCGTTAATAATTTTAAGGAGACTGCTATGGATAAAAGGCCTTCATAGAAAATAGAGGTTCAAGGATAAAGTCTTGAAAAATGGTGGCTAAACAAAATCAATGAGACCCTATTTTGCCTTATTAATTTCAGACTGTGCTGTTCCAAACTTGTGAAATTATGATATCCAAATTGAATCCTACATTATGGGGTCTATTTAATAAAGGTTGAGTTTTATTTTCTCAAGTGAAAATACTCTAGATAAAATCTATTGAATTCATGTAAAAGTCAGTGGCAGAGGGCCCTTTAACCCAGTGATCCACAACCAGTAGCTCGTGAGCAACATGTCGCTCTCCAACCACTTGGATGTTGCTCCCAGTGGCCTCATATCAGGTGCTTAATTTTGAATTCTAGGCTTGGAGGCAAGTTTTGGTTGTATAAAAATCAGGTGAACTGCCAAACAGAGCCTCAATGTAGGTTGACAAGTCACACACGGGCTACCAAATGGCCAATCACAGCACTTATTTGGCCCTCAAGAACATTTTCATGCTAGTGTTGCTCCCCAACTCCTTTTACGCCTGAATGTTGCTTACAGGCTCAGAAGGTTGGGGATCCCGGCTTTAACTATTTGAACTTTTTTTGGGGTGTTTTGAGGTGTTGACGCTGTTTTTTGCTTGAAAACTGAATAAATGTGAGTTTTTTTCTATCCGATTTTACAAATGTAATTATTAGTGAATTTGTGGATGGGAGTTAGGTCAAGTTTATTTCTGGTAAAATATAAGAAAAAAAATGAGTTTTAGTAAATAACCCCCAAAGCATAGTGTTGAGATTTTTCTATAAATTTTGCTTTTTATTCTTCATCAGAATAACAATCCAAGAAGGTAATCAAGCTTATACTGATTTTCTAACTACATCAATGAGAAAATTCCCAGAAGAATGTTGACGAAATACAAGAAATAGTGAAATTAACAAAAGTGATAATAATGCAATAATTACTGGTACTCTTAACTAGTCAGTGTTTTCCCATAATTGTAAGTGGCAATGGAACTCAACTAAAACATTTCAATTATGGGATTTTATTTTGCTGTCTAGCATAAAGCCACACCTACTTTGAGAAAAAAATATGAGCTGTCTTTTGTATTAAAAGGTATTTCAAATTATAAAAAAAAAGTAGCTCTTGCGAAATGCAATTCCTGTTGCAATAAAGATTTGCTGTTAAGCTCTAGTCTCGGCTACCTTTTGATGTGTGCTAGATTATTTCTTTCCCCATATTTGTACTAGATGCGCAATCTTTTAACTAAAAAGAAAGTAACAACACCCTAATGGAAGACTGTATAACCATTGAACAAGGACAACTGCTACTTAATCAAAAACCCACAATCGCAGCCTACACCAAAAGGAGCGGTGGGAACAAGGTCTTTATTTGTAGGCTACACCCTTGGCAAGACACTGGAAATCAGCAGACACATGTACCTATTATTATTATAGTGCTGATGAAACTTTATTAAGCCTTGTGCCAAAAATAACGTTAGCAGAGTGGTGGAGTTAAAAAACAGTAAAAGAAATAATTGATTGTCGATGGTGTTGTCATTGCCAAATTCAATCCACTTAACAGTGAAAAACTGGTCTTACTGAATAATTAGTAAAACGTCATGGCCTGTTCTTGTACGATCTCAAAATATGTCATGGCAACATCTTTCATCTCATATTAGAGCACTATGGGGTCTATTTATTAATGTGTAATATCTATATGATGCCAAGGGCTCAGGCTCCTCTTGGACACCCACAGTTTTGTATCAGTCAAAGGTCATCCTCTACCCCCCCCCC
>CM044439.1:84594994-84608314 GCA_024363595.1 Xenopus borealis
TCAGACCATGGTAGTCTATACGCAAGAATGTTCTGATGCACTTTTGGGAATGATTTCTAAGCCTTTATAACAAGTGTGGAGAATTCTTCCTCTTCTTGGAACCTAACATCCTTATTTTGTGTTTGAAGGCTCCTAATCCTGACTGTTTTGCACAGATATTGCAGCCCCCTCATAGAGAAACATAGGGGATCAGAAAGGTAGGGTAAAAGCATCAGGCAAAAACATTTATTGCAAATAGCATGCAAAGATAATGTTATGATGTCAACATGTCAGTATTCCTTTATGGAGAGCGGGGGTTGCAAGTTGAAATGTTTTTGAATCTTTTGCCAACTTAAAATACATTGAAGTTTTTGACAATGTATATTTGTATGAGAGAGTTCTTCTCATAAAAATCTGGCTTAGAAGTCAATTTCACAATGAATAAAGCAATAAAAGAGTCTGCAAACCGACTGAACGCTGAAAACTGCTGAAGACTCTGTTACTTCCTGCCTCAGAGTCTTGGAAACTTAACTATTGGCTTAATGTTCAGGAGAAATTATTGAAAGAAAAGCCTTTTAATTTTTGCTATTTAATAATGGGGACACAGTGTGTAATCTGCATAAAAAATCATCTATACCAGGATCACAGGGTACATGCTAAATCTGTTGTGGGTAGGCATATAAAGGGAATAGCACAAATTATATAAACAGAAGCACAAATACATTTACAAGATGGATTTAATCAAGGGTACACTCTTTTACATACATCTATACAAATTAGGTGCATATGCATCTATTTGCTTCCTAAGTCCATTGATGTGGGACTGCACAACATGCTAACACGTAGAGGGCACCTTTGGGATGACTTTTTTTAAAAAGGATATGTAGTTATTTTTCCTATTGCAACCCTTGTTTATTAATGTAGTGTAAACCCTTTTTTATTTACAATAGTACTGGAAAATGCTGCTCCATTTAGTAAATTAACTGCTTGGATTCCTAATTCCAACTTAAACAGGGAGGTAATTATGTATTGAAATACCAAATCAATTTTATTAAAAAAATCAGGTAGTCCCCTAGGAGGGTTTGGGTCAGCCAATAGTTGGGCCTTATTTACAGTTGAGTGGGAGAGTTTCCCATTACTTGGTTAAAGTATTTAACAGTTCCCTAGTCTTTAAAAGCAGAAGCCACCACATGTTCTGTCTCTTTGCACTAGCGAGAGTAGGTGGTGTGCTCGAGATCCTGGGGCAGAGGTAGGCCGAGTAAGGGGAAGTTAGTGCCATGTTTTGTTATAGCTCAATTTAGGAGAGGCAGGATCCAGGGCCGGATTTACATAGCGGGTGCCCCTAGGTCCACTGCCGTTCATCGCCCCCATACTCTGCCCTTTATTTGCAAATCATCATCATCATCAGGACTGGAGCAATGGGGGCACATGGGAAATTTATTTATATACTATAGTATTTTATTTATAACTATAGTATCTTCTACGTATCCCCGGTGTTTCTGAACCAATGTAGGTGTGGCTGGGCAGCACGCCGCCCCCTAAAATGCTGCTGCCCTAGGCCCGGGCCTAGGGGGCCTTTCCACAAATCCAGGCCTGGCAGGATCAGGGTATTTAGTGGAGGAGCCAGAGGCTCCAATGTGAAGACCAGGAAGGGTTAGTACAAGGCAACCTTCACAGGGACTCCAGGGGGAGCTAAGGGGTTCAGCTCAAGAATTGGAGATTTCTGGAGTAATACACCAATGTGAGCTTTACATAGCACTGGAGACTAAATTACCAATCTGTGTATCAATCTGTGTATCATCAGGGGTGCTGTAAACATTACAGCTGTAACCTGCTCCACAAAGAGGGCCCACTACATGGGGAAGTTGGAACTTGCCCAATCAAGTCTATGGTAATCCATCTGCAGGTATTACAGAGTGTGGGTACCCTATTTTGTATACAGTGTTAATACAGTGATCATCTTATTTTCAGAAAAATTTACACACAGATGTTCTAATGTAGATCAATATCTTCAACAGCAAGTTGCATGCCAGTATTACTTCTCACTCTCTTGTCTTTTAGAATAAGACTACTGTCAGAGTACTGGGACCTAAGGGTGTCTGAATTACAAATCTGGGCCTGCTTGATGTGTTCCAGAACATATACCCAGCATGTTGATTGCTAAGACAAGTGATTGTTAGTGAGCAGTTCAACCTGTTAAGGACTATTGTTGCAAGACTTACACTTTCTGAGCTTAATGTCAAGTTCAAGTTTAGGTACATAACATGAAATAATTTGAGACCTTTAAAAAACTTTAAAAAAAATACAACAATGCCTTACTTCATATAATTTTCATGCTCAAGAACAGTGACCAGCAAACATTTTTGCTATATGGTGGAACCTGAGTTGCAAGATGGTTGTTTTATAAAACAGGTCTTTCTTTAATTTGTTTCTTCATACCTTAAGTCTGCCAGAAAATCATGTACACATTAAATAAACCCAATAGGCTGGTTTTTCTTCCAATAAGGATTAATTACATCTTAGTTTGGATCAAGTACAAGGTACTGTTTTCTATTACAGAGAAAAAGGAAATAATTTTTAAAGATGTTGGATTATTTGGATATAATTGAGTCTATGGCAGATGGCCTTTCTGTAATTCAGAGCATTCTGTATAATGGGTTTCCAGATAACAGATCCATACCTGTATCAGTTTGTATACTGCAGACATTGCAAAACATATTGTTTTTTTTTTTCCGGTGATTGCAAAATGTCTTACGACTCTGTGGACAAAGCTGTTTGATAATCTGCTCTTTTTTGTAGAAGGGCCTCCTGTTCCTCAGATTATACTCATGATCCCTCCATATAAAGAGGTGGTGAGCAGGTTTTTGTCAATAATCTTATTCTGGGATGTTTTGCCTTATCTTTCTATTTTGTTATGTCAAACCAGAGAGGAATATATCCTCTTGTAATGGTGTGCTTTTTTAAATTTTCTGAGGGAGTGTAGCTTCTCTTCATAGTTCTGTTAATTTCCCAGCTAAGTCTTCTGCACTTTCCCAAGTGTGAATTAAAGCCTGAGTCATTTATGGCAGAGCTGATAATAAAACCACTGGTCATATCACTGCTTTTTGTAAACCATATCTTGTCATGTTACTAAATGCAACACCGTGTATATCATTGTTTGTTTCCAGGTTTTTTTTAACTGTAGCAGAATGTTAACATCCTGGAATTCCAGGCTCATGCTGACCACTTCACAATTTAGTACAGACTGCAAGTGTAATGAATAAACTGACTCAAATGTTCAAGCATTATTGAGCAATACTAGACATCAAAGTACAGCACAACATTTTGGGTATGTGGATTTACCCCACTATTTCTCAAGCGCAGTAGAGAAAGGGTGGGGTAAACCCACATATACAAGTTTATTGGGTTAATGCTGGGAATGGCACACAGACTATGAGTGAAATTCTGGGAATTATTGTCATATTGCAGAATCTATCTGTCTCTTGTTAGGCCTACCTAAAGAAGCAAAATGTAAAACTAGTGATCTGTACATATATTTAATAATAGTAAATAAAAAGAACTATTCAGGCAATCTCAGGACATTTGGCAGGATGTAACTAAATAGATACATATGCCGCTTGTATAACTTATCCAAAAAAACAGAAGTGATAAAGACTTGAGCAAAGCAAATATTTCCCAAGTCAAGTGACTGTAAGTTTCAAATGAGAAATATTACTGGAAAACCTGAAACCTAACCTCAGAGACAGAGTAAAGTGGAATACACCCAAGAGCTTTCATAATTTCAAGAATACAGATATATGCATTATTACTGTCACTGATAGTGATAGGTGTAATGCAAAAATAACTAGTGACTTCCTGTCTGACCTTCATATCTGCACTATAACAATATCATACATCATTTATAATAATAATGTACTCTTATGATGCATGTGTATGATGTATAGGCAGATAATATAGTGACAATAGAAAGGTGGACATAGAGGATTAAAAAAAAATCTGTTCCTCCCAGGTCAAAGTTAATAATAAGTTAACATAAAAATAATAATAATAATAAATTAATAAGCTAATACTATTATTTTAAATGTTCTCTATATTAATAAAAATATTTATTATCTCAATGTGCTATGTCTTGGATGTGCAGACTTCTACTATTTTTTTGATGCAGGAAGTAACTGAAGTCACTAAAGTCCAGGGATGAACTGAAAGTATGAAACAGCTGATAGTCTACTCCATGTCTTTAGGCCTAAATTACCAACAAAGGTTGCACTTGTAATAAAATCAATCATTTATATTTATACAGAGATGTATTTTTCTTACTATTTTTATACCGTTACAGCAAGCATTATTCTTTTTAGAGAGTAATTCACCTAAAATGTGGGTGGATTTCATATTTACCCCTTTTGTAACTGGCAGAAATAATCACAAAGATTGACATGGTGAGACCAGACTACCTGTGCCCTTGTTGTTTATACAGTACATGATATCCTATCTGCAGTAAGTGTTGGGTTAGATGAATAAATATAATTTTCTGTACTCGGTGGAGCCAAACCGAGCAACAAGGCAAGATACTGTATAGATTCCTTGTCCTTACTGCAGGCAGATGTTTACAAATACAATCCCTCCCTCCTTTCTAGAATCCAAGCAGAATAAGCTCTTTAGCATATAATCAGGCTGCTTTACATTGCTAAAACTGTGGATTTAATACTGATTGGGCTAATATTAAATCGGGGGTTTCCATCTGGTGGTCTAGGGACCATATGGGGATGTTTAAGACTCCAGCTTCATAGAACACTCCACCTACTTAGGCATTAGAAGTTAAATATGTGTATCATTATCAATAACTGATAAGGAAAACCCAGAAAAAGATACATCTCAATGTGACTATTGTCAGTGAACCATTGTGCATCTAAACACTAATTGCTACTAATAAAAAAGGCTACAATTACATGTGTACTGTATATAATATCTGCTGCACAGGATACTGGTACACTGTATCAAAGCTGCCATGGCAGGGAGACAGCCCCAAATGTTCCATTTGTAAATGCTTACCTCAGACCCTAGGCCAGTGCATGCCCATGATACTATTCTAGTAAGCACTACAGGCCCATCTTTTCTTCTATCCCAGGGTTCCCTTGCAGCTGGTCTGTGTTGTATTCATGCACAGTAGAGTACAACTGGAACTTAGGTGCTATAAACCACAATCTTGCTTAGCTGTGCATATGCTCAGACCAAGGCTGCAGCAAAGATTCTGGGGACAAGAAGATGGTGGCACACTCAGTCGAGTAGTACCCTTGACCAATGCTTTTTTAGTGTAGCCTATTAGCTGAGATATGTAATTAAAATCATGGGTTGATGTTGCCTCACAAGGAAACTTTGGGCAACTTCGGAAAAACAAAGTGCTACATATGTTTTCCCATAGGCAATTTATTTGATTGCTGGTGGAAAATCTGTGACAGGAGTTTAGTCATACGCAGGAGAGGTGATTTATTGAAAAAGACTAATCTTTTTGTCTGTATTTGCATTATTATGTGTAGTTGCTAACCAAAATGACCCTTACTACACCACACCCCTGCTGTCTTCCACAGTGGAAAAAACTTAAAGCTTGCCGAATGGAAGGAGAGATGGCTGTTCTGTAAAGATAAGGATATTCCACCTTTACAATGGGAATCCATATGGTCCACATGGTCCAGTCAGCTCATAAGAAAATGTAGACACATCATATGGAAAACTTCAAACAAAAGTGTACAAGATTGCACTTTGTGGAATTTTTTGGTATTTTAGTCATTTCAGAAGCTATATAACTTCCCCAATATCTGAGGTGGCATAAACCTCAGTCTGGTACAGTAATCTGTCTCATGGGAATACTGCAAATACAGCCCATCAGGAC
Organism: Xenopus borealis; assembly: GCA_024363595.1. NCBI lineage: Eukaryota > Metazoa > Chordata > Amphibia > Anura > Pipidae > Xenopus > Xenopus borealis. The sequence goes on from CM044439.1 coordinate 84,600,861, forward strand.
TATGCAAAATATGATGGAAAGTCCATACCAATGTTGTTATTGCAGAAAACAAAATAAAATGCAAAAGCTGAATGACTCCTAAAGCGGGCAGTACACATCAACATGCACCAGATAATATAGGCTTATATTCGTGGGCTTACGCTGCTTTTTCTTAGTTTGAATTTTTCTGATTTCATTTTCACCCTTATTATGTTTGACTTTCTCTTCCCCTGGTATGAACATTATCTGTTTAATGAGGAATAATGAGCTCACTATAATATAACCCTCTTTTTGCATAATCATTGCATGTGCCTCAGGCTTACAGATAAGGAGGAATTCTACAACTATAAGCAGGGCTATTTTCATATATAAGCATGTGTACAAGGCCCACACCAAGGATGGCAGTTTTAGGGTGGCAGGCCTTTGGTTGCCTATATATTATTTAAAAAAAAAATCTCTGGCAATTGCTGCATAAATCTGGTGGCAGAGCTGTGGGGGGGGGGTTGAGTTGCACAGTAGCACATCACTAGTGGAAGTGACACCATGTGTAACCGGACGTAACGTCCCGTCTGGATGTTGGGGCTCACTTATGTTCCGGGCCTAGGGTGGCTAATTTGACAAATGACCAAATTGTTTCTTGATTTGGTCACCTACATGTTTGGGCAGATCAAGCTGATCAAGTTGCTCAGCAGAAGGCAGCCTACTAAAAGAGGACCACATCGGCTTACTGATGCAGTCCTTAACTGACAGAATTTTATAACCTATCTGATGGATATTTGTCCAGTGTTGTGTCAGATATTGCTCATACAGACCACTGAAAGGCCCCATATATGGACCTGGACGCACAGAGTCAGCAGCTTATATCAAGAGTTGTCTTTAGACAGAATGAGATCCATTAACAAATGTTGTCACATGGTGAAACACATAAAGCACATAGTTAAATACTTGTGGTCATACAGCCAGATGAAAATCAGCCTGATGTCAAATGGTCAGGTTTTAAAATTCTATTGGATCGAGGAACACATCACATCCTTGATGTGGACCTCACACTGACCATCTGCATTCCCGACAAAGGGATTCAATTGGGTCATGATCAGATCAGCCCAATATTGCCCACTCAAGTTGGGCATATCAGGGCAAGATTTGCTCGACTGGTGACCTCTCCATATGAGCGAAATTGCACATGAATGTCCACCTTAAGTGATACTGAAAACAAAGGCAATGTGTGAGAAAGGTCCTTGCTTAGTGAAACATTCACATAAAAACTACAGTAAGTAAATAAATATAGTTTATTAAAAAAAAAAACAAATATTACAGACCATGTATCTTTTGTTAATTTCCAAAAAATGACTGGTGTCTGACTAGCTGTCCTATGCTGTAACCGCCAAACCACAACTTCTTCTTTGGTTTAAGTATTTTTATCTTTAACTTTCCATGTACAAAGAAGTCAGGATATATTAATAAATGGAATCAAATTATTTAAGGAAGCTTCATATGTTAAGAAGTAGAAAATATGACAAAAATGATATCATTTTGGAGCCTTATAGTATAAATAAATAAATTAAAAGATAACATTATGATTATTTTGCCTGTTGCTTCATATAAGAAATACATTATTACTTGTATCTGTATTCATTATCACGCACAAAATTATAATTTTTTGTTGTTGATTCACTTTATATCCTTTAATTTAATTTAATCAATCCTTTAATTTAATCCTAAATTAAATTAGTTTACATTGAGATCATTTCTGTATAAACAACCCCTCTTGTTAAAGATTGAGAGTCAACCTACATGGGCCTATGAGCTTCTAACCAGTCTAAGGGGCAGATTTACTATTGGTTGAATTTCAAATTGAAAAAAATTCGAAATTCGACCATGGGAATAGTTAGGGAATTAAAATCCTTCGGATTCGAAGGATTTTATCGCAATTCGATTGGTCAACAATCTAATTATAAAAATTCGATCGAATCTTTATAATTCGATCAAAACTCACCAAAGCCACTTCGGTAGATTGAAACTGGCGAACTAGGCAGTCAAATAAAAATTTATAGGGGAAGTAATTCGATAGTCGAGTATTCGAATATTCAAATAGATTTTTATTAGAATTGTTCGAATCAACGATTCAATCGAATTTACTGAATTCACTGGTCGAATTTACCAAATTTGCATATTTGAAATTCAAATCTTTTGGAAAATTCGATCGAATTTCGAATCCTACATGTGAATTTAGTAAATCTGCCCCTAAATGTTTTATTCTTACAGAACTTTCAATGATTACTTCCAAATGGGCCACTTGTGTACTGTGTAAAAGTTATCCCTGTTAGCAATGTACAATAAATCAGACATAATAGGTAGATGGAGTTCTTTATAGTATTACACTGAAAAGTAGTCATATATATGTGTAATTTAGGTCCTTGGGGGGGTTTTCAATGTATACCTATTCTAGCCCTGCACTAATCTCTAGCCCTGCACTAATCTCTAGCCCTGCACTAATCCATTTAGATGAATTAGACCCAGTCGCATGCACATGATTCGGACTGTGTCAGCCTACAGCCAGTCTGTTGCATGCTTTTCTGCATGCTGCATAAGTTTGTCATATTTTTTGGGCTATTCTGTTGGCATGACTGACGGTGCAAGGAATAGAGGAGAGCTTATTTGTTCAAAGAATAGAAGCATTCATAATTTATCTCATTTGCATCTTTAGCATGCTTTTTCTAGCACGCAGTCTTTCTTATTATGTCTTTATCCTCAAAAAGGATACAAAACTTTTGAGTTTTCTTCCTAAAGAGAAATAACACCTGCTGTTTACCTTTCCTTACAAGATCATTGTGCTCTTTTTATTTCTTACACACACACAACGTTATCACTTCAAAGGGTAAAAAGAAAACAGTTATAGCACAAGAAAGAAACACCTCATCCTATTGTCAAGAGCAGACATAATAAACTCTTTTGGGATGTCAAAAACCATAACAGGATATATTATATATGGTTTGATATAACTAATATTTTTTTGAATTTGATTTAGTACTTAAATACTGTGTCTTACTTCTTAGAAATGAGAGGCTAAAACTTCAGACAGAAACTGAGCTTGCAGTTTAGGGATCCCAATTGAGGGCCCACTCTACAGCCACCTAGAAGCATACAGCATGAAAATCATCTACACAGTGTCTGCTTAAAGTGTACACAAGCTGCTAGAAATCCCCCTGTTTTTACCTTGGTGTAGTTTTTGGGGATATCTCCCCAACAATGATTCACTAATAACTTTGTCCTTTATCATGTCACATGACTACAATCTTTGTTCCCCTTATTACTAACACTAGAACAACCTTGCTAAAAATAATTTGCTGTGTGAGAAAGCAAAATATAATTTTTTTTCGCGTGATTTAGAGGTTACTTTTTTCCAGTTTCTGCAATGCAAGTGCTGTTTTCCACTTTTCTTTTTTAAATAGGTTAATACGTTGATGTGTTTTGAGAATACCTGTGTTATTACCAGCCTATAAAATATTTCTACAGAGTACATTCAAATGTACAATCTGATCCTAAAAATAAATATTAATTTTTAATAGATTGATCATTTTGTCTGGCATAGTCAATGCCCCCTAAAAATCAATATGCCTAGGAAAAATATTTCCAGTTGTTACTCCCCTAAAACTAAGGGTCTGATTTCTCAATGCTGAAATTCAAATGGTTTCCCATGATCATTTTGAGAAGTAGAGTTTCAACATTTATTAAGCACTAATGTTGAGCATTTGTAGACTCATTGTAAATGATAAGTAGAATATGAATTTGGTGTATTCCAGTTTTTTCATGGTTTTCATTGAAAAACCTTTCATAAATTCAGACTTTGAGGGTACAGGGACAATGCCTATTCACTGGCCTGCTATAGGATTTTGGTCACCCATGCGACAGCATGTACCTACAGATGTTTATAGTTCCTCTATTCAATATTCAATGCTTTGAGCTCAGTGTATAAGGAACATGTGCACTGTACTGAGAAATACTTATGTAACATGATGACTTTATCTGCTGCATCATGCACTTGAATGGCATTTAGCACAATTAAGTGGAAAGAGCAAATATTTCCTAATTTAAATTAGTATCCATGGTTAATGTAATAATATTGCCTTAATGATTGTGCGTGTGAAGGATTCCTGCAATACTTGACATCGGAAGTACAAGATAATGATGGGTATCAAACTGTTCTGACCTGTATTATTTCCTAACACCATCAGCTTCACTTTTTAGCAACTGATAATAACACACTTTTTTTTTTAAAGAAGCCTATTGTTGTCAATTTCATAAAATGCAACAGAAGAAACTCTGCTTCCTGTTCCTTTATTTCAAAATACCTCACAAATCTGAAGCAGTTTTATTTATACAGGTCTTTATCAGTGAAATACCAAAATTCTGGATTGACAAAGATCTGTTTCTGTAACGAGAACTAACTAGCAGCAAGGGTTGTTGTTTTTATGCTGGCTAAGCCTTATCTCAGCCTCAGAATCATGCAGATGGCATAATGCCTTAAAAGGGGTTGTTGACCTTAAAATTAAATTTCAGCATGATGTAGACAGTGTTATTCTGAAACAAGTTGCACTTTGTCTTCTTTTTTATCATTTGTGTTTTTTATTATTCAGCTTTTTGTTCAGCAGCTCTCTTGATTTGAATATCAGTAGCTATCTAGTTGCTAGGGTTCAAATGACCCTAGCAACCAGGCAATGGAGTGAATCAGAGGCTGGAAGATGGATAAGAGAGGCCTTAATACAGTGGTTCTCAACCTGGGGGTTGCAGCCCCTTTGGGGGTCGAACAACCCTTAAACAGGGGTCACTTAAGGGGTTCCAGAAGCAGGTTCATCTCTCTCCCCACTAGCCCTGGGCCAAGGTTGTAGCTCTCTGGGTGTTGGGAGTTGTAGTTCAGTAACCTGTGTAGGGAAGCCAGTTTCACTACAACTTTCTATACCCCTTTAGTAGGGACTGCCATACAGCTCTCCTGCCCATTTAAAGCGGGAAGTCTATATTTGTAAAATTAACATGGTAATTGGGGGTGTGGCCAAAATATTTTGCCACACTATACACGGAAAACAAACCTTTATGCAGCCATACTGTCTCCTGTACTTTCCTAATAATCCACTCTGGGCTGACAACGAAAATATTTTACTATTTTATGGTTGGGGGTCACCACAAAATGAGGAACTGTATTAAAGGGTCGCAGCATTAGGAAGGTTGAGAACCACTGCTTTAATAGAAAGATAACAGAATATAAGTAACAATAATAAAATTGTAGCCACATAGAACAATAGTTTGTAGTCTGCAGGCTGTCAGGGTCAGAGTCAGAAGAAGAAGGTGAATTGCTCAAAAATATAACATGAAAATTAAGTCCAACTGAAAAGTTGCTAAAAATTGGTCATTGTTCCCTGTTAATGCAAAATTGCACCAACAATAACACTTTGCCATTCACTGACAAATCCGCTTTCATTTTAATCTTACCACCCACAAACTGTTTTTGCCTTGAATCCAAAATTCTCAGGAAACTAATGTACAGTCATTATTTATTTGCATAATCCAGTTGCAACAATATTGAGTTCACAATCCCAGTTACTATTTTGTATAATGAGAAAACACACAATTAAAGCAAGCAGAGAACTGTGACTAGTTAAAAGTTACGTTTTGTGCATTACCACCCACATATTGCCGTAGGATCAAATAGACAGGCCTGTGAGAGCTTTGCAGTACTACTTCACATCTGTATGGGCAGGAACCAGGGACATCAAATGAACTGCTTCTTCATATCCGGCCTTGTCTTGTCAGAGGCCACAAGGCAAAGATTAGAACCCTGATAAATACATATTGTTTAGGCTGAACAGATAATTGTAATAGAATGTTTTGAATAATGGAATTTCCTGGTAAAACCGCTAGCTATTTATTCCACACATACTGCAGTAGTGGGGAATACAAGGAATATAAAGACTGAATAGCCAAAATGTATTTGACAGCTTAAAGGAGACCTGTCACCCTAAGAAATAATTCCAAATTCCCTTCGATCAAGTTAGTTGAACAATATAAACAATATAAATATAAACTTTACTTACACTATATTTATTATTTAAAATTTGTTTCCTTCAGTTTTGGAATTACAAAATCACAGAAAGCATGCAGCAGCCATTTTGTTGACACATTTTGTATCACCCCAAAATTTTGTGTATGCACCACAAAGGGGGACTTAATGCCCATGCACAGTGACATCTAGAAATTGCTGAATGGAAAGTGAAAGTAATTACCTGCCCCACCTCTATGCCACCGGCATATAGGTGGGGCATGTAATATTTGATTGACAGCTCAGATATTTAAACACCTTTATAACAAGTAGGGATGCTTTAATGAAGAAAATAATTTAGGTTCCATGTTTAATTTATAAAGGTCTTTCATTATACAACTTTTTATGTGTGGGTGTCAGGTCCACTTTAAAATGCATTGTACTAGCATTATGTGCATAATTGTATTAATACAGTGTACAGGTATGAGATCTCTTATCCAGAAATTTCCAAAAATCCATCTCTCATAGGGGCAGATTCATTAATGAGTGAATTGTCGCCATTGACTGCTTTGCACACTTCGCACCACTTCGCCAGGTGAAAATTCATTATGCTATTTCACTAAAATGTGAAGTTGCATCCGGGGGGCTGAACGCTGGTGATTTTTCACTAGCAAAATTTCCTCAGTGCAAGCATTTCATAGCAAAGATTTGCTTGAGTTCATTTAATCGAAAAATTGCTAGTGATCTTATGCTTAGGTCAATTTGAATAGGCATTAACATTGTGTTATATTTTAGTAGCCAAGGAGGAGCAGAGTAAAACAGTCTTAGCAGGTTCATGCAGCCATTACACTTCAACAACAGCTTGAACTCTAACACTTTTAAACAGTATAGAAAGTACACAGTGCACTTGTGCACAGTGGCACCTACAAGCACCTTGCACAAACACCACATATTCCCCCTATAGTAGGAAAGCATTTGGGTAAATGTAATTAACAGAAACCATAAAACTCTATGTATCTTAAAGCAATATTATTCATTCTTCAAAACACATAGTCCTTGGTCCATGCAGGTAGTTTTCTGATTCACTCAGTATGCCTCATAGGTTTACCTTCTTCAGGCCCATTGCAGTTGGCATCAGGATTCAGAAAATATCCTTCATCAAATGGAGTTTCTCCAAAGTCATATCTAGCAGGCACAAGACATTTTGCATTCCATATGTGTCCATCAGACAGTTCATATGTATTTGATGTCCGCAACTTGTAACTTAGTGTGCATCTGTCTGCCATGAAATAATTCAGCTGGAGATGCTTGGGGGGGTTGTATGGCACATTGCTCTGTAGTTATGCAGGAACTCTGTTATAAATACTTTCCAAGATTTCCAAGTAAGATTTGCTGTCTGTAGTGCTTCTTTCAGACTTTGGTTGAATCGCTCGATTTCTCC
>CM044439.1:84631867-84686024 GCA_024363595.1 Xenopus borealis
TAGCGTTCAATTCTGCCTAGCGAAAATTAACTAGAGATCTTGCACTCAGGTTAATTTGCATATGGCGGGAACTTAAAAGTTGTATGGACTTCTTTATGTTATATGTTGCAGCAAATACTTTACATTTACACGGTTTATCACACATAAAGACAATATGGTTGTTATAATTCCCTATACATGAGCCCACTGTAAAGTCAATGTTCCATATGCTAGAAAATGTATGGAGAAAATAGGTTAGAAAAAAAATTTTTTGAGGACTTTTGCAGCCTATCACCCTGAAAAAAACAGTAAAGGATGCCAGGTTTTTTTGAACTTTGATGCATTTTCCACTCACAGAATATGAAGTAAGTAACTGAAGATTGAGCAAGATCTATGCACTCCATTGAACTTTGCCTGGTCTGAGCAGGCAAAGACAAGTCTGCGAAAGAGGTAACATTCAGTAAAATCCACATTTTAGTGACTAGCGCCTGTCTCTTTCACTAGCAAATTGGAGCCTGTGCCCATTAGTTTCATGTCCCTGTGAGCGGTAACACTGGGGAATGGATGCTAGTGTTAGCCACTTCGCCCCTAAGAGGTTAAACTAAAATTTTCAACGATAGTGCTAGTTCCTCTTTCTTCTTTAGATCTTTATCATTTCTTTGTGCTTTTACTTCAGCACCTACAGACAATACCTTACCCATTCCAGAAAGCCTTGACAGTGTCTCCAGGCAGGACATTATAAAAGCAAATGATAGGTTTCAGATTATAGAAATTTGTTGTCTCGACACATACCCTGGCTCCTGTTATTTTACAAACCATTCAATACAGATTTGTTGTGCTTTTTTTTTTGTTTTCTCAGATAGTGTAGTTTGTCTGTCCAGGGAAAGGTCTATGTCTTTGATTTTCATGTTCCCTTGAAAGTCTCATACTGTACAAGGGAAGCTAATTATCACTTGTGTCTGTCTATAACCCAACTCAATTCAAGGTGTAACATTCTTGTATTTTGAAGTATACCTTATTGTTTTAAAACATGTTATGGGGCATAGATGGAAAGATAGATTAGACAGACAGATATATAGATAGATAGATAGATAGATAGATAGATAGATAGATAGATAGATAGATAGATGGTAAGGATGAACTGTATCTTGGATTCAGTTTGGGATTCTGTCAAATCTGAGCTATTTTTATCAGGATTGGAATTCATCAGAGTCCAAGATCCTGGTCAAACTGAACCCTATGTACTTTAAAAAAATCAGATATTCATATTTTTGGTCAGAGAATTTGGTATGATTTGGTGGTTTGAAACACAATTTTTATCCAGCAATTACCTACCCTCTTTAACATATTCTTTTTAATATATCTCTCTGTGGAATTGTGATTTTTGGCTATATTTTCTCTAGACTGCGCAAGAAAGCTGGAGGGATTGTGCTTCTTAAGGTAATTTTCACCTGTTTATTATTAGGTCATTTGGCAATAATGAATCAAACACCTACTTCAAACAGTAACAGGTTTTACATATCAATGGATGAAAAAAGCCACTAAGTACTTTATTACTCTATTGATTACTTGCCTGTACCCATGGGAAATTTCAGGCATTTAAATGAGTGGCCTATGCAGTGCACATACCCACAAAACTACTTAAGATACAAAAATATACTTATAGACAATATTTTATAAATATATTAATGTTTTGTCATTGATGGCAAGTTAGGTTAACAAAATTATAATACAGAAATCAGTTCCTTTAATGTTTGTAAAATGTGGCCCATGTGATTTTTTTTTATTTTATAAGATTCTATTTAACACTAAAGCTCAAACTTTCCATTCTCTATGCCTAAGAAAAGGCCCATTGCATGAGACCATAGGTTTTTTTTTAATCATAAACCCTTGAATCAGCATTATGCTTTGGACCATTGATGAAAAATGTATTCTTTCTACCCAATAAACAATATCAGGTCATAAGGGCAGGTGTAATCATTACCCCTACACCCTTTTACTATATGAAATGCAACAAACTCATTTTTGTGCCCTGTTCCTTTTCTTATGATGCTTCCTTTTTTCATGCACAATGTTGATGTGGTTGACTGTGGTATTGCACCATTTTCTATTAAAACTTTTTTTTTGGTAGAACTAACTTTTTAACATACAAAAGCATGATCACTCCTAGCATATAATTTGCTTCACTTATGGTAAACCAGTTCTACCATTTGTTTTCTATTTACTGCTGGTTAATCTTTAAAGCTGCATATAATGTGAATCTAAATAGTAGACATGATTATGTCAAATCAGTCCCCAGTATGAGAGCAGCATTACATTTATTCTAAAACACTGCATAATGCTGTAGGGATATGGGATTTGTGATACCAGGCTGTAATGGATATGACATATAGCATTTCTGTTTTTTCAGTGTTTATAAAGTATTTAAATATAATCTCTTGGCCCAACTCTAGCTGCTTTGTTTATTTTATTGTTTATTTTTTAATTTGTTTATATGCATTTGTGCTTATTTGCACCACATTAAGTGCAATGGCCTATGGTAAGTAGGTTATATTACCTGGTCAGTAGGGGGAGAACCTGCTATGAATGCCTAATTTGGTGATCAGTTGACATGTATTGAGCAGAAGTTAGACAGCTACATCACACTACAAACATAAGAAAGCCAAACTATAGGGGCCATTTACGACCACAAGTGCAGTGTACGAAATGCAGTTTCGGGCCAAAATCAGAATGTTTTAACCCATAATGGAGCACTTTAGCCATCATTTCATCATCAGCAGCAGCAGCAGCAGCAGCAGCAGCAGCAGCAGCAGCACATACAGTTGCATTTGTCAAATTCTACTTTATGTGTCAAAACCAATGTCCTTGCATTGACACAAATCATGTGGAAATTGTGGCTAAAATGTTTGTAGTCTGGATGGTCACTGCAGTTAGCAATAGTTTAACAGGTGAAACAGGAGAACCAGAACTCTGGAATAAATGGAAAACAGGAGCTACTTTGAAGTGCTTATTCCCATAATAAAAAAAAATAAATGAAAATGTTCATTTCACTGGAAAGTTAAAATTAAACAAGACATTTTTTAATAGAAAGGTGCTTTGTTTGTTTTTTTGTTGCTATGAAACATTGTCATTTATAAGTATTTTGTTTGTCCTTACAAGCTTGAGTAGATACACTTAAGCAAACAAATCCTCAAATATACATGCTGTCCTCTGTTTGGATTCTGTCTTGATTTTTAAGGTGTAGTTTTTATTTCTAAATTACATTGTTTACACTGCAAATAATTCACTCTACCATGTAAATTGTAATTCCTAATCCAATAAGTGTATTTTTTTTGTTGTGATATTGGTGTGTCATCTCAGGTCACTTTGCCTGGTCATGTGCTTTCAGAAAGAACCAGTGCAACACTATGGTTCTGCTTTCTGACAGGCTTTTCTCCGACTCAGTGTAACTGAACTGGGTTGCCGTGGGACCTGGGTTTTACTACTGAGTGCTATTCTTAGATCTATCAGGGAGCTGTTATCTGGTTACCTTCCCATTGTCCCATTGTTGGGGGGGAGGGAGGTGATATCACTTCAACTTGCAGTAAAGAATGACTGAAGCACATGACTGGAGGGCACCTGGGAAACTGAGAATATGTCTAGCCCGATGTCGATTTCAAAATGTTTCAAATTGTGTTTTCCATAAAAATTTGAGATTAACTGTGTGGTTAAAATTCACATTTTCAGATTTAAAAAATATTTTTTTTATTTTTTTTAATTATACCCAGACTCTGGAAATATCTCAAATCCGAAAATACACATCTAAAACCAGTCATGATGTTAAAGTTTTTTTCTGTAGGGTTTTGCCATGAATCTCGATCAGCTTGATTGCAGAAAACTCAGTTAATTTGAATTTTTATGTTGTTAACTCCCCCCCGAACTCTGATTCGAGTTTTTCCCATTCGAGTTTAATTTAAATTAGAAACTATTTGAGTTGTAAGTTCATTCGAGGTATACAAAACTCTGTATACAAAAGCCTGTGATAAATAATCTCCTTTGTGTATTGATTCCTGATTTAAAATAGTTGCCAAGCCCGCAAGATATTTGTAAGTATTACATGCCATCTTCCCTTTTTGCCGTTGGCGGCTTTCTAAATCATCCAAATACAGATCAATAAGTAGCAAACAAAAATGTCTTTTGTTTGAAGTGTAAAGTCCTTAAGGCCATCCATCACCTGTCCTGAGCCAGGAAGTGGGCTCATTGTGCCTAGAAAATGTCTGACAGCACTGCATAAGAAAGTTGCCCTTCCAGTTTTCCAAAGGGAGGGTTTCATGTGGAATGTATATTCAATGTCATAAAGTAAAAGTTCTTAGCTCTTACCAGTTTAGTCATCTCTGAGGGGAAATGAAGGTTATTAAAGTTTGTTTGTACCCTGGAATGAAAATTGTATGTCTTTTCTTCTTTTTTATTGTGATAAATGCCAGAAAATTCAGGTCGGTTCCCTCTTGTCTGATCCATCGGCAGACGCTTGCTTTGTTTCTGTAACCAGCTGTAGTTAATTGCACCAAGGCAAGCCTCCTTTGTGTACATGAAAAGAAACCTGCAATTTATTGCAACATGCTGTACAGTTTCTGTTGTACATCTGCCCTCTTTGTCAGTTAAATGAACTGAACTATCAGGATATGTTTGCAATTCATGGGGTGGACAGCTATATTTGTAACAGGAAAGAGATGAAAAAGTCTAGCATGTGGGTAAATGGTGGAAAGAGACAAATTGAAAGCATCAGTAAATCATTTGGGCGATTAGGTAACAGTGGATTACTTGGCTATATTCTGAAATGAAATAGAAATGAGACATACTTGGGTCACCACTGGAGCAGAATGGTCTAAAGTCAACGGCTACAAAACTCACCGAAGCCTGGTTGGTATTACATGGATAAAAAAAGATATTTCAAAGGCAAACAGTAAATGGAATTTATGTGCTGAAACAAAGATAAAAACATAAATGCTTGTTAACTCCTTCTTCTCTATAAAAATGAGGCACAAATATTTGCAAGGTCCCATAACTGCATATAGTCTATCTTAAAGAACTTTCAGAGTATAAATAAGCTCAGAATCAAATGTGCTGACAAGATAAACTTGAGATAGGTGAACATGTTCCCTTTATTGAATTGCATGTCTAGGCCTGTGTCAGAAAGGACAAACCATGGATAGGGGACATTTGGTTTTCCAACAGGTGCTTATTGGAGCACTGTCTTTTGTAGGCTATGCATTTTGAACAGAATTAAAGTTACCAGATAACTTAAAAAAATAGAAAAGCATATAACAAAGCAAGTTCCTACACTGCTCAGACCGCACGTCTGCATTGTTTTTGGATTTTCTTGTAGTGTCCCTGACATAAGCACATGAACATAACACTGGGACCCAAATACATGTTTTAAGTTCTAAAGTTAAATTTACTCTGTCCACATAAAATATTATGCCATTTTGGCTCCATCAGATATTGTTTACTTGGCATATTTTGCTATTGTGGGGCTGGATATTTTATACTGGCCAAAAAATTTGACTGGACATAAACTTTCATTATGGAGAGTTGCCTTTTGTAACTGAATGTTTTAAAATGCCTACTGAATATCATTGTTGCTTTGCAAGTTAAACTTTTACATGGCTGTTGCCCTTTTGCTTTTGATGCTTTAAAGGGGAATTCAATCCCTCAGGCGCTAACCTCCTCCTCCTCCCGGCCTACCTCTCCCTGTGGGCAATTGCCCCTAAGGGGCTACTTTACCCTCCGTGCAGGTTTCCGGGCTCCATCTTCTTCAGCAACGTCTTCTTCCTGGATCGGTCGGCGCTTGGCGGCACACACGCGGTAAAACGCATTTGCCAGTTTGTACTACTGCTCATGTGCCGAAAGTACATGAAGTTCAGTCGGTGAACTTTGTGAACTTTCGGCGCATGTGCATTAGTAAAAAACGGCAGATGCATCCTACTGCAAATGTGCTGCCAACTCCTTTTTCTTCTGGATGTGTAGGACTATGTCTCCTGAAACCAGGACTGGACTGGGATTCAAAATAGGCCCTGCCATTACTGCTATAAAGAGGCTCAAACAGCCCCCACCAGCCCACTTAATAGTCACTTTCAATGGCAACTTACAGCAGCCTTCGGGCATTTGCCAGAACCCACAGATGGCCAGTCCGGGCCTGCATGAAACCACATGCTAGTTAGTTTGTAGAAGAACCTAACATATTGGCAAAATCAATATGCAACGACAAGCCTGATAAATGTACTGTATAATATAAAGACATGCAAGCTGTAAGGTTTATAAATACAGCTAGACAACACACTCTTGTCTGGGCTTCTCATTGATTTCCTGGTGCAAGATATACAGCAACCATAAATCTACATATTGACCAAGCGTCATGTAACATAGAAAAGGCTAATTAATGAGAGAAGGCTCACAATGAAAATAAAACAATGTGAGAAAATTGCAATTTAACTTTGACTTGAAACATCAATACTAAGATTCAATTTAGCCTGTAGGTCCTGCTTCCTCTGACCACTTTGTGGGCTTTAATCAGAAACAATTAATAAACATACACACAAAAATATACAACATTCTATTCGTTCAATGATTGCACTTATACATTCTATATGTATTTTCATGTAGTAGTGAATCCTTTGCTACATCTATGCATGAAAGGATGTTTCATACAACACTGTCCATATTATAAAATTATAATTCTGACAGAGCCAACATGAGATGAGTAGGCTGTCATCTCAAAAAGCTACAGCAAGAACCTACCATTAATGCAAAACATTTTCCACAAACCCAACTGAATAAGCTTATGTCAAAAATGAGTATTTCTCTATAATATAGCCAGAGCTTCATAAAATACTTAGTTACCACCATGGCCATATCTGATATATGAGTAACTAGCTTGATATTTCAGTTACAGAGACTAGCACAGCTTTCAACATAAAGGGTTCATCGAGCATTATGTGTTGGGTTGGCCTTGGCCATAAAGAATGCAAGTAGGCCAGGGGGGTTCTGCCTGTAGCATTCAACAGCAACTCTCATTGGTGTGGTTCCAGGAAAACACCTGTCTAAAGGAGACCACAGAAGCTATAGTTAAACACCATAAGAAACTGCTTTGCAGGTCCCAGCCTTAATGGCCTTTTGACTTAACTTTTTCTTAACAAAACTTTACCATAGATCACTGCATAATACATTACTGAAAACCTCATGCACACCACTTTATGTTTATCCAGTTCTTAAACATTTTAGCACAAGTAAGTAGTGGCTAAAAACTCTAATTTATTTATTGCTTAATAAGAATGGATGTATCCCAAAAATCTTGAAAGCGTCAGAGAATGCTATTATTGAAGCTTGCTCTGATTGAGAGGCTCCTCAATTAGATTCAAACCCAAGTCAATAGACCATTGCTACCTTCAGTACTTCTTTTTCTTATTACTGGGGAATGTCTTGCAATGATCCAAGTATCTGTAATCTCCACTACCTGTGAACCCTATCAAACAGCTTTGTTTACCTTACTCCTGGTGGACAAAATTTATAGTTTGTAGCAAACAAAATAACCAAGCTCTGCATGCTGAGCTTTGCGGTTGAGACAAGGACCACAACAATGAGCCCTGATCCCCTGAAGAGATTTTTAAACCTGCCAATCACCATATTGCCAATTTTTGGCCAGGTATCAGTCACACGGGCCTGTTGGAGGACTCCATACACAGGCAAATAACTTACCAATTTTGTCATTGTAGAATCAGAAGCTTAACTCTTCCCTTCTTTGACCATCTTAAGGATCCATCAGAATTAATATGTGGTGTGCGTATGATAACTCTTACTTGGAGTACTTTCTTATATCAAGGATGATCAGTTCTTATAAGCCACAAAGGCTTTTTTGGTTTCAATTTTAGATTTTTGCTTCAGATACAAGCAGGTTGTTATTTGGGTATATAAATGTGAAATATCAGCCTTAAGATTAAATGGCAAAAGTCATTCCTTTAAACCAAATGGGCTTGCATACAGGTACCATTGCCAGCTTTCCTGCTAGGGATATTTGCACCTGTGGCCCTGAGATTGTAGCACCAGATTAGTCATTGGGATTGTCCTACCTTATGTAAGGCAAAACTGACTCATATAAAATATTTCTTTAGGGAGGAAGTGGAAAAAATAATTATGGGTGGTTGTATTTATCAAAAGGTGTTTCAGTTACTTTCTGTTATGTTCCTCTTAATGTTGACCTTTTATGTTGGACTAACACAAGGAACATAAAATGATCCTCGGGGTAATATTTAAGGAACTATTCACAGACTAGCTTAAATGATCACAGGACATGTTTTGTAAGGGATGAATTGCATCCAAACCATCCATCACGACCCATAAATGATCCTAAAGGCTTGTAAACATGTACAGTGGCTAATAAATGCTGATGAAAATGTGTCTGTCAGTTTAAGACTCACAAATTACCCCATCATGATACATATGATGTCCCTTGGTATCCATATATCACGGGGAGGTGTAGATCTCTGTTGTCCTTGGTGTCCGCTTGATTTAAGCCTGTCAATTCAAATAGTTGGTGCGACTGATGATGACATACTCACATAAAAACAAGTTTTTTATGCTTGTCTTTCACACATACTGCTATGTCTTTAGAAAAGCAATATTGTGGCTAGTGTGAATAAAGGGTAGTTTTCACCAGAATCTGATTCCAATGGTGGCATATCCAGTTCAGAAATATGCCTCAGATACGAATGACTAAGCCTTGTGTCTGTTCATACAAGTGATTAATGATGTTATCTCCAGTCCTATCATAGGACAGAACAGATGCTACACTGGGGATATTTTTCCCTTTATTAGGCGGCAGGATATTTACCAACTCAATTAAGACTTTTGGGTGGTTGTACTTATTATTCCTTCGGGAATAATAAGTACAACCACCCAAAAGTCTTAATTGAGTTGATCTATAAATGTCTAATTATTCTTACATAATATAACATATTGTCTAGATAAATGAGCCTGTTATTCCAAAACCCTCTGTTGCTGGAAATAAAGACTTACAACTCCAACAAGCCACATCTACACACATACAGAATTGTCTAACCATACCATGCCTCTCCATGACAATATAATGTACCTGATTAAGATACAAGAGGGCTTATTTAAAACGGTCAGGTGCAATATTGACAGCAGATTTGTGTACATAAAAATGACATAAACAAAAGAGCTTGTGTGTAGTGATGGGCGAAACTCCCGCGTTTCGCTTTGCCGAAAAATTCGCGAATTTCCAGAGAAACGCGGCGCGTCGCGTCGTTTTCGGCGCGTTGTGTCAAACACGACGCGCGACTCGTTTTTGTTGCTGAATTTTTCGCGGCGAATAAATTCGCCCATCACTACTTGTGTGCCCACAGGCCTTGCTGTTACTTTACATTTCTAATGAAGGCTGTGTAAGTGTATGACCCTGTCCTGCCCCTTCCTTCAGAGTTGCAAGATGAACCCATTTGTGCACAATTAAGGATTTGGTGCTTATGCATCTCCAGTATATGTGCATATTCCACAAATTATCCCTTGTAGAGAATGGAGTTTTCCTTCACATATATTAATATTAGTTGTAATGCATTGCTATTTTATGAATAACCCCATGCAGTTCATCCTTGGCCAATGTCCCAATAACAATGTACAGTATTATATTTATACCAGAACTTTACACTCTAATATTGTATCCCATTAAGTGTTATGTAGATACCATTTTATTACATAACATAAATCCCTTTTTACAGTAAAGTGCACACAAATTATGATGAGCATGTACATTTTCCTCAGCTTAAACAATATCCAAGGCACAGAGTGGTTGTTGGAGTAAATGGGATATTACATATTACTAGCAGTGTTTCTTGGAATTTCCATAATCAAATGCCTATAAATTAACTCTCTTGGTGTGGCTCCTGTATAATAAGCACCTGATATGTGATTTAATGCAAAGGCATGCCAGTCTTTTACACAATGAAAACATGTTAATGGAACCAGAACTGCTACACTTTGATGGGTGTAGTAAAGTTCTTGTAACTGCATTCTTTATTGCGGCCAATTAATTACTATGTGATTTAAGCATTATATGTGTACCTTCTTATTAAGTATAAAATAGTTTTGAAATGAGATATTAAAATAAAAAAAAAGGAAAACCTTTCAATTAGGTTAATTTTGGCATGGTTAACTACATTCAGTTTCGGACCATATCATACATGTCCTCTTATGATTTATAGTTATTCCCATGACAAGTGTAAAACTAATTCACTATAAGAATATCATTATATTACCATTAAGAGTTAGAATGAGTTTTTGTATCATTATTTTACTAGTACAGGGATGGGACCTGTTATTTAGAATGCTCGGGACCTAGGGTTTTCCGGATAAGAGATCTGTGCTGGATTTGGATCTTCATAACTTAAATGTACGAGAAAATCTTTTAAAACTTTAAATAAACCAAACAGTCTGGTTTTGCTTTCAATAATGAGTAATTATATCTTAGTTTGGATCAAGTACAAGGTACTGTTCTGTTATTACAGAGAAAAAGCAATCAGATCTGGGGTCTGGCTGTGTTCTGCAGAGCACAGGCCACAATGGAGCCCTCTGGTGCTGTGCTATGCATCTAGCTAGATAAGAACAAATCCTGGACAGAATACAGAATGCAGCCAAACCGTTGAACATAGCATCATGTTAAGACCGTGGGGACTTCTGGAGTCTAAACTTAAGTAATACTAAGAAGCTTTCTTCCCCACTATGTTTGTTGCCTCCTCCTCCAATCTTGTTGAGCCAGGTGACAGTAATGCAATTATCTCTATATACCACGTGTATAGTATACATTCACTTTTTAATCTGAGAATCGTCTTCAAAGTTGAATAAAACAGCTCAAAGTACCATAAATGAATATAACAGTTCCATTTTAACAAAGTCATAATTATGCCTCTGATCAAGCTTACTTGACACTAGTTATTTCTATACATAAACAAATTGGATCATATATAGCTTGAATCATGAAACATACAGTTAAACCAGTTTAGCATCTCAGTTTGTGATTCAGTGCCCAAACCTGCATTTTGCATACTTCTGGAAAGCCTGCCCATTTATATTTTTTTTTTATAATTACAGAGAGGAATAAAATTTCACTAATCAAATGCAATTAGTCCAAACCCTTCTAGGTTGTTAAAATGGTTAAATTAATTCTAGCCCTATATTTAACTGTGCATTCACTACAGAAGAGGCTTGTACTGTTCAAACAGGTCAATTTATTATGATGGGATGTCATGGAACAATGTGTCCTTGGGCAGGGAAGTAATTCTACTTTGACAGAAGAACATTTTAATTTTTTCCAAAGTCCTTTATGATACACACTCATTCATATTCCAGGCTTCAATATTTTAATTTCTATGTATATCAGACTCTTCCAATACAAAGTTTTCCCTCCCTTTACTTCCTTTATCTTCTCCTTCATTGTCCTTATTTTCTCATTCTCACCACCCCTCCTCTTTCTCCTTCAAAGTGTTTATAAACTTAAGGTACAGAACAAATGCCTCTTTTTAAACATATATTTATATTCTTATGCCTTTTCCCCCTAATTTCCACATAGGTCTTTTACTGTCTCAGCTTGCAATTTCAGTTTTGAGTAAGACTCCAATTCTCTGTATGACACAACAAGATGAATGTTTGTGATCAGATCCTTATATTAGGAGGAGTTACATGAACTTGAAGAGCCTGACTTACTATTTAGCTCTTACTATGGCCCATGTGCCAAACAGATATAAATGGGTGGTGAAAAGGTGAACAGACAGAGCGAAAGCGTTAGTGAACTGGGATGGAGATTCTCCAACACAGGGCATGACAACCTGAAAACAGGTGGTTTTGGAAAACTTCAGACATAGCAGAAATCAAACCTTGTTTTTGCTCTAAGGGTGTACAGATACTTATTTATAAGAAAAGTCAAATTGTGTGAGTTGGCGGCGAATAAATTCACAAAACATTTGCCATTTAATAGACACTTGTATCAAAATTTTTCAGACACCCATTGATTTTAATGCATTTGGACAAAATAGGCGCACATCAAATTGTCGCAGGCTTCAAAAGTTACGCGGGTGTAAAAATTCTCATTTTGTGAAACTTTCGCCGTTTTTCGAATTTTGCTGGATATTCACAATTTTTTTTATAAAATAATCTTTTTACTATTATTAGTGCCAAGTGTTACTACATAGTGAATGAGTTAATTGTGAAATGAAAATAGCTTCAGGGAGGTATCGTACATGCAAATTACTATTTATTGTAACTAGCTACTCTTCCTTTTTATCCTCTGTCTACAGTCACACCTTCTTAAGATGATTTTCATCACAGCTTTCCAGTAACCTCAGAAGTAGGAAATAGCTTACAATAGCTTTGATTGTTAGGGAGATTTTTCCCTGAAATATTTTAATAGAACTGGCCTGAAGAACAAGCTACTAGTGCCAGAGGTTCATCGGCGTAATGCAGGGTTCTTGTTCTCATCAACGTATACAAAGCCATGAAATTGGTTTCACAAAAGAAATTTATAATGAGGAGAACCTCAACATAGCTCCTCCTAAAGGAACAAGAGATTAAAGAGTGTGTTCACCTTTAAAAGTTTAACATGTACAGGTATGGGGCCAATTATTCGGAATGCTCAGGACCTGGGGCTTTCCGGATAATGGGTCTTTCCATAATTTGGATCTTTACTAGAAAATCATATAAACATTAAATACACCCAATAGGCTGGTTTTGGTTCCAATAAGGATCAATGATATCTTAGTTTGGATCAAGTACAAGCTACGGTGTTATTATTATAGAGAAAAAAGGAAAATTTTAGAAAAATTTGGATTATTTGATTATAATGGAGTCTATGGGAGACGGCCTTTCTGTAATTTGGAACTTTCTGGATAACAGGTTTCCAGATAACAGATCCCATACCTGTAGTATGATGTAGAAAGTAATATTCTGAGACAATCAGCAACTGGTTTTAATTTTTTATTTGTGGTTTTCCAGCTCTCCAGTTTGCAGTGTCGGCAATCTGATTGCTAGGGTCCAAATTACCCTAGCAACCATGCACTGATTTGAATATGAAACTGGAATATAAATAAGAGAGGGCCTGAATAGAAATATGAGTATATAATATGTAGCCTTACAGAGCATTTATTTTTTGGATGGGGTCAGTAACCCCCATTTGAAAACTGGGAAAGAATCCAAAAACTATAAAAAATAAAAAGTGAAGGGCAATTGAAAAGTTGTTTAGAATTAGCCATGCTATAACATACTAAAAATAAAGGTGAAGCACTCCTTTAAAGGACCAGTAACATCAATTTAAAAAACAAAAATTAGTTTGTATATAACAAAAAACACCAAGACATATTTAACTTTAAAATCGCAAAGTCTTTATTAAAAAACAACTTACTGATACTCCGCTTGTGCTCCTCTTCAGAAAAGGCAATTGGACAAACTGCACAATGGATCATTGCCCTGTTGCCTTTTCTGAAGAGGAGCGCATTTTATTTTCTTAATGAAGACTTCACGATTTTAAAGTTAAATATGTCATGGTGGTTTTTTTTCGTTATATACAAACAAGTTTAAAAAAAAATTTTTTTTGATGTTACTGGTCCAATATAGTGCAAGTAAAGGTGGCCATACACGGGCAGATAAAAGCTGCCGACAGACTGTGTCGGCAGCTTATCTGCTCATGTGGGGGGCCCTCCGACGGGGTTTCCCGATCGATATCTGGCCGAAAGTCGGCCAGATGTCCATCGGGCAGGATTAAAAATATCATCTGTTCGTTGATGCGGTCCCGCGATCCGACCGCCCGTACTGATCCGACCGTTGGGCCCTAGGGCCCACGATCGGATCAGCCCGATATCGCCCACCTCAAGGTTGCCCACCTCAAGGATGTTGCCAAACGAGCGGATCTCTACGTGTATGGCCACCTTTAGATGACTCTATTCTGCTCTATTCTGTTGTTACATCATCTTAACAGGGCAGCATAGGAGTGGAGCAATATGATAGAAGTACAGATATAGATGCCATAATAAACAATAATATAATCAAGTATACAAGGGAAAAATATATACTGAAACAGTGTTAAAAGTCTCCAGATGCATCTGATTACAGTAAAATTAGTATGCTCGAAATAAAATACAATTAAAAGAAGCCAAAAATATGTCCTGTATGTATGATTAGATCAAAATAAAATTAGATGTCTGCTGCCAATATGAAAATCTTTAGTATTACCAGATGCGAGTACACAGCAACAGAAAAAGGACAAAACATTATAAAATGTACTGTGCCTCATATTTATTACAGGAGTTTATACCACTATTCTGGTTTTTCTGTTATATGTATATATATTGTTATTAGTCACATGAACCACTTCCTAACTGATTATAATGGCATTCTGACCAAAAGAAAAGGCTTGTTTTCTATATGGTACAAACATTCATTCTGCACATTTTATAACAAACATGAGAAGCACTGATCCTTAGCACTAAAGATTTAAGATACAGTAATTGTTTGGCTTCAACTACCACCTTAATTGCTGGTAAATGCTATTTATTATTTTCACACAAACTGACTTTTTAAATTAGTATTAATGTATGGATACATTACAAATAGCTGCTGAGAAGCCTGAACATATAGAATTTAAGGGATTATTTACTAAACCATGATTTTTTCTGGTCGATGTATTTTTGGCAAATAGTTGAATTTTTAGAGTAAAAATTTCTAAAAAAAAGTTCTAAAAATCCGAATCCAATCCGCCTTCTCAAACCTGCCGAGGTCATGTAGAAGTCAATGGTAGATGTCCCTTTTACAATTTGAAGATATTGTGATCTGCTCTGGGTTTTGTCCAATAATAGGAAAAATTCAGGGGTTTCTGGTGGATAACGATAATTGAGCAATTGGGGCATCAAATCCGAAAAATTCATATCATTCTATTTTCACCCAATCTTATTAAGTTATGTATTATATATATTTACATATATAACTGTGGATAGTGTTAACATTGTGATATGACTTTGTAGGGCTTTCAGGTTAAAATCTTTTGGTTTCTGAATGCAGCATATTAAAAAATCTCTAATGTGAGTCTTGTCTCAGTATCCCTCCCTTCAGTTATAACAGGAAGTTTTTCTTACTATCGTGACCAGCAAAAGACACTTTGTTCCTCTAATTAAAATTAGGTGACTCCTTTATTTTTAAAATAGGGTGGAGGGGAAAGTGGTAGATGAAATGTCATTTTAATAAAGAACACAAGACAGAGGTACTTGCTTTTTTTCTCTCTTAATCACTACACCTTACGTTACACCCTGGGTGTGGTGACATCTCAGAATAACACAGCACACTTATAGGGAAGAGCTATTATTGATACAAAGAGTAAAATTGTCAGTGCACTCAGGTGGCATTTTTATAAAAAGGAAGAGTAAGGTTTATGTTCGGTGACTCTTACATGAGTTGTGTAACTGACTTCTAGAATACTGAATGTTCTTAAAATTACTTTATAACCTTAAAGGAGAACTCAAGCCCCTTTCTAATTAAAGCCCCTACCCTCCATAACCCCCCACCCTGCTCCCCCACCTAACAGGAGTTACCACAAGTTAATACCCCCAAGACAGTAATTACCCCTTGATGCAGAGTCAGAGCAGTGGAGCTCACCTGGCCATTTTCAGCCACTTAGGTAATCTCCAGATCTTCTTTCAGCAAGTCGTTAATTTTCATCACTTTCAGTGCAGCGGGAAAATGCTCCAACTGTTTACCGGTTTTAATTTTTAAGGGGGTTGAGTTCTCCTTTAAGGTTATAACCTATTGCCAAAGTTAAACTACTACCAGGCTAATGCATAGGGAGTGCCGAGTGTGAATCTGTTGCATACAAGGCACAGAGATGATATTCTAGATAGCTCATAGTAGCGATAACAAAGTAGAGATAACATTCTGGTAGCTCTTGGCTTTTGTACCCTTAATTTTGAGCATAAGCGAGATATAATAAGGCAGGGTATTTTAAAGGACTTGGTGACATATACATATGCAGTACACTTTGTCATCAACAAGTTACTGTTCACTATTAATTATGCAGTAATCTGAAAAGGAGAAAACAAAAAGATGTTCTAAAACAAAAGACACAGTCACTTGTTTTTTTTCTTAATCATAGCACCCTAAAGTTACACCCTAGGTGTGGTGAACTCTGAAAATAACACAACACGCGCATAGTGATGATATAATACTCATAAGCATGCAGGAATTTCAATAATGTGCATAAATTATATACCACAACATCTAATGTATGGCAGAAGAAGGATGTTTCCATATTTGGATTTATTACAAAAATAAAAAGGGGGGATGGGGGAAGTATATGTATGGGTGCTCTTTGTACATTTATTTTGCTTGAAAGTCCATTAACATTTGAACGCATGATATATTTGTAAATGTACTTTCAGACTAAGGTCTCTATTTGAAGGAAATTACTTTTTGTGCCAGTGATTGTGCTGCAATTTTCAGCATGTAATGCACCATTGGCAAGTGGATGGTGAGGCATGTAAACATCAACCACCAATACTGTGACTTATGAGAGCTAAAGTTGATTAAAGCTGGCCATAGACGCAACGACTTGGTCGTACGAATCGAGGATTCGTACGACTATCGTACGACTTTCGGATCGTGTGTGGAGTGCTCCGACATTTGTCGTGCCATGCCGATCGGTCGTTTGGTCGATCGGCCAGGTTAGAAAATTTTTGTCGGCTGGCGATAATATCTTTGCATCTATTGCAGATCGTACGATTTTCAGTGGGAGACCGTCACTAGGTTTTTAATCGTACAACTTTCGTACGATCCTGGTCAGGGGCAGAACGTCAGCTGTCTGTGCTTTTTACTACTTATAGTTGATCTGAAGGTTAGTGACAGGTCGGGAGCAGGTCGGGAGATGCAAAGATCTTTGCGTCTATGGCCAGCTTAAGTTTTAGGAGAGTTTTCAAAGCATTTGGGAAGAGGCAGAAAGTGTTGCAGTTATGAAGAGATGAGAGGAGAAGAGGGGTGAAGGTCAGAAGCAGAGAATACAATGCGTGAAGGGGTGTATTTTGAGGTCAGAGCTGAGATATAGGGAGGGGTTTCATTAAGGGACTTGAAAGGCAATTGGGAAGCTGATGTGGAGCAGTGAGATACTATATGAATGAGTCTAGCAGAGGCATTCAGATCAGATTTTGAAATGCAATATGTTGGCATGCCTGCAGGGAGTAAGTTGCAGTAGTCAAGGCAGGAAATAATAAGACTGAACAGGTGTTTTAGTTGTACAGATATGGAATCCGTTATCCAGGAAACCCAATATCAAGAAAGCTCCGAATTATGGACTGGTCATCTCCAATAGACTCCGTTTTATCCAAATAATCCAAGTTTTAAATTTTTTTTTCCTTTTGCCTTGTACTTGATCCCAAATAAGAAATAATTCACTGGTAGCAAAACCACCCTATTGGGTTTATATAATGTTTGAAGGATTTTCTAGTAGACTTAAGGTATGAAGATCCAAATTATGAAAAGATCCATTATCCAGAAGCATTATGTATAACAGGTCCCATACCGGTAGGTAGAGCCTACAGAACTCAAGCGACAAAGAAGGTATGAGATTGAGGTAAAATTAGAGTAGGCAACTTTAAAGGAATCATCAAAAAGGTAAACAAGAACAGTGCCATAAATGCCAGCTGAGTACAGAATGTCTAGGAGGAGTGGGTGGTCAACTGTAGCGAGGTCTAGAGGGATGAGTACAGGGGAAGCCATATTGCAGGGGATCAGGAATGGAGTGATGATGGATCAAGCTTTTGTAAACTAACCTTTCCCACAATATGGACACAAGTAGGAGTGGGGAAAATTGACTAGAGATGGGTAGTTTTTTTTTGAGGATGGAAGTGATTAGTGCTAGTTTTTATGAAGATGGAAAAGTAGCAGGAGAAAGGGAATGGTAAATAGGTGGTTAAGTGCAGGGCTGAGTGTATCATTTACTGGATGAAGAAGGTGTGAAAATTGGATTCAAGAGATCAGGTTGTGGGGTTGGGGCAGAACAGAAGTTTTAGAACGTCTTCTATTGTTATAGGGGTAAAAGAGTGTAACGTAGATTTGACTGTTCTGCGAGTAACTGTGAGATTGTCATTAAATTGTATGCTTCTTGGTCTTGTACTTGTCCTTATACATACATAAGCAAGGTATTGAGCAGTTACAGTAATTTGTTGGAGGATACAATATGGGGAGGCACCATGCTTGATTGTAACAGCGGAACATGAACTAACTGGTATCTTGATCTGGTTGTAAAACTTACTATCATATTATGGAGCTAAAATGTCAGTATTTCACACGTACACAATCTGCTGTAACTGACATTTTATAATTAATATTAAACTTATTTCTGGATTTTTCACACTTTAATCAGTAACAACAGCCAAAAGCTGTATAGGTATTTTGCCACATCATTTCTTATTTGTTAGGGAAAAATTAAATTATTATTAGACGGATAGTCCCACCTGGCACTTGCAGAACTGTACCAAAGTATTTTGCTTCAACAAGTGGGTGAACCATAGCACCACTACAGGCATAGACAGTGGTTGGCTTCCTCTGATGTGGAGCATGTTGCTAGGTGCTTTGCCACTCACAGGAAATCAAACCGTATGCCAGTTTTACCCATAGAGATTGACATTGGAAGCAATTCAAAAGTGATTTCAGGTACTGAACTTTGGTAGTGGCCACTTGCAAGTTTCCTATCTGCCATTAAAGTGAATGGGAGGCAGCATGGACAGTTTTGCCTGCTTCTCTATTTGCTAAAATGTAGGATGGTTTCTCCACCAGCATGCACCAATAGTGCAAAACACAGCATTTGTAGCAACTTACAAACATGAAGATCATATTAGTTTAGGCAGCTGAATCTTTCACGAGATTTGTGGAGAAAAGCTGTTATTGTGCTACCTGCCCATTGTTCTGTTTGTCCACTGACCAGACTTGACTGTGTCCATTTGGTATCAGCTGCTGACATAACTTCAACTTGCAGCACAGCAGTAAAGAAATATTGAAGCACTTTACAAGGCCGAGGAGACTGGGAAATGTAAAAAAATGGCTGCCTTGTCTAAATTTTAATATTGAACGGAATCTATTAATCTTTTTTAAAAAACACAATTTGATACAGGATTCTGCAGTAAAAGCACTATTAACTATTGTGAATGTTTCCCTCTGACAGTACCATTTTAAAGTGGCCCTGCTGCTTATGTTGCACTTGTTATGGTTGCACCATTTGAAATTAACATACATAAAATAAATGTACACAGCTGCTGACTCAAGAATGTATTTCATTTGCCTTTTATTAAGTATATCATTTCATACATATATTCAGAATACATATAACAAAATAAAGATATAAAAATAAGAATGGAAAAAGTACAGTTTTAGGCACAAATATCTGCTCTAGATAATAAATCAGATCATCAAAATGGCTGCCATCCAATGTCAACATGCTACTGTATGCATAGTTTAATGGTGACATGCTAATGTATGTGAGTCCCTGTTCTTTAAACATATATATATATATATATATATATATATATATATATATTTAAATTGCATAAGAACATGTGTAACTTACATACTTTTACTAGCTATATCTGTTCCTACTTTCATAAGTTTCTAATTTTTTTTTTAAATGTGACGTCACAGCAGCATCTCAGTAAAAGGAGATAGAAAAATGTGGCAGCAAATTGTATTTCTGTTACACTGTTTATATGGTTTTATACGCCAGCTGTACACCAATAGATGTGTCATTGATCTAATTGACTTGTGTTTATATGTAGAAATAATTTGTCAGCTTCATATCAACATCAAGATCTTTGTAAACAGTTCCAATAAGTTTTTTTTATAGAATTTTTTTTTAGAGAATATGCTTTTGAGAATTTTCTAGGTTCATGTTTGAGTAGACAAGACCTACAATGCAATTAATGAAAACTGGGTTGACATAGAAACAATTCCGTGAATGATGTTAACTTGAAATATCAATAATCAATAACGTTTTACCACTACCTCCTTAGGTGTGAATATTTGAATGAGTCAGCTTCCTGCAAACATGACTTTAACATACTTTGTCAGTCTGGTCCCATCCTAATAAAAAGGTGAAAGCTGTTTCAAAATATGAGCAAACAGTAGTTTCTTTTCACTGAAACTCATCAAAAGCTACCTTAAACATATACACACTAAACCGTATACATTCAGGTTAACACACCAATAATGAAACATGTAAAACAAAGGTGCTATTCAGTTTGGTTTGATTTGAGTCTACTCTACAAATATTTTTTAGAGTGTCACTTAAGGTTAACAATAAATTAACAATAGTATTAATGAGGGCCCATCTTTTTAAAAAGTGTTTTCAGTGCAGATTATCATTAATGGTCTCTTAGTTCCAGGAAACACTATAGTCATAGACTCATAGGGGCACATTCACTTATCTAGCAATGAGTGTTTTTTCCACAATGCGCTGTTTTCCCAGGACTCTAGCAGCATTGCATGGTCCAGTGTAGGTGGTGTCCAACGCATTGGGGCAAATTTATTATTATTCCCCAAAATTAGCTCGACCAAATTCGTAATTCGATAAGCATTTGACCATCGAATGGTATTCGAGCAGGACTTAGGGGCAAATTTACTAAATTCACCCAAAAATAATTCGTTTTTCCTCGATATTAGATTAGCATTCGATTGTGGAATGCTAATCGAATAGTTTTAGGCTACCCTTTTCTTCGATCTTTGATCATTCGACGATCGAATAACGACCGTTCGATCATTCGAATGAATTATTCGATCATTCGAATAATTCATACGATTCGCATGATCGAAGACTTCGATCGTACGAATCCGATTCGATCAGGCTTCTATTACAATTCGGTAGGTCCTTTGATGATCGAATGATCACATATTCGATCATTCGAATCTATTCGATCATTCGATTGTTCGCTATTCAATGATCGAATAAGCCAAATTTGCATATTCGACCAATCAAATAAATACTACGATCGTTATTCGATCGTATTCGATCAAACTTCAATCTTTCACGTGAATATAGTAAATCGGCCCCTTGGTCTCAGAAGACTATGGGGAGCTTCCCATAGGCTTCTATTGCAATCCGGTAGGTTCAATCTGGTGAAGTAGGCAGTCGAATAACTTTAAAATTTTGATTCTTTCGATCATCGAATGATCGAATTATCGAATAGCCGATCATTCGATTTTTTCGATGATCGAAGAGGCCAAATTTGCACATACGATTTCAAGAAAAATTCGTATGATCGGTATTTCATGTGAATTTCGTAAATTTGCCCCATTGTGTCTAATTCCTTAAATTTTGCAAAACTCTATGGTTTCATCACAAATAGGACACAGTTGCTCCAAATATGATTGCAGTCTGCCTGGTGTCAGTTCTGGTGTTTGGTGTGTGAATAATATCTGCAATTCTTTAGGCAAAATTGACGCCTAGCACTGAGGGAACCTTGGAGCTACAACATGGTCAGGAGATGATGGTCTAAAACCTCAGAGGTGCTCAATTCAGAAAGGAAGGCAGGAAGGACTGATTGGTGCTGAGAGCAACAATAAGAAAGTGCAAAGAGCACATTTGGATGCAGGTAGACTTATTTTACTAATATATGTTGAAAATGAGCAGTATTTAGGGCTCATGGGGCCCCCTACACCTCCTGTGTCCCCCTGCAGCCGCAGGGTCTGCTTCCTCTGTAGTTATGTCCATGGGTGCACCATATTAGCAGTCCATCTATGGTACCCATTTTCCACTGATTGCTATGGGATCCATAGAGCTACCATCACCTCATGCTCAGGGATTCCCTCAGCACCCTGCTTCAATTGCAGCAGCCCAGTCGCACCTAAAGAAACACTCGCATCCGTCACTCACACATCACAAACCGGAAATAATGCCTGAAGCAGATGCATAGTTAAGAGTATTTTGACAACTCGGAAACACTTGCGCTGAATGCAGCACAACTGGTTCCAAATAAACAGCTTTGCAATAAATGAAGAATGAATTCTGGAAAAAACACAGAATTTTGGGGGAAAAAACATGGCAATTGTGTCCAAAGTTGCACTTTGCTCATTGTATCTGGGTAAATGAATGAACCCATAATTGTTTTCTATATACAGTCAATGGAACAATACAATATCCTTGTATTTTAAAGTTGGGGTATATTATTTTGTTAGAAAATGTAAAGTTTCAATGAGCCATCTGATATGAATGACATCATTAAGCATTGATTCTAACTGATGACACCACTTAATTCCATTTATACTTATAATTTTACAGGTTATTCATGTCTCGTGTATTATATAATATAATTAATATATGTAATTATATTCCAGTTGATAAAGCATGCTTCTCTAATTTCCTGAAGACAAATATATAACAGCTAAAAATACAGGTTACAATATAAATCTAAGACCCAGACTTGATCCCTGCTGTCTTCCCTCCCCCCGGATTTGTGGTGAGACCATAAAGGCCCAGGCCTAGGGCGGCAAAATTTTAGGGGCAGAATTCCGCCCAGATACATTGGGAACAGAGACTTCCCCAGTGCTATGGTGCATGCGCCAGTGCACGGGGTGTGGTGCTGAGACTTTGAGGACTCAGGACGCCACTGATGGAAATACAACCCTGTATGAAAGTGCCTTCCTAGGGAAGGGGCTGGCAGTGGGGGAGTGAGCAGGCGGCAGGGGCCACAGAGGGGGTGTGGGAGCCCATGGACTAGCAGTCTGGAGGTAGCAAACCTGTTTCTATTGCTGTTTTGTATAACTACAGCCAGCTTGTCAATAACCCTCACTTCCAGCTTCTGATGCATTTTATTTAGGAAACTCAAAATCTAGCACTCACTTTATAAACATGCATGCCTTTTAGAGAATATACAGTATATTTGCCTATGCTCATATTTACATTACCCACAGCTAAAATGACATTAGGCATTACTGAGACACGTATGTATTTTACTGTTTGATAAACAAGACAAGAGTGGGGCAAGAAGTGTGGATTTTCCCCCTTTTTTTGATAAAATTAAATTACACGACTGACATCTGCACTATTTTTACCTTTGAAACTACTATGGGACCTATAATCCAGAATGCTTGGGACCTCTGGGTTTCCAGATAACTGACCTTGGATCTTCATACCTTAATGTAAACATGAAATAAACTCAATACGCTGGTTTTGCTTCCAAAAAGGATTCATTATATCTAAGTTTGGATCAAGTACAAGGTACTGGTTTATTATTACATTATTAATAATTTTTAAACATTTGGATTATTTGGTTACGGCCTTTCTGTAATTCAGAGTTTTTTGGATAATGAGATTCAGGAGAATGAAATTTGATTATGCTAATTTGTTTTATAAGTTAAAAAATGTAGCTATTGTTTCATTTATATTTCACATTTTATAATGTACACTACATAACTTGATCCATGTAAATTTATGTAGCATAAATGAGAAGGAACAAAAAAATAGGTTTAGTTTATATCAATGTCAACCATTGAGATTGTACAGGATGCCTACTCTACACATATACGGCTAAGGGAATGTGGGATTTGAGTTGTTATTTGGAGGGAGTTACTTGTGGGTTGAGAGCCTGTGATGTTTATGTTTATATTGTATGTATTGTTCTTTGTGTATTTATTCATTCTTTTAAGTTCTTATTGGGGTGTGTACTAGTTTACCCCAATATCCCATTGGTAATGCATTAATGTGGCGGCACTTTGCTATGATCTTACACTTCCCAGCCTTCTTACCACAGCATCACAATGAACCTTTGGACTGCATGGGAACTTCAGATGAACAATCAACAAAAAGCTGATGAATAGAGCTACAACAATCAGACCAGTGTGGTAGTGTACCATTTTAATACGTGGTTTTATACATATAATTCAACAAGTGTACTTTGAAGTAAACTTAATATACCAAAAAAAAAAATCAATGCAAATCAATTTAAAAAGTGTATTTATTTTACAAAACCTTAATGGGATCAATTAAAACAAACAAACACACCTACAATGAATGTTATATCTGGTGTATCATTATGGGGTTCATGCAGTGTAAGCAGTACAATTTAGCTTAAAGGAGAACTAACCCCTAAAAATGAATATGGCTAAAACTGCCGTATTTTATATACTGAACTTATTGCACCAGCCTAAAGTTTTAGCTTGTCAATAGCAGCAATGATCCAGGACTTCAAACTTCTCATAGGGGGTCACCATCTTGGAAAGTGTCTGTGATACTCACATGCTCAGTGGGCTCTGAGCAGCTGTTGAGAAGCTAAGCTTAGGGGTCATTGCACATTATCAAGCAGAAAATGAGGTTGGTCTGTAATACAGTAGAAGCTGATGCTCATGATGGGCTCATTAATAAATTCTAATGCTAATTGCACTGGTTTCTGTACTGCCGTGTAATAATTATCTATATTACTAATCAGCCTTATATTGTGACATGTATATTCTATGTGTACTGTATATTGTGAGTGGGTCCCTAAGCTCAGTAAGTGACAGCAGCACAGATCATGTGCAGTGAATCAGCAGAAAAGAAGATGGGGAGCTACTGGGGCATCTTCAGAGACACAGATCTTTACTGCTAAAGGACTGTGGTTGCCTTGGGCTGGTACAGAAGCACAAAACATAATGTACAACATCTCTACCAACTTCTTTAGTTTAACTTTCCTTGTCCTTTAATAATTTCATATTCCACCAAAATTGTTGTTATACTGTGGCTTCCTTGAACTTGAAGCTTTAATTACAGCATGGTTTTCTTGGCAGTCGGCAGAAAATTTTCCAGGAGGGGGGACAACGAAGAAAACATATTAAACAAATTACCTTTACCCATATTTTGGTTTCCACACAAACCTAACAACAGCTTTTCTATAAATATATAGTAAAAGTAGTATATGTATATCATTGCCATTCTATAAGTAACACAAACTCCTTGTTTTCCAGGACAGCACTTTGTATTTTCTACTTTCTTTTTTCACAATTACTAGCCAGCAGTTTGTAGAATGTTATTCCCTCTAGAGTTCTAGTTACAGCTGGATACATACTGCAAAGCCTCCATTTTACATACCCTAAGTTTTTCCATATGTTATACCATTGTTGTGGTCCCATCAATATATAATGCATAATACATTTCCTTGACTTTACACCATTTTTGCTGGTCTCCTGAAAAAATGTAAAATGGGGGTTCTACTATACATAAAGTAGAGTAACAACAGCAGGGAGAGGTTGTGCAAAATGTCACTAGTATAGGATCTATGTTTATACATTCTGTTTCAATCTAGGGGAAAGCTGCTTTGATCCCAAAGAGAGAGAGGTGAGTGTGGGGGTAACAGCAAAATGAGAATGGAAATGGTAAAAGAGGACAGTGAATAGAGTGAGGCAGAGGGTTATTAGAGATGGAGAGGTGAGTGTGGGGGTAATTCAGCAGAATAAGGGTAAAAGAGGCCAGTGAATAGATTGAAGCAGAGGGTTATTCAAGACTGAGCAGTAAGTGTGGGAGTAACACAGTAGAACGAGATGGGAAAGTGTAAAAGAGGCCAGTGAATAAAGTGAGGCAGATGGTTATTAATGACAGAGAGGGGAGTGTCGGGGGAACTCAGCAGAATGAGAAGGGAAAGGGTAAAAGAGGACAGTGAATCGAGCAAGGCATAGCATTATTAGAAACAGATAGGTGGGTGTGGGAGTAACTCAGTAGAATGGAAAGGGAAAGTGTAAAAGAAGCCAGTGAATACAGTGAGGCAGAGGGTTATTAGAGATGGAGAGGTGAGTGGGGAGACTCAGCAGAATGAGAAGGGAAAGGGCAAAAGAGGAGAGTGAACAGATCAAGGGAGAGGGTTGTTAGAGATGGAGAAGAGAGTGTGGGGGTCAGGGTGGGACACCGAGAAAAAACCTGGTGGGCCCTGGCCATCATGGGCCTCCGCCAGGCCAGACCTCCCTCTCCCAAACTCCTGTACCTTTTAAAAAAAATAATAGACTAACTTGATAAAATAGGATTTGGAATATTTTTTTCGGGTGACAAGTCCCCTTTAATGGAAAGTGATTGTCATTGCACAAACATGGTGATTTCGGCCTGAAAAATTCCACTTGAGCATTCTGTCTGTCCAAGTAATCACAGTAGGTCTATTCTGTCCTCCAACTGGAGTCCTGGAGCTAGCACCTCTGATAGGGGAAAAGAGATAGCACTGACCAGTGCCCTTTAAGTCAATGACAGGAGGCAAAAGTGCTGTTCCATTAGCATTAGACCAATCTACAAAATGTGTCTGCTTCTCTATGATTTGTCAGTCAACTCTTTTTCATGACTACTACAAAAAAGGGATTTAAATGAGGTAAAGTATGGAAATGTCATGTAGTTCTCCAGTTGCCATTCACTTAGGCTAATGCTAGAAGTGGCAGATTTTGCTGCTGAAACAGTGCAACAGAAACAGTGGTTTCAGGTGCAGGCAAGGAAGGGGCTGAAAATAGACCACTTCTGGTATTATCCTTATTATCAGCTGTTCTATTTCTGTTTGGGGAATCTTTTTGCATCTGATTGGAAAACAAGCATCACCTCCCATCCCATACATGTTACAGTTTGTATATGATATATTTTCTCTAGGAGAAAAAGTCAATAAATGGAACTTATCTGACAGTTTTGCTTCCAATCGAGTAAAAATGTAGTAGTTAGGTATTTGCAACTGTATATGCAACAGCATAGTGTGAACTTAAGATTCCTGTTGTATGTCTCAATGGGTCACAATCGAATATTAGTAAGACAATAAATAAATGGTGCTCCAGAAAGAAAGTAAATGGCTCACCAAATCAGTCGTGTGGTTCAGGTGCACCAGACCCCGAGTTCCAGGGAGCGACAAGCATGTATTAAAGTTAAAACATTATTTTTAATTAAACAAAATTTAAAAGTATAAATGCATCTCCATGAGCCCAAGTTGTATATGCAACTGCATAGTGTGAACTTAAGTTTAAATTCCCGTTTTGCTTCCCACTGGGTCACAATAAAATATGTTGCTGGTGTTGTACTGTTTCTAAAGTGTGAAGTGAGAGTTCTGAGGTTTATGATGATTCATCTGTGACCCAATTGGACCTGAGTGAATAAAGTACGAGTTTTAGTCAAGTAACCCATCCTCTCGCCATTACAAAACAGCCACAGTGACATTAACACCTATCACTAGATCCTGAGTGCATTTACAGTATCTGTTTCTCAGAAAGGGAGGGGACCCTTTACAAATTTTTGCCTACAGAACATGTGTTCATTATGTAAATTTGCTCACCTTACACAGTTTCCAGTTCTTGTGGTAAACATATTTACTGACACATTCTTTTAACTAGTTATTAAAGGGACACTAAACCCCTTTTTAACATGAACTAAAAGAATTGTGCACTGTTTTTTTTGCCTATTGTTTTAATTAAAAAATATATATATATATATATTTTATTTCTGGCTTCCAGCTTCATTCACACTGTCTGTCACTTCCTGTCACTTCCTGTCCCACAGAGCAATTGAGTGAAGAGAAGCCCTCTGATAATGAGCTGCTAAAAGGCTGTTGCTTAAGCTGGCCATAGACACAAAGATCTGATCATTCAAATCATCGAACGCTCAGATGTTCCCAACTCCTGATCAGACGATGTTCAGCCCCTGACAGCAATTGTACCAAAGTTTCTGTCCGACAAAGCTGGTGACAGTCTCCCGCTGAAAATTGTCAGATCAGAATACATGCAGAGATATCATCGACAGCCGACAGAAATCTTCTAACCTGTCCGATCGACTGAACGACAGATCGGCATGGCAAGAAAAATGTCAGGACACTCCACACATGATCCAAAAATCGTATGAATCAAGGATTCGTACGATTGGATCTTTGTGTCTATGGCCAGCTTTAGAGGAGGATGGGATTTGTTTGTTTAAAAGTAGATACATAACTCTGGAGGGGGGATATTCAGTTAAAAAAACTTCACTTTCAAAATAGTGCTTCAGAATGGAACAAATGGGAAAATATGGATTTTAAAAAAACTAAAAGAATAGGCAAAATTAATTTTCAAGTCATATTTTTTGTGCTAATGTTTAGCCAAGTTGTTTTTTGGTGTATACTTTACCTTTAAGTAACTTTTGAACGTAAAAGCTCCTTTGCATAAAAACTTATATAACATTAATTCCGAATACACATTAAATACAGGTATGGGACCTGTTATCCAGAATGCTCAGGACCTGGGGTATTCCAGATAAGTGGTCCTACTAAAAATACAATTAAACTAGAACCAGTGCTAGACTCCCTGGTCTCGGCTATTGCTTCTGCCTATAACAGCCGAGAGGAGCCCTCGGCTAACTGGATGCCGCCAGGTCTTACTAAGAGGGGAGCAAAGCTATAGGTTCTGGATAAGCTCGAAGGGGAACGATCGTCTCACCAAGGATACAGATGGAGGAACTCTAATAGGAAGGCAGACCAACACTATGTGGAAAAGGTGGGCTGGGCCAGCACAAGCAGAGTAGAGAATAGTCAGACAGGCCAGGGTCAGGATTGGAGAGAATAGAATGGTCAGCAGGCAGGCAAGGGTCAGGATACAGAGTACAGAATAGTCAGGCAAGGCAAGGGTCAATTACCAGGAGATTAATATAATTCAAAATAGTATAAGCACCCAGGAACACTAAATAGAACCTAACAACGGGCAATGAACAGCACACTGAAAGCTGTTTAAATAGTATTCAAACTTTGCGCCATTGCGTGATGATGTCACCACGCTGGCCATGTTGCACCTTTGAAACCCAGAAGTGCGCCCCATATAGGTGAGAAGAAGTGTGCAGCAGGCGTCCCCACTGGTAGCGCGGCAGGCGACCCCGCCGGCTACTACACCACCAGGGTAAGCCACTGGACCACCAGGGTAACTTATCGTTACAGTTGTTTTATTACAGAGAATAAGGGAGAATATTTTAAACATTTGAATTATTTAATAAAATGGAGTCTATGGGACATGGCCTTCCTTTCATTCCAAGCTTGCTGGATAATGAGTTTCCGTATAAGGGATCCCACACCTGTATGTTGATAAGACGTGATAAAGCTCATTAAACAAATGCTATCGTATAGATACACGCCACTTTTATTGATTAAAAGTATCCTAGAATTATCAGACATCAACCTGTATGACAATCTTCATGTAGCTTACAATATAATGTTTAAATTAAATGAATTATTGAATCATTGTAAAGTATTATTGGAAAATAAAAGTAAAGATCTTATATGCTATAGGCAACTGCTTGGTTTATGGGAATAGTCTTTGTCAGAAACTATATATTTATGACTCTTTTGGGCAATATTCTTGAGCCAGGATTAATTGTTATACATAGAACAGTTTCCCTTTAAATTAACTATGAAACTCAGTGGCCCATACAGCATGAAGCAGAGTGGGAGTGGAATGCCGGATATACATATTACCACAACTTAACCCACCATTTTATTAATGTGCGTGTGGTTTTATGCTATCTGAAATTCTCAGACCTGAAGTGTCAACTATATGTATAATGAGACATTAACCATGATTATTTCCAGGTATGATGAAGCAGTTTTTGCCTTGCATCAAAAGGTTGAAAAGCATTTAACTTCTCGGCAGTCCATTGTATTAACAGACTATTAAAACTTTTGTGGTCTTGAAGTTGTTTTCTTCAGCATACCTAGCTTTTTATGAGAAATGGAGAATCTTACATGATGCTTACGTTTCTCAGCTCTCAGTACTGTCATGGAAAGTTCTCCCCTGAAAGTAAGTTAATTTTCACTTTATGAGTTTTTCTTCTCATTCACAATTTGAGTATTAGTTTGGCAGGTTTTTTATAATATCATAACTCTACACCGATATAACATATGAATATTTGATCTTTATTCAAACAGTATATAAAGATAAAAGTGATGTAAGTGACCAAAAAAACTAAAACCTGGTATCGCCCTCTTTGGCAGAAACAACCTCAGACTGGTATTTCTTATAATTGTCTCTCCCTTAAATCAAGTGGGAGAAATTTTTGCCACTCCTCCATGCAGATTTTTTTCAGATGTGCAATGTTGGAGGGGTTTCTTACATGAACTCTCCTTTTCACATCATTCCATGTTATACTGAAGGAATTTAGATTTGGCTTTTGACTTGGTCATTTCAGAACTTTCCATTTTTTTTTTTTAGTCTTTGTGGATTTACTGAAATGTTTAAGTTCATTGTAATGCTGCAAAGTCCACTTTCAATTCAGCTTCAGTCATCTGACAGATAATTTAAAATTATCCACAAACACCCTCTGATA
Source organism: Xenopus borealis (assembly GCA_024363595.1). Lineage (NCBI taxonomy): Eukaryota > Metazoa > Chordata > Amphibia > Anura > Pipidae > Xenopus > Xenopus borealis. The sequence continues at coordinate 84,662,175 of CM044439.1, forward strand.
CAATGACAATGCATTCTATGGTGGTGAGCTGCCTAGGTCCTGATGCTTGACTGAAATGTATTTTTTACATACGTACTGAAGTTTTATAATGAGTTGCATAATAAGGGAATTATAACTCAGCAGCTTCTGTAGTAGGGATGAGTTACAGTCTTTAAATAGACAACTCACAATAGTACAGTAAAAATGTATATGTGTATTTGCTAGCTACCGTTACAAATGTCTGCAACTATAAATAGGACTGTAATACTATACAGGGACTGTGGCTAGAGTTTTAGGTGCTCTCAATTATTTGTAAATGATTTTTATTGGGTATTATAAGATGGTTAAGTAGTCCCTTATTCATATAGGGAGACCCACAGGAATTAAAAAAAAATTCACTTGAGCACAATAGGTCAGAGATCTTTTTTGTGGATCTTAATCTAAAAGGAGATAGTCACACAGGGAAAATGTAATACAATATTTTCAGGAAACCCACAGCAGGTAATACCATACTGAAAGCCGATAGTTATCACCCAAGGCATATTATAAGTTGTATCCCCTACAGTTTGTTTGATATAGGAGGAACTGTAGTCAGGATGACATTTTCAAAGAACAGTCAAGATATCTGGGACATAGACTTGAGAGGCAAGGCTATAAGAGATGGTTAGGACTTCATACGATAAAGCGACAAGGTATCATACCAGGGATATGAGTTATATACCTAATAATAAAGAGAAACCAAAATACAATGAGAAGTACAACATTTATTTCATCACTGAGTACAGGGAGAAATTTGGTCAGATCTGTAATATCATTAAGAAGCATCTTCCAGTGTTATATAATGATACTAGGTTATCAGAGGCCTTGTCACATGCCAATATAAAATGTGTTTCAAAGAAAGCTCCCAATTTAGGCAAGATTTTAGCACCCAGTTTAGTTACCTCAGCCCCAAGGTACTCAAGGGATAGCTGGCTAACATAAGACCTGTCAAGTTATTAGCGTAAGACCTGTCAAGTTATTTCTATGGTGTCCAGTTTTAGATCGAAAATTACAAAATGCTCCTATCGGAATAATGGATTTTACAACTGCAACACCAAAAGGGTAGTATATCTGTTGGGATGTAAATGTTGTCAGAAGCAATACGTGGCCTTACAATCCGTTGCCTAAAGGAATGGATTTGAGAATATATTAAGGCTATTACCAAAATAGATGAAGGGTCACCTGTGTGCAAAGATTTTGTTTTATGTTTCCCCAAATGGTATCCAAGATTAGATTATTGAACAGGTAAGTATAACCTTTAGAGGTGGGGTCCTAGTGCATATAAATCTATAAATCTAAGAGAGCCATTCTGGATTCTTCCCCCTTATTTCATCCTGTAACTAACCAGATAAAACACAAGTGTTATTTGCACATTCTCCATAACTGTAAACAATGAGTAGAAAAAGCACAGAAACAGATATGTTTTATTCTATATAAATTTTTTCATTCTTAACATTTTGACTTTCAACATTTTGGTTTTACTATGATAAATAAACTGAACCTTTTAACTGTAATATATAGAAAGACCATTAAGGGTCCCTGCATATATTTTGTATATACAGTAATGTCTGTTTTGCCATTTCTATATGCCTATAATTAAGGGAACAACTCCAGAAATGCATAAGGCTTATTACTCCTGAAAGATTCTGCAATCAACCTGCTCTTTTTTCTACCAGACTGCCATCCTGTTTCTTTGGCTAGTCCCCAAACCATAAACCTTCCACAACCATGCTTTACAGCTAGCATGTTTTCTGGTACTTTGGCCTAATAACTCTTTTCATCATCTTTCAAGAGCATATTGTATTTACCTAGTGTTCACAGGCAAACTTTAGTCTTGCCCTGATGTTCTTTTTCATGTGTAGATCTAATTTGTTGAGCCTCTTTCTAAAGGTTGATTCACTTTGAGCTCAGTAGTGGTATCTTGTGATCTGCTCTTGGGATAAACTTCCTGCAATGACCTGGTCTAGGTAAGTTGGCAGTTTTAACAGCCTTTCTTAATTTCCCCTTTCTGTCTAATGTTTAAATCAAAGAGGTTCCAAAATACTCTAAAAGTTATTGTGACAAAGACACAGGGCCTGATAGAATACACCCGCAAGCTTAGTTCATTTTTAGTCTGGCCATTTTTCTCATTTGTAGATTTGTACTGTACCTGTTGGCTGGATAAAAGGTAATGTAATTATAATATTTCAGATGTGTTTTAATCATAATCAGGCACTTTTAGATCACTTTAAATTTGACATAGTTGGTTGGCATGTTATTTGAAGGTTTTTAAGAGTAAGTTCTGGAGAATGGCATTAGTAATAATCAGCATGGAGTTATGAAAGACATAGGTGCAAATTCACTAAAGCTCGAAGCGTCTAACGATAGAGCTAATTCGCCAGAGTGACGTCAATTCGCAACTTTACCGATTCACTAACAATGTCCCTGCTGAGAATTCGGTAGCAAAGTAGATAGACGAGCAACTTCACGCCCTCACGCCAGGCGAACTTGCAAACTGACGAAGGGACGTAATTACGCTAATTCACTAAGATGACCATTTTACTGAACGTTACCTCTTATGCTAGATGTTACCTGGCGAAGTTCAATACAATAGATAGGAGTTTGAAAAAAAAACTGGAAATTTTTTCTAAGTCCCAAAAAACGCTGGCGTCTTTTACCTTTTGTTGGGTGATAGTCTGAAAACTAGCGAAATTTTTTTTTGGGTTACCCTACTTCCCCCTCTACATTTCCTAACATATGGCAACTCAACTATACAGTGGGAACATGTTTAGGGCAATAGGACAACTGTATTTTATTTATTAAAAGTTTCCTGGGCTTGTGTAGTGTAATGTAGTGGCTGTAACATACACATGAATTTTCGTAGCGCTGGCGAAAATTCGCCTGGCGAAGTGAAGCTATCGCTAGCGCATTTTCGCTCTTTAGTGAATTTGCCCCATAGTGTCAAACAAATTCCATTGCTTTTTATGATGAAGTTAGCAGGAACTTGGACAATGAGTTACAGTAGATGTGTCACTTTTGGTGAAACCAAACCTCAGAGGGAGTGACTGAATTCTAGTCTAGGCAAACTCTTCTGCTTATAACAGCCACCTTTTGCATACGTCCTTGTCCTCGGCTACTCAGGTGCTGCCAAGTAGGATCAGCAACTCAGACAGGGGCAAGGAAGCTAAACGTTACAGCAGGAAAGTCAGTAGAGACTGAATAACTGTAATCAGGCAGGCCGAAGAACAGGCCGGGGTCAAAACTGGAAAGTAGCTCAAGGAGCAGGAATCAGGAACAGGAAATCAGCACAGAGGAACAAGCAAGCTTGAGCTAAAATGGCCAATATGCCACTGCAGAGCAGGGGTTTTTATAGCCATGCTTATGGCAAACTCTGAGCACCTGTGGCCAAAATGACCACAGGTAAATTCATTACACCTAAAGGTGACCAAAGATTAAACTAAGAACCTTACTGTGTGCTCAAAAAGCAGAGGCAAGTACGGCAACTATGCAGACTAATTAATTGTAGGAGATGCATCATAGCAGGTGGGGTACTGCCAATCTGGCAAGTGGCAGATGAGATACAATGTTAATAAATATAAGGTAATGCAACTGAGGTATAAATATGTCACTTAAAGGAGTAAGTTAATCAAATCCTTGATGGCAGTTTTTGAAGAAAGAGCGGGCATCAAGGTATTATCCTGATTACAATACATGTGCAAACAGCATATTTCATAGTTTCAGCAAACTAGGTCACATAAAAAAAACGAATTATGGAGAGTTCCAGGGTGTGGTCCTACAAGATGGCTGCATTTTATTGAGCTCCTCACTCACAGCTCTGATAAAATTTGGGTGATACAATGACACAAATCCAGCGTGTCGCAAAGTTTGGAGAAAACCCAGAGGGTAATGGCCAAGACACCAACGGTCGATTTGCTGTCTCTTTTGCTGCCCCGGAACCAGGTGCACCACCCACCCAGATTCAGACTGATAGACCATTATTGCCACACCGAACCGCTTCCTACAAAGGCCTGATAAAAGATTGTTAAGCGGTACAGTATTTCACCTGAAGTCTGACACAGGAGAAGTGAGATTGTGCTACCATCAGCGCCGCACCATAGCCTTGCTGCCCAAAATATAAAAAGGCCACAAAGCCCTCAAGATATTCTTGTTGCACATCTTTCTACGCGCCAACAAGCCTGACACTTAACGGTGCTTTAATAGATCACAGCCTACAATGCCCCGGGAGAGTCACATATCAACTCAATAGCTGACCCACCTTCACCTTGCGACTTGGATCAGTGTCACAACTCTAGACATTGAAGGCAAAAGCCTAGCATCAAAGGGGGAAAAACAGACTTCCACTTATCATTCCCTCCCCTCCTCTAGGAAGTACAATACAGCTGCTTTGGGTTACCTACAGACCCTAGGCCTCAACACCTGCTCTAGACTACAAGTCTTGCCACACATCAGGCCTAGAGGTCTCCCAGATCCCAATATCAAAATACTCATCAGGGTAAGAAAACACAAAAGTGGAAGCAAAGCCCCTTACTACAAAGGCCCTGCAACACAAGCAGCAGAGAGACCTCTCATCAACCTTTTTGAGTGTAGGAAATTTGTCACACGTCAACGCCCTCTCTATGCTGCCCTTTAAAAGTTGGATGGATATCACACACATTCTCTCTTTGGGACAAATTACACTTACCATATGAAGAACCCAGTGAACACAGAGCTTAGAGGTACATAACACAGACTACATTGGGAACAACCACAACAGATGGTCACATCCCAATAATCAAATCTAACCATGGGGCTTCACTACTATACAGACCTCAAGTCACAATACTATAAGAGACAAACCGCTATATTTTCTTTAATTGAAGAAACTGTTACAGGCTCAAGCGCTCTCTGCAGGCCACCCCCATCAAAGTTATATGGACAACCAAAATCTTTCTTTGAACTGCTTTGCATCTACTATGTAAGGAGACTTACAAATCCCTCACCCGATCATACAAGAAACTAAGGAAATACCAGACACTTCTATACTATGAGATAACTTTCTCATAAGAAATCAAGTGAGAGGTTACCCTAAGCAATATTATTGGACTCTAAACTTTTATTACCTACTACCAATATCTCTCAATACTAAGGAAAGTTACTATGGAAACTCTACAATGCCACAAAGAGTAACCAAAACCAAACCCAGGGAACAGCAAGACTCTACCGCAACTAATATGAACCTGGAGCCACCAAGCTCCCCTTCTGCTCCACAGATCCAAACACAAGAACTACTCCAAGCCTTTGGGCCATTGGTAGATCAAAAGCTTGCCGGAATAAAAGAATCTGTCTCAGAAATACTGCAACAACTCAATCACAATACTAGCAGAAAAAGTCGATGATTTGGAAAATGGGAGCAGGAGGAATAATTTGAAATTAGTGGGAGTTCCAGAGACCATAAGAGGAGTAGACTTGGAAATATTACTGACACGTACACTACCAATTCTACTAAAAATCGAAGCCTCCATATTACCATATCAAATTGTACGCTTCCACCGCATTGGACCCCCACCTGCGAAGGAATCCACAAGACCAAGACAGGTCCTATTTAAATTATTCAGCTACGTGGATAAAATGAATATCCTTACAGCCTACACACAGATAAAGAACCTTTCTTATGAAAAACACCAATTACTGTAGTTTCAGGATTTCTCAGCCTCCATAGCTGGCAAACTAAAAGAATTTGGCCCCATTGTAAACAGCTCTACTCCTCCAGTTTCAAATTTGCACTCTTATTCCCAGCAAAACTCAAAATAACAAACAAAGATAGTGGCAATACCATCTTCGAAGATCCAAAAGCAGCCATGGCCTACTACAAGGATCTGCAATCAACACAAGATCAAGTCACTTAAAAAAAGATTACCAGAACATTTGACACCTACGAGACAGTACCTGAGAAACTCCATTCAATTTAAAGAGTCCCTAACTGCCTAGCAATCTAGATCTATACAGACCTTCAACTTTTCTTTATTAAACATTTGAAAAACAGCAAAAACACCTGGGCCAGATGGTTTCTCTGCAGAATACTATAAATTATTAACATCTGAATTCTCTCCTATTTTAAATACTCTTTATAATAAAATCCTGCAGGGCTCGCCACTATGGCATGAAGCCAATGTAACAAGAATAATCTTAATCCCAAAAGAAGATAGGGACCCCACAGATTGCACCTCAGATAAACCTATATCACTACTCAATCAGGATACAAAAAGCCGAACTAAAATATTTTCAGACAAATTACAGCTTATTCTCCCCAACATACTTACCGAACATCAAGTAGTGCCCTTTGCAAAATTTTCATGGCAGTATATCATTGTAACCTAGAAAAAAGAAAACGAAAGGCATATTATTAAATCTGGACGAAGATAAGGCCTTCGACCGGATTTCTCATTTACATATCAGACGATTATTAAAGTATTAACATGTAGGCATCCAGATGTTCAATCTCTTTAATCTCTTTTAAAAATACTCCGATCCATGTACATTTGTCACAGTAAATGGTCAAAATTCAGAAGGATTCATGGTTGGTAGAGGGACGTGACAGGGCTGCCCTCTCTCCCCTCTGCTGTTGAGCTTGGCCATAGATCTCCTGCTATGACATTTTTTAAAGAATCCAAGTATCTTGGGTATTCCCATAAAACAAACCCAATTAAAAGTCACAGCCTTTGCAGATGACATTTTACTTTTTATACAAAAGCCATTCTATCTAATTACAGTATACGTAGATTTGGACAAATAGCCGGTTTTCAAATCAATGCCAGGAATCTGAGGCATTCTCACTCCAGAATACCACGACACACAGTTGGTCTACAGACTTTCCATTCAAAAATGCCCAACACCACCTAACATATTTAGGCATTAAAATACCAAAACACCATAAAGACATTTATAAGCCAAATATCAGATCAATTATTGATAAGATACAACAAGACACAAAACAATGGAAACATCTTAACTTAACTTTTCTGGGCAGAATCAATTTCATTAAAATGATTCTGTTTCCAAAATTAATATATCCGATAAACATGTTGCCACACTGTATCAAACCATAACCAACTGATTTAAAACGCATAAACCACATCTTCCGCATGTTTATTTGGCAGAGCAAACACCCCAGAATCAGCATGTATAAACAAAAACTTTAGTGGGCATTTAATCTGCCAAATATTAAGGAATTTAACAATTAAAAAGAGATTGCTTTGCGCTTAAGTCTTTAAGCTGGTAAGCTGCACGAACGGTATAAGGATCCACGTGTCCTTTGATTAAAGAGTCGGCTTTAGATGCGGGAAACTACCGGCACACAAGACCGATAATACAAAGACCATACCCAGACAACGTCTGGTAAGTACAATTCCTGTGTGGGGCCCTATAATCAGCCTTAAGGTATCTGCACCATATCTGCTTTTCTCCTTTAGACATTCTAACAGCGAAAAGAATTCCACTGAGATCGCCACCTGTACTGACAAGCCGTATATATTTATCCAATGTGTGAGTACCCACAAACCCACTTCTAATCAGTATTGGAAGACGTTATTACACCATATAGCGTATTTTTCTTTTCACAGATATCACAACTATCGGCACCTTGTAATTTTAGCGCACGGACATCTGGAACTAAATATTAAGGAACATAATGAGGCAGCACTACTTAGATATGCAGGGGATTGGTGAATTCACAGGAACTGGTTCGCCAACACGGACTTAAATCAATCTCACTCAGGGGGTTATACTTTAATTATCTTCCACCTTCTCCACTCTCAACAATACCCCAATCACTAGGGGTTAATCCATTATTCTTTGACACATACAAAATTTGACAATCGTTGAGATTAAAACATTGATTACCTCCACATTATTCTCCATATCTAACTTGGCTGGGGAATGAGGGTTTTCCTATGGGATTTTCAAACCTGGTGTTATGCAGTTTGAAAGATGCAGGTCTAGGTACTGTGCAAAACCTACTTTCCCCAACATAATTAAAAGATAAATTCCAATTTACAGGCTCACACACATTCCTTAGCATACAAATACTGCACTTTGCGAGAAATACGATCCGTACAATTAAACATACAAATGATAACAACATGATAGACAACCTCTGGAAAGAGAACACAACTGCAAATTATATCATATATTACGAACGACCATCAACATAGATACGGAAGACCCTCCCTTTCAAATGGACTATCACTCACACCACACATTCCTATTACGGAATAAAAAAGCTCATATACTGTACACATGACTCAACTTTTACCCACCAGCAGATATCAAGAAATGGCCCTGCAACTTCTCCACAGTTCATATCTAACACTTGAAAAAGGGTTTAAAATGAGATCTATCCACTCAGACAGATGCATTCGGTGCATAGCTACCAAGGTGGATATTTTACATATGCTCTGGTCATGCCCACATATACAAAACTTTTGGCTGGAAGTAACATCCTATTGGATACAGATAACACATAAACCAATCCAACCAACTGTGGAGTTGGCACTGTTTAGCATTGTTCAACATTATCCAAATTTAACTAAAGGGGAGAAGCATTTGGCAACTAGGTTGGCAGCAGTGTCTCAAAAAACAATTGTATACCAATGGCTCTCTATGGAGGCCCTGTCGATCATGCTTATGAAACAGAAATTGCACCATATTTTTCATATGGACTGGTTGGAGGCCACAACAAATAAAGAACAACAAGCAGATAAAATTTTCTCCACTTGGACAATATACATTAATAGTCTCCCTTTCCCACTTAGATACTTAACCACTCATACAGTACCTTCATAAACACCACATGATATGATATAGTAATTTTTAAAGGCAATTCATTGCAACAAGAATCAAACCACTATGTTCAAAGTTTGCTTCAAGGTATTAAACCAGCTACAACTTACCCCCCAGGAGTCACTGTACTAACAGGCTTTTGACATCTTATCTGAGGTAAATAAACTTAACCTGTTACACTTTTGAGATTTGAATGGATCTCAGAATTGAACACATGCTAATGTCCAATTATAGACATGTAATTTTATGTTTAATTTGCTTGTTTGTGTTTAAACTTTCCTTCCTTTTCTCTTCCTTTATTTCTCCTCCCTAAATGCATGTTATCCTGATATCCACAATTACTATACACTATTAACTGGACATAAAACTTGTTCAAGGAATGTATAACATGCTTTGAAAATTATTAAAAACATTGTTTAAAAAAAATATTTTGTTGCTTCCTTTGATTCATAGGTTCACTAAGGAGGGAGTTTAGAAATGTGATAGTGCCCCACAACGTTTTCCTGTTGCAGCTTTATCAGCCAGGGGTGAAACTAGGGGTAGGCAATGGGGTATGTGTGTGTGGGGATGCTAGGCACATATATCTCTTCTTTCTGTGCTCCCCTAGTTCAGGCACTGGTCTTAGTTGCTGCTGCTTTTCTTCATGGAGTGTGTGAATATAGAAGATATCACCACTCTTTGACAAGCTACCAATATTTTCTAACCTGAATGACATAACTTCCACGCTTTTAAGACCATTGTTCCCTCTATGGTGTCTCTTTAACGGGTAATTCAACCCCTCCCGCACTAACCCCCTCCCCCATCTTCTACAGCAACGTCTTCTTCCTTCTTCCATCGGTGCTTGGCGGCTCATGCGCAGTAGGACGCATTTGCCGGTTTGTACTACTGCGCATGCGAACTTAGTGAACTTTAGGCACATGCACAGTAGTACAAACTGGCAAATACGTTCTACTGCACATGCGCCGCCAAGCGCCGATGGAAGAAGGAAGAAGAACTTGCTGTAGAACCTGGCTGGAGGGGACCTGCACGGAGGGGTAAGTAGTGACTATGGGGCATTTGCCCTGGGGGAGAGGTAGGCCGGGGGGGGGAAACAGGGGAGGGAGGTCTATGGAGGGTGGGGGGGTTAGCGCGGGAGAGGTTGAATATCCTTTTAAGGCTCATGCGCATGCACACAAATTTAAATGTGTGCACAAAAGAATGAATTAGAGCAGTGATCCCCAACCAGTAGCTCGCGAGCAACATGTTGCTCTCCAACCCCTTGGATGTTGCTCCCAGTGTCCTCAAATCAGGTGCTTATTTTTGAACTACTGGCTTAGAGGCAAGTTTTGGTTGCATAAAAAACAGATGTCCTGCCAAATATTCTCTCCTGTAGGCTGCCAGTCCATATAGGGGTTACCAAAAAGCCAATCAGAGCTCTCATTTGACATCCACATGGAATTTTTCATGCTTGTGTTGCTCTCTAACTCTTTTTTAAATTTAAATGTGCTCATGAGCAAAAAAGGTTTGGGACCCCTGAATTAGAGGGAACATTTATGAACTAGTTATTGAAATACAAACTACCAAATTTTAACCACAGAGTAACCCAAACCTACCAATTATTTATTATCTGCCCATAAAGAAAGCAAATGTGTGATTAGTTTCCATGGGCTGCTACCATAGTACACATTTGCCTCACAAAGGCCCCATTCTCTGTGCCCATTTAATTTATCTCATTACATGCACAGAAAATATACTGGTCGGACAAGCCATAACTTGATCGAGACCCTCTCCGTCGAGTTGTACCCACACTACCATATATACACCCACTTCCCAAAAAGCCACACCTCTTTTGGGACCAGTGAGTCAGAACTGACCTTATAGTAGAACTACTATAGTAGGACTTTTGGAGGGGGAAATTGTTGGTATAGTTGGGCTGTAGAGGAAGGGACTTATGTAAGTACTTACATAAGTAAGTAAAACAGATTTTTCCAGTGACCACAAGAAAACCATAAGTCCTAGATGTGGGCTTGTTACTAAAGATGTATAATCCAATGATATAATTTAAAGAGACGTATATTACTATTTTACCTTCTGTTTTCTACAGTATACATGGGTATACATGTAAACAAAATATTTTTTTTGCCTTCATTTTGATTTACTATTTGTAAATGAGGCATTATTGTAAAGTAGAAAGCCTGTGAGTAAGTGCTATATGTGAGCCAGAAAGCAAAAGGTTTCTATGGTGGGTGCACACAATATGCAAATAAACATTTCCCATTTATTATACAGGATGATTTGGGGGATTTTTCAAGTGCCTCTTTGAAGAAAACCATTAGTAAGCAGATCACTATGTGTTATTATTTGCTAAATAAATGCAATAAATGCAGACCACTACACCACAACTGGTTTTAATTACCAACACTATATCTATTTTTTAATTCTGTTTTCTTTACAGACTTTATTTTTGCTGCTTTTTAATGAGCAGTGCTCAAACTATACAGAGTTTACCCAAAGTGTACAATTTAGAACCCAGAGTGTGGTTACTGCGTAGGATGACCCAAATGAATACCTAATCTTTTGCTCTAGTTTTTAATGCAGTCATCTGGCTGACACTATCTTAGTAAGGCTTTGTAGATATTTTCCACTATAGCTCCAAATGTATGATTTGTATCTCTGGTCACGTCTCAGCAATCGGCTTAATTAGAGATCACATATTTTCCACTTTGTGAAACAGCTCAAAAAAGCAGGTTATTTATTGTCTTGGTAGGTTATTTATCACAATTTTAGAGTTTTTTATACCTCAAATGAACTTGAATGGTTGTTAATTTAAGAAAATGGAAAAAACTGGAATCAGCGAGTTTGGGGTTAACGATCCAAAAACACAAATTGATCGACTTTTCGGCAAAATACCTTTAATCACTCTAATTGATTGAGTTTTTGGGCAAAACCCTCAGAGAATGCTCAAACATCCAGAAGGATATTAAAAAGGGACTTCTGCCATTGACTCCTACATGAACTCAACAGGTTTTAGAGTCGGGGTATAATAAATCTCAAAAAATTCAAAAAAATACGATTTTTTCCTTTATCCGAAAATTTTAATTTTCACAAAACCCCCCAACACAAACTTGAACTTAATACATCTATCCCTTAGTCTTAGACCATTTCTTGGCAATGCATGAAAATATTACAAATATTTTTATCAATTTTTTTTATCTCTTTTTATTTGTAAGATATTTTTTGTTTTATGTATGAATAAACTGTAATTTGTTTTGGGAAAAGCACAACAACCCAAAACAATTGGTGATTAGCTACTCCAAAGTATACTTCACTGTAATGTTCTGAGAAAGGCTTTGTCCTAAATTGAAATTATAATTCCACAAAAAAAAAAGCAAAACCCTATCTGTAGGTTCTTCTTTTCTTCTAATTATGCTGAGAATCTGAAGGCATTTTTTCTGATTATATTTTTATGAAAATATAAAATAATGGCACTACAGGTATAGGATCTGTCAATCGGAAACCCATGATCCAGAAAGTTCTGAATTACGGAAAGTTTATCACCCATAGACTCCATTATAATGAAATAATTCACATTTTAAAAAAAAAACCTTTTTCACTATAATAATAAAACAGTACGTTTTCCATCTAAGAAATAATTCACCTTTGTTGAAGGTAAAAATAATAATATTGGGTTTATTTAATGTTTAAATACATTTTAGTAGACAAAGTACAGTATGAATATCCAAATTATGGAGCTACCCCTTCTCTGTAAAACCCCAGATCCCAAGTATTCTGAATAACAGGTCCCATACCTAATATTTTATTTATATTTATATATTTATATATATTTATATCAGTGGTGGTCTACAGTTAGAACAAGTTCATGAAACAGATAAAATTACAGAGGTTGAAGTGGAGTGATGCTAGTGCTTAATGTCAGCACTGTGGCCTAAACAATTTTAGTTTTGATTTAGTACCAAGTATGCTAATTAGTGATGCAGTGTGCAAAGTGCAAAAAAAGTGCAGCTGGACATTCTTTCAGACTTTGCATTCTGCAAATGGCACAGGCCTCCGTTTACAAGTCCAGAGATGTGTAGCACTTCCTTTGGATCCAGCGCTGACTGTGTTAGTTAGTACACAATATAAGAGAGATAAACGGGGGAGGTACATACACATCCCCTCTACTTCCCTACCTTGCATGTAATTTAACAGCATATGGTAGGGCAGGGCTTACAGCCTGTATAAGGTTTCTGTCCTTACCGCCTGGCTAGGGTTGCCTCCCGGCTGGTAAAAATTATGGTTCATCCCAATGTTATTATTAGGGAAAAAAATATATATAGGAAGGCTGGTATTTTTTCCAGAAAAGGTGGCAACCCTATGCCTGGCATAAGTCCAAATATTTAATCCAGCACTCACTACTAAGTGCAATGTCTAGAGGCGGCATGTGTACTAAGGGCGTGTGCTCTTGCATCCTCAGGGTCTAGAATGACTCTAGTTTGTTGTATGGCTGCAATGGTGACTCACTTATACTTGAACCCTTAATAGTAATTTTCTCAATTTAGGGCACATTTGCTGAGTTATGTTTTGTAGTCTATTGTCACAAAGAATGATCAGTAACATATAACATTAACTGCCAAACATGTCTGAAACTGCCTGAATTGTAGTTTGAAAACAAACAATTATTTTCATATTAACATGTGATTATAACCAGCTGCATCATGTGACCCGAAAATCCCTAAATGGCAGTATTTCACCATCCATGTAGATCAACCATCTGTTCATCCAGCTGGCTAATCATCCAGATTAAAGGTGAATACATGTATGGCCGCAGTGGCATAACTATAGAGGAAGCAGACGGGGGGCCTGGACTGTGGGGTCTGCTTCCGCTATAGCTAATAAGAAACCCCCCTCCTCCCCAGCCACTCTATTACTGGCAAGGAAGGGGACGCAAGTCGGGGAAGGACATGGGCGGTATTGGGGTGTGGTGGGGAATGGGTGGAGTCAGGTGGGACATGGGTGGAGTCAGGTGGGACATGGGTGGAGTCCGGTGGCGCATGGGCAAGCTGTGGCAGAGCATGGGCTGGAAAAAGGGGGATCAGAGAGTACCAGGCCCCTCTTAAGATTTTTTTGCAGAGGGGACCAGTGCACTCTAGTTACACCTCTGTCTGGCCACTTTAAAGATGGCCATAGACTAAAAATGTCGGGACATTCCACAATTCGTACGATTTTCAGGAGTGTGTGGAGTGTCCCGAAATTTTTCATGAGATGACAATCAGTCGTTTGGTTTATCGGACAGATTAGATTAGAACATTTCTAATTGTTGTCTACTGATAACATCTCAGCCTGTATTGCCCATCTGACTATATCAGTGGGAGACTATCACCAGCTTTTGTCAGACATAACTTTCGTATGATTGCTGTTATAGGGCAGAACATTGTCTTATCTGTTCTTTTACTACTTTATTTCATCTGAATGGCTAGTGGCAGGTCAGGAGCAGGTCCAGACTGAGAATTAAAATAGGCCCTGGCATTTCAGGTACACAGAGGCCCAGTCAACCCACACAGAAGCCCAAGCAGCCTCCACAAGCCCACTAAATACTGACTTTCTATGGGACCTTATAGAACCCACAGATTGCCAGTCAGGGCCTGGTCAGGAGATGGCACCAAATGATTGTTTGTCTGATATTAAGGTAATGTGCTTGTCTATGGCCACCTTAAGCCTATGTGCAATGACACTTATTCAGTCCATTGATCGGTTTTCTCATTGTGATGACAATGTGAGCTGAAACGCGTTGATGCACCATGCACGAATAAAAATACTTTGATACACGCTTGATGGCTAATGCCGTGAATGCTTTCACTGGACTATTATTGAAATATTTGGTTAGCACCCGGCGAATAACCTATTGAATGGTGAGTGCCGATTCACATTACATACATATATATATATATATATATATATATATATTGTACTTTGCTCACATTAGCAAACAGTTAAAACTTTTACAATACCTTGTAGCTCTGTAGTAGAAGTTTAGACAACTCTCTGGGATTAAAACAAGGAATACAAGAAAAGTAATTGTCACCAATTGTCAAATTGGTTAAAAAGAAACCTTTACAAATTGTACTTTGCTCACATTAGCAAACAGTTTAGGCCTTAAAACTCACTGATATTTTGTGCTACTGACAAAGACGTTTTCACTTTGAATTGGCTTTATGTAGGTTTCTCGCATAAACCACAGAATGATGTTCTATTGGTGCAGAGGCCTTAGTGGTTTAGGCACTTTGCTTTCACTTCCCACCTTAAAAGCTTGAGTTCAGCATTAAGCTAAATGCATAAACGCAGCATGCGCAAAAATTCTTCATTCTCATGTAGAGGAACTGCCCTACAATATACTCAGTAGACTAATTTTGAAAACTGCTTGGCTTAATATATACTGAGACACAGTTGGCATTTATAGCTATGCTAAACCAAAATGAACAGCTTTAACCACTGTAGAATTAGAAATGATATCTAAATACAGATAATGTCAACTCACTAGAGACATCTACAGGGCTCATTTACCTAAGTTCAGAAGCACAATGTACAGGTATAGGCACACCAGTTACAGCCAAATTAAAGGGAATGTAACATTTTTAAAATAAACATGCTGCATTTGATTCTACTGTACATTCAATAATTGAGCATTTTTTAATATAGGAGAATCAGAATTTACTTTATACAGCAGATTTTTTTGCAGCCGTTCTATTATGCTTTATGTATGGTGTTGTTTTTGCTCCTAGCTCTGCACTCATTCTTTGTAACTAAAACTCTGAAAAGCAAGAAAAGCTAAGAGTAAGAAACTGAAAGTGAACTGTGCAGGCAAGGAGGTAAAGGGTGTGCATAAAGCCAAAAGTAGGTTCATACTGGAAATGACTGCTGTTAGCTTTACAGAGAGTATAAAAAAAAGGAGAAAACTTGAATCTGCATATCTAAGAATCGCTACTAAGGTCTTTCCAGCAGTGGAAGCAACGTGCCAAGGCCACACAGGATGGGAGTTCTGCAGGCTAATCGTGTAACAAGCAAAACAAAACAATACTTCCAACATGAACTGAAAGTGAATTTGTTTGCCAGAACACAATAAAATCCATTCAAAATGATGTCCTGTCCTACAGTGATTTTACATAGCTGTGTTGCTTGCAAGGCTAAAAAAAGATTTCAAATGCTGTGTGCACCAAAAAGCTTCCGCAGCAAAGACTGTCTGCCAAGTTAAAGCCTGTGAGTAAGTGCAATGATGCATGAAATGAGCTCCGCATTTTTTTGTCTTCCCACATCAGTGTCTTTTATACTGACTGTAGCAGTTTCCAGATTTTCAAGGTGAAATCCGGGAATAATTATGGACATGTGGTGCAGGAAGCATGGCGCAAAAAAAATTCTAAGTCACACCTATTTTTTAATCACCGCTCCCCCTTCACAGCTACATATATTTCCCCTCTATAGGCATCTTGGAGTCTGCAGTATCATGTGATTTATGCATAGTATCCTATATGCAATAATCCAAGGCTTATGTTGTGGAAATCACTCATAGATATATGTTATATCAGTGCTCATTGTAGCATATAAATAAATATGTGTTTGTATATATATATATATATATATATATATATATATTCATGTTGAATGTACACAGAATACATTAAGAGTAATTTATGCTTCCACTGGGTGCAAGTTCATTACACTCTGGGCCCATAGTGTATACTCAGTATCAGATAATAGAATATACTTAATGCCTTCAGAACACACAGTAATAGCAATACAGTCTTATGTTTCAAGGAGTTTTTTTCAAATTAACTTACACAAACTTGGGGTGTTTTTCTGAACACTCCTGTAGTTTGTGTTCATGTTCTATTTTTATGGGTTTCTGAGATATTTGCCTTTTTATACTGCTTATACCAAGCTTTTACATTGATAGGGTCACTGATAAATACCACTGATGAAACCACGCCTAGCAGTATCAAACTGCTAACAATTTAGAAACAGCTTAAAACAGAAAATGTTTATAAATTACAAAAGTACTTAGAGCATCAGTCTGAGCAATTTTACACCAATGTACCTTTTTTGGGTAAAGACCCGTTTTAATACCCTACAACACAAAGTTGTGTTCACGTAAACACTCCCAAAATGCATAGCAGTATGTGTGCAATGGTAGCTTTATGTTTTATGTCCCCAAAAAATATAGAGGATAAAATCAGTTGTGACGTTTAATATCCTAGAATAAGATAGTGGGCAGTGCCAACTTCAAGTTTTATGACTACATGACACATAGCAGTGTTTATGGAGTGATAGTGATGGACGAATCTACCCAGTTTCACTTCGCTGAAAAATTAGCGAATTTCCAGCGAAATTCGCGAATTGGTGAAAAAATTTGCGAAACGAGTCGCGGCACGTTTTTGACGCGTCGCGTCATTTTTGACGTGCGTCGTGTAGTTTCCATCGCATCGTTTTCGCCGCAAATTCGCCCCTTGCGAATAAATTCGCCCATCACTACTGTATAACACCAGTGCACCTTACATACTGTATTTTTCAGCTCCTTATAACAGATAGCGCACTAATTAGACTTAAATGGGGGAATGTAATATTGGTTGCTAATGCAAAAGTCATTTGTAATTTGTTCGCAATGTGAATAAATGCTCGCAAAGTAAACAATTTTAACTCATGAGGAAACTTTGGACAGGTTTGGAAAATTAAGCTCTCAAAGTGCCATCCGCCAGCGATTTAGATTCTAGCCAACGGGAAGGCTTTTTGGGGCGATTAGTCGTCCGAAGAAGAGGCGATTTGTCGCCGGGCAAGAAAATCTCCCTAAATATTAGCATGTGTCACCACCTTTAATGATGTAGCTGTGAAAGTCTTTTTAGGACAATGAACTTGAACTTTTCAACTGTTCATTACTCCTATCTATATTACTATATAATAGCTTGAAAGGTTTCTTAGAACAACACATGAATAATGAAAAATAAAATCTTCCATGGAAAGATGTTTCTGACCTTAGCTAATGTTGCCTACAACTCATTTAATATCAATGCAATTATTCTAAGAACTCACAAGCTGGTTTATTTTGAGGTGGGACCAAAGAAATCCTGTGCATCTTTAAATGTATTCCTAGAATGTTCCAAATGTGTGTAAAAATGAGACTCAACACCCCAGAAGGGTTTAAGTACATTTATTGTGAAAAAGAAAATTCTTTAGAAATGATTCAAATAGAAACTGTCATAAATTGAGAAATGCAATTAAGACACTAAATGAAATGGGTTAGGAAAGTAGCAGACAATGTTACTGTGAAGGTGGTCAGGGTCAATTTCCTCTGAATAAGTGCTATGTACTTTAAATCAGCAAGGCACTTTTAAGTGTTAAAGGAACAGTAACATCAAAAAATGAAAGTGTTTTAAAGTAATACAAATATAACGCAGTATCGCCCTGCACTGGTAAAACTGCTGTGTTTGCATCAGAAACACTACTATTGTTTATGTGAGTAAGCTGCTGTGTAGCAATGGGAGCAGCCATTCAACAGAGAAAAGTTCAGGCTACACAGCAGATAAGCTCTGTAGAACATAATTGTGTTAAATCCACTATTTAACCTGTGCCATACAGCCTTTTTTAAATTTCCGCCATTGCTACACAGCAGCTTCTTTCTATGAAGTATAGTAGCGTAGTGTTTCGGAAGCAAACAGATCCGTTTTGCCAGTGCAGGGCATCAGTACATGATATTTTCATTACTTTAAAGTGATACTGACACTAAAACACTACTTTTTAAAATATGAATGTACATTAAAAGTTACCTATAAGTCATGCTGATTATTATTTGCTGAGAGGTTTGTTTTTGAAAGTACTTGTTACTTTAAGCGCCTACAGGTTTTGCAAACCTGACTGTCCCATCTCAGCCTGTCTGTTAATGTTTCTAATGCTAACGGACTCCTGCTGCACAAATATAGCAGCCCCCTCATAGACGAACACAGGGAGACAGATAGGTCATGTAAAATCATTGGGCAAATACCTTATGGCAAAATTATATAAGTAGCATGCAAAGCCAATAGTAAATTGCCTGGCGAGGCACCTTCGAGCGACTTTTAAAATCGCGCCACTGCGTGTGAACAAGTGCAGGCGACTTTCGCCTAGCGGGTGCGCATCGCTAGCTAGCTATTCGGGGAGATTCGGGGGAGATTCGTAGTGGCGATAAGTCGCCAGGCGACAGATCTCCCCCGAATCTCTCCGTCTGGCCTTGCCCTAAAGGAATTGTTCAGTAAAAAAAAGTAAAAACGGGGTAAATAGATAGGCTGTGCAAAATAAAAAATGTTTTCAATATAGTTACCCAGTTTTTATTTTTACCCTGAACAGTTCCTTTAACCACTTATTTATCTAGAAATAACATGTTATTAACCTACATAGCAGTATTTTTAGAAAGTACCTCTAGTCTATTTAAAGATAGGTGTTTTATTTAAATCCCGATAAAATCGGAGAGCTGACAGCTCTTCTGATTAATTTGGCTAATATAAATAATAATCCATTAGAGATGCTTTATTCCAATGTTATTGCAGCTAAAATCATTAAAAAAAGCTCTAGAAAGTTGTTTTTGTTAGCCCTATCACAAGCATGATTTTTTTTGCCTCAGGAAGCAACTGGACAGTGTGAAAGACTGACTTATGCTGTAGTAATATACACATAAAAAATTCCTTATCTTTTAAATCAAATTATTATTATTAACATGTATTTATATAGCGCCAACATATTTTGCAGCTCTGTATATTTCATCGAATGAATGTATACTAGCATCTCCCACATTCTACTTATTTAAATCTCATAATTTTTCATGAAAAAAGGCAAAATATCCCCTTTGTCAAGAATAATAACCTGCCTGCTATTTTAGAAATAAAGTAGCCTGGGCTTCAGTCAAAATCTGGGTCATGATGTAACTTCTGTTGCTGCACTTCCTGCCTGTGCACTCTCTGTATGAAGTGCTGAATAACAAGGCCCTGTAGCTGTAGTAGCTACATGTTTAAAGTGATACTGACACAAAAAAATTAATTTCTGCATATGAATGTACATTAAGGGGCAGATTTATCATTGGTCAAATTTCGAATTAAAAAAATATTGAAATTCGACCATATGAATAAAAGTGAAGTAAAATCCTTCGGATTCGACCATCGAATTCGAAGGATTTTTCCGCAATTCAATCGATCGAATGATCGAATAAAAAAATTTAATTGATCGATCAAATTTTTTTTATTCGATCAAAACTAACGATTCCCAATTTGGTAGCTTGGTTCTGGCGAAGTAGGTATCGAATAAAAATTTAAAGGGGAAGTTATTCGAAGAGGTGCGAAACTTCTCTAGTGCTGAATTTTTCACTACCAAATTGTTCTCTTCACCTGTAAGTAAATTGGTGTATTCCCTGGGAATTGTCATTTTGTATAATTTTCGCCAAGGAATGTTGACCATCAAATGATCAGTTCTTTGCCACTCTTGATACAAGGGGCAAATTCACTAACAGGCTGCACTTTGCCTGGCAAATTTTTGCCAGTGATCCACAAATTCACAAAAATGCAAAGTTGCAAAACGAAAGGTAGCCAAGTTGCACTAGTGAAAATTCGCCAGGCAAAGTGAAGTCGCCCTAGCGAAGGGTAATTTGCATAAGGAGCCAAATTTAAAAATGAATGGATGTGTATGCTGCAGCACAGATAACACTACACAAGCCCAGGAAAAGTTAATAAAAGTATATAGGGGTGTTTTAATGCCCTACACATGTGCCCACAGTATAGTTAAGGTGCTATATGTTATCTAATGTAGGGGGGAAGGTGGGCACCCTAAAAAAGTCAATCTTTTTCAGTCTATCACCCTCTAAAAAGTCAGTGTTTTTTTGGGACTTCAACTTTTTTTTTTCAAACTCCTATCAAACTCTATTGCAATTGTCTGGTCTAACCTGGTGAAGTAGACTCTGGGGAAAGGGGTAACTTTCATGAAAAAAAAAACTGTGTTACGATTGAAATCAGGAATTCAGACTATGGAAGGATCATGTCACCCCCAGCCAGGCATCATTGATGCAACCCAGAGGAGGCATATCGGCATATGCGCAGTTGGAGCAATCTTCTGCACATGTGCCGTAAGTCTCTGAAGCAGGACTGGACTGAGAATTAAAATAGGCCCTGGCATTTCAGGTACACAAGAGTCCCATCAGCCCACATGGAGGCCCAAACAGCCCCCACCAGCCCACTAAACACTGACTTTTTATGGGACCTTACAGCAGCCCCTCTGGCATTTGCCCTAACCCACAAATGGCCAGTCCGGGCCTGCTCTGAAGTACTGCTCTCATTCCAAAGATTACAGAAGAGCCGGAAGAAGGCTACCGTGAAATCTGCACAGAGGGGTGAGTAAAGACTTAGGGGCATTTGCCCGGGGTAGCAACTAGGCTGGGGGGGAGGAGGTAGGGCGGCAGGGTTTGATTTTTACTTTAGGGTTGAATTCTCCTTTAAGGGGCAGATTTATCAAGGGTTGAATTTCAAAGTGATGGGAGTTTTTTAATTAGAATAGGGATTGTATTCATTTCAAAGTATTTTTAACATTTTTTAAAAAGTCCACCAATTTACTGTAAATAGGTTCTAGGAGGTCCCCCATAGGCTAAAACAGCAATTTTAGATGGCAAATAGTCAAAGTTGAATTTTTAAAGAGACAGTAAATTATAAATTTCTACATTCTAATTTTTTTCAAATTTAAATTTGGACTATTCAATAGAAGTACTCTAAAATTAGATCAAAATTCGAATTTAAAAACTCGACCCCTGATAAATCTGTCTCCATGTGAACAAAACCAGTTTGGTATCAGAAAATGTTTGTCATGTACTGTAATTGTCACTTATATTTCTTAGCTATCCTATAGGACAGCTGCACAGTTATTTAACATGAACCTCTTATGCTGTAGTTCAGGGCTGTCCAACCTTTTGGCTTCACATGAAATGCACAAACACTTTTGATTTGTAAAAGTAAAGAAAATGCACAGAAAAGAGCTACAAAACCTATTGGATAACCAGATGGAGCTATACACTGGAATATGGGACACCTGGATATTAAATTGACATTATTATTACTACTAAATGGGCAATGGGTAGAGTCCCCCCTCCTGCCCACTCCTATATATTTGCAGCATAACTTTTCCTTGGGAACCAAGCATTTCAAGCTAGGCCGCATTCATATACACCCCTACTGTAGTTGATCTATGGTCACATTTACCCTTTGATAAATATTCTTTAAAATTCCATATATATGAATGCAGGATGATTAAATTTCCCTCTGTTGCAAGCTTCATTTCACTTTCTGATAAATGCCCAATAGAGAGAAAAATTACTGTCTGGCCTAGACGTCACTGCTACTGCAAATTATTATTTTCATGCACAGATGTAACCATGTATCTTTTGTGGCAAAAAATATTTGCATTGCTATTGACAGGAAACAATGCCTAGTCCTAGATATACTTTTGTTTGAAGAACTGTCAAATTATGAAATAATGGACACATGAGAAAAGTTTTTGCAATTTTTGCATTCATTTTCAGTCCCCATCAGAGATTTCATCTTTGCTGGAGTTATGGCTTATGATACACAGAAGTTTGTCTTTGCCATGATCCTCCCTGTTGCGTGCCATCCACTGCCACCCTCCCATGATGCCTGCATTAGAGCTAGATGTAAGTGCAAAGGTCAGGAATGGGGATCGCCAGTGGTGCGGGCGAGTCGCAAATCTCTTGTTGGCTCCCTCAACCCGCAAGCCCCTCAAGTGGGCCTGCAGGTGTTGGTGGTTGTTGCCCATCGTTCTTGATGTACACCACTGTTTCCAGTTATAAGTTGTACTACATCAGGATTTCACTAACAACTACATCATTCCCAGAGTGGCTTCATGGGAAAATAATATAAAAAAAAAACCTTGTTCTTATCTTTATTGTTATTAGTTTGTTGCACTGCACATCATTAATTTTTTCCACAGCTTTATTTAGCATTTTCCAGTTAAGCAATTACAGTAAGTGAGAAAAGCAGCAGTTAATGTGGTTGTTCATGTCATACAAAACTCAACATGTAGCAATAACCTGATTTAAATGCAACTGAGTCAATTACAGTAAGATTTATATGCTTGTTACTGAAAACCATGTATGTTTTCCTGTGCATTAACTCTTAAAAAAAGCTTTCACACCTCTTCCCCATCATGTAGTTCCCTCTACATTTGTTGCAGAAATAGCTAAAATACAGTTCAAAAGATTGTTTTTTCTGTGGGTAAGATGGGTAGAACATATACAATATTTTTCAAAGAAAAAATGCTAACCAGCTTTTGTGGTTTTTTTTTTTTAATGTTCATTTGCCGGTTTGATTGCAGAACCAACATACTGAAATCTCAGCCACGTTACCTTGATGCATCATAAGGATACCAAATAGAGATGTTTATTTCCTGCAGATTAGTACAAAGCGTACTTCCTTTGGCATACTGTACACTACTTATATGTACTCTCAAAATGGATGCTTGAAGCTGGGTTGCATTTTTGTAGGAAGATCCTGATTTAATATTGTGTCTGTCCCCAAATGCTGCTGGACTAAAAGTAGGACATCTTGTAGGCCAGGGGTTAGTACTAGCAGGGGATGTGAGCAATTAACTGACATAATCATATTCAAATGGGAGGTCAGGGTAGTTGGCAACTGAGAGTACTCCAAGAACAGGCAAAAAATGAATACAGGAGAGGGACAAAAGCGTATTTACAAACATATATATTTAAATATTTACGCACATTCTGTGTAGTGGTTTAGGACTCTAAAAGTGTTGGATTTTGACCTACAGATTAACAACAATAGTTAAAAGACATTCTCTGGATGAGGGAGATAGTGCCTAATTACTCAGCATACACTAAGAACACCTGATCATCAGTTCTGAGGATCACATATTTTATATTTTATTTTATTATAACGCTATTTTATTATAACAGTTTTATTTGTGGTTGTTGTTATTGAAGGACTTTTAGCATAGACCTTACAGCTA
>CM044439.1:84714132-84735684 GCA_024363595.1 Xenopus borealis
ATTCTAGAGATGTTTCCTGCCCACAATAAAGTTTTAATACACAAAAGTCTATTTAATGAACAACTAATGGAGTACAAATTCAACATATAAACACATAATAATCATGTACTAAAATATGTTTACAAACAAATTAAATACATTAATCCAATATGCAACTCACTTGATACCATATAGCTACATATAAAGCTACAAAAAGTACCCAATTGAGTACATTTAGAAAAAAATCATAAAATAGCATTGCTACACTATTCTTCCCTCCAGTTGTAATTCAGAAATGTGAGGAAAGCAATGTAAAGTACATTTATAATGGAAGGAAATTATAACCAAAGGAAGACAGTATCAGTTTCCTGGGCATGTGTATCTTGGGGAAAAGTGAATAATCTGCACTGCATTTCCTCTACAATCTACAGAAACAAGATATGAGGGGCCATCTAAAATGTGGAAGGTAAAGTGCAAAAACATTTGCATTTATGGAAATAAGGATAAGGCTGGCCTGTGCCCACCAATGATGTGCTCTGCAGCTATATACACAGTAAAGCTCTGCCCCAGGCAGACATGCTATCTCAGAAGTTCTCTTGTGGGCTGTAAGTGCCCCCCGACATTGATTTCTTTACCTTAGCATATGCCAGTCCAGACAAAATTGAGTGTCTAGGCACACTTTAACTTCATATCCTCATATAAGATTGAAACAAAAGCTAAGAAAACTATGATTGTGATTATAAATGGAATAAAGAACACCAATATTCAACTTGAAACTTAGATTTTGGAAAAACGGTCAAAATAATTAATGCAAAGTAATTGAAAAAAGTCTTTATTTCTGGGGAACAATCTGAAAACAAATGAACTGAAAAAAGCGTTTGGACCCCTTTAAAATCCCTGTGTTTGTTGAACGACTTTATAGGTGTTGTTAAAACTGAGTTGATGGGGTGTATACAGTCTACTGTTCCTCAAATACCCAAGATGTGTTTTAATGTCAATTTATTGTTTCATTCCTGGCATTGCTATGTGAGGTGGTGCATATTGTGGTTCCTTGTAATGCGACTAATTTAATTGCCACATATGTGTACTACACATGGGCGTGCCCAAATGGTAGAGAAGAATGCTATTTACTTATGCGCATTGCAACAATGTATCTGTATTTTAATAATACATTATTAAGCACCCACGCTAACCAACATCCAAATGTTCTGTTTATTTACTGGACAGGCACTGCTAATATTATAGACAATGAAAATGAATTTCCATTTTTGTTTCTTAGGTGCTAGGTAATTAAATAGCTGACTAGATACTCACAGCCCTTAGCAGGAGGAACAAAAAAATACTATGAATAATGCTTAAAAATATTTGCATTAGAATCTACCCACAATGGCAGATGATAGATAATTTCAATTTCTTTATTTATATTACAAATCTAATTGTGGAATTAGTATTATTCTTCATATACAGTAGTTAGTATTTTTGCCTCTGCTTACAGAATACTGTAAAAAAAGTGGTATCACTATGTCAGGGAATAGATATAATGTTAGTACTGAGAGACTGGGATGTCAGAGCTGAATTAATTATTATACATGTATGGGACCTCTTAGCCTGAATGCTTGTGACCTGGGGTTTTCTGGATAACGGATCATTCTATACACTGGATCTTTTTACTTTATGTCTACTAGAAAATCATTTAAACACTAACTAAACCCAATAAGCTGTTTTTTCTCGCAATAAGGATTAATTAGTTTGGATCAAGTGCAAAGTACTCTTATTATTACAGAGAAAAAGGAATGAGTCTATTGAAGCTCTCTGGATAACAGATACCATACCTGTATAATAAAAATAGCATATTTGGGTTCTCTGACTCCAAAATATAGCATGTTTTTAATGTCAAACCATTAAAAATAAATCATAGAATTTACCATTAGTAACATATTCTCCAAGTATTTTTTTTTTTGTGATAATAAAGAAAAAACTCAGTTGAGGCACTTAATGCCAAAAATGGAGTTCTGTTCCGCTCAAAGAAAAAACCATTATCATATGTCTGCATCTTTCATTATCACTGTTTTTAAGACAAAAGAACGCAGCTGAGCTGAGAACAAAGAAGAATGCAGGGAAAGGTGATAGAGTTCATCAGGCAAGAATAGTTTAAAAAGAGCCAAAAGTGGAAAAGGAAGTCTAATTCTGTCTGAGTCCGGGGCAAAAAAGTTTGGGGAGAAATGTAAACAAATCAGGAAATCCTGGCACTTACTCCAGTTCCGATTTGGCAAAGGCTGATGTTGTGTGTGTGTGTGAGAGCTGCTGTTTATGAATGAAGTCCAGATAAATGTATTCATTGCCAGCCACACGGCTTTAAGTTTTCCTTTTGCCCATAGCACATCATCTTCTCAGGCTTTCAAACAAATACATATGCCTGCTATTAACTCTGCATATTCAAATGGAAACACAATGCTATCGTAAATCTCCCCTTTTCCTATATAATATAAATATGAATTCCTTTCTCTTGCATAAAGCTGCAGGGAAATTGAAGAAAAAAAAGAATTTTCTTCAAAAGTAGCAATGAGAAAATGTGCTTTTTTATGGAGAATTTATGGCCATAAAATTGAAGAGGGGGTTAGGAAACATTATTGTTTGGTGAGTTAATGATTACGTACAGAACTTCAAGGGTAGATTATTTGCTACAAACAGGACAGATCTCTTCCAGATAAGTAAAAACAGTTCTAATAAGGTACATAAAAGATGCACTGTTTGTTTTAGGCATTTTTTCATGTATAATCTATGCTTGGTTTTATTTACTCAATTTTTATTCAGCAAAAGCTTTACATTGTATTTTTTTAACAATTTTTATTCAGTCAAAGCATAACAGTTGTATTTATTTTATTTTATCATTTTATTTTCCCTTTAATAGACACATAAAATATGAGTGTAATATTTTATCAGGAAGCCCAATTATCCAGGAAGGTGTGAAATACTTTATTGCAGTTTCCAACACTGTCCTATTTTTTGAAAATATATATTTTTTTTACTAGTTGGCTTTTTTCCTAAATTGAAAAAAAGAGCAGCTAGTACTTGAGCTTAATTAAGAATAATGTATGGCCATACTCTATTGGGCAGGGTCCTCTTCACCTTTTGTATTGGTTATTGGTAACTACTGTATGTATTTCTGTATATTCATTGTATAAACCCATTTATTGTACAGCACTGCAGAATATATACATGTTAATAATAATAATAATAATAATAATAATACATGTAACAGTATTATTTGAATCATTTATCCACTTTGGGACAAATACCCAAAATACTGTTCCATATGGTTCCTCTACAGAGTCAAAATCATCAGACCAAGATGCCATTGGGTCACAAATGGTCTCTTCCTTCAGTAGGCTCATTTACGTAGCTAGGGCCTCCTAATAAGAGAGAAATAAGTCAACATGGAGATGATTAGGGATCTGCCATGGCATTTCCTTGTGATCCCTCGAACATCATTGTTGTGTGGCCATCTATGTGTGTCAGCTAGTATTGGGGAATCTATGCAGTTTCGAAACTGCAAAAAATTCTCTAAACAAATTGAAGTTAATTGGCATCAAAATAATTTTGACAAGCGTTAATTTTTATGCATGTGACTATTTGGTCCAAATGCATTAAAGTCAATGGGTGTCCAAATAATTTTGACGTGTGGTAATTTTGATGCGAGTGACAATTCTGACACGTCAATTTTTTTTTCTTGCCATGGCGGATTTTTCACTGATGAATTGTCGCCACAGTTTTGAGAATTCATTTGCTTTGCAGCAAAGTTCAGAAATTCTCAGTGATTTTGTGTTTGGCTACTTTATGCGCCCATCACTAGTGTCAGCAAAGTATATAGATATTTGTCTTTTATGCTGATATGCTGTGGAAAATTGCCCAACGCATATATACTCATGTATGGAACATTTAAAGGGGTTGCCCACCTTTGAGATAACTTTTAGTATGATGTAGAGAGCGACATTCTGAGATAATTTGCAATTTGTTTTCATTTTTTATTATTTACGGTTTTTGAGTTATTTTGCTTTTTATCCAGCAGCTCTTTAATTTGCATTTTAAGCAGTCTTGTAACTAGGGCCCAAATTACCCTAGCAACCATGCATTGATTTGAATAAAAGACTGGAATGTGAATAGGAGAGAGTCTGAATAGAAGGATCAGCAATAAAAAGTAGCAATAACAATACATTTGTAGCCTTACAGAGCATTTGTTTTTTAGAAGGGGACGGCAACGCCCATTTGAAAGTTGCAAAGAATCAGAGGAAAAGACAAATAACTATAAAACAAATACATAATAAAAACCAATTGAAAAGTTGCTTAGAATTGGCCATTCTATAACATAATAAAAGTTACCGTAAAGGTGAACCACCCCTTTAAGTGATAAACAAGTATTTAGGCTAGCTGATTATTATTATAACAGATATCTGGAGATTCACTAACCAAATTCTACATCCTATCATTTCATATGCACAAGTCTAACCTAGACAAGGCTAACTGTAAATGGCGCCAAGTAGTAAAGAATGTTCTTAAACTATGTGCTTCCTCTGCACAATAAATTCTTCTTAAACCTACTTTAATTCATGTTTTCCAATCACTTTTAACATTTTCTATCCTCTTGCCTCAAGGGAAATGCACTAGAGAAACTGGTTTTGAAACTTTTTTAAAATTCCAATTACAGTTTTTTTGTTCCTTCAACTGTTTTTACGGTTTCTTTTTATATTTTTTGCAAATAGGTAATTGTTGTACTGTGCCTTATTACAAAATGACCACATTATTTGGACCCATGGTTTTCAGGCATTTTTTACACTGACTTTTGTGCGACAATATGAGAAAAAGTCATAGTTATTGTGTGAAGAGTCGAAAAAGACGCAGTTTTTGTGACTTTGCCCATTCGTGCTTTCTCAGTTCAGATCTTTTAAAAAATTGTCATAACATTCGTGGTTTTAGAGAAAGTGAGTTTAATTGTAGTTTCAAAAACTTTTAAAACCCACTAAAATGAGGCCTTCATGTGCATCCCTTCAAAATGAATTTGCTATTAACCTACTCATGTGGTTTGAAAATCTGTTAGTATGAAAATCTAATAACCTAACCCTGTTAGTATTTAATTAGACTTGCAGTCACTGAGATCTTTTATTCCTGGTTTGATGGATGAGTTTTTACAAGCGGTTCATAGTCATTCGTTTAAAATAATCTTGAAAATGATTCAGAATAACAGCATTTTAAAAACTATCTGCAAATTACCTCTACTCCCAAGAAGAGTAGACCTTTATTTTGACACTTATTTAAACCTTGTAGTTTTTGAGACCTGATATTTATCCCACAGGAAAAAGCCATGATTTTGCTCCATTGTGCAAGGGAAGCAGATGTTGAGTCCCCAATGCCTCTGGACTGTATGGCAACAATAAATGTGCCACCTGTATTTCTTTATTGGACAATGGATACTTTCAGATTCACAAACCATTGATTCTGTTGATGCTTTTAAAAGGGGCTGGATGGATGGATGATTTTTTTTGGACAGACATAATATCAAAGGCTATTTTGATACTAAACTCTACAGTTAGTATAGCTATGGACATATATGGTTTGTGTGAAAGTATGTAGGGGTGTGTGTGTGCTGGGTTTTAATTTGGAGGGGTTGAACTTGATGGACTTTATCCTTTTTCAACCCAATGTAACTAAGTAACTATTTTTTTTATGCCAGCTTTATTTGACAATATGAAACCTGCATCACTTTATTATAAGAAGGTGCAAGCTACCTCCAAACGAGGATATAACTTTTAAACTAAGTCCTCAAGATGCACTGCAAGAAAATTGAGATGATCAGATAAAGTATACTTAATTGACATATCTGGCTACAGGGTGAATAATGGTGAATTCCAACTTATCACAGGGTATTTTTATATTTTGTTGTGGTTTAAACAGCCTTAGCTAGTCTCATTGTTTAAACGGCCCAACATATTTATTGGAAAGTGGGAAATGAAGAGCAGCCAATTCCCTTAAGGGCCTAGCGATGTACCAATAAATGTAAAATAGATGTATACTATGGTGCAGACAAGTTCAGTCAGGGCATGCCTGAAACATCAAATAGCAAAAAGGAGAAACACACATAATCTGAGTCAAACACAAAATATCAAAGTATCAAAGACTAAAATGGAGGTGGTTTTGTACTTCACTTCTTTGTGCCTAGGTATCAATTACAGGTTTCCTGAACATTTTCAGAATGTAAAAGAACCAAGAATGGCTCTGTGCACACAAATAATGCAGGCTAACTCACAACAGGACATCATGTATATACAATAAAACTTTTCATATGGACAGAGGTGCAAGAATTAAGGGAATTAAGGCACGACTATTTGCACCCCAACAAATAACTTATTATTTTAAATTTCACCTTGTCACCCCTTAGTAAAGGAGTTTTTGCCATTTTGCTTACAGCGTATACAACTATACTACAATATTTTTGAATGCTATACTACTTTTCTGTAGAAGTAGATTATATTTGGGGAGATGTACAGTCATTTTGGCAACCCCACAATATTGATGTTTAACATCTATGAGTCTTGAGACAGATGGTTGTTATTTGCTCATCCTGTGGATCATTAATGGCAAAAAGGGGAACCCCAGAATTTTCCCAAGGGAAGAGGCAAGTAGTGTATTCATTGATAGAAAAGGCCAAAACCATTATTCCAGAAGTATTCTGTTTTCTATACACCCACCATTAACACCTGCCATCCGGTGTTATGTTGGAAAATGTTTCACTGTCTCATTACAAATAGGAAAGAACCTCTCAGGAAGTAAAGGCAATGTGGGAAGTAACACAGTGTTATTCTAGAGTATACAGTATTTATTTATATTTAGTTAACACAAGCCTAACATTTACCACAGCTTTTAATGCTGGACATTAAAAGTGCAAGGTCTTTCTTTAAGACAGTCACTATTTCCTGTTTCCTGGTTCTCTTAGATGTAGTCACTTTTCCTGTTAGTTGCCTCTTGTTATTGATGCTTCACAATGCAAACACCCACACAAAAGGTTTTTTGGGATATTGTTTTTCCTTAAACATGATCAAATGCAAGTGAGATTTCAGATATAGGCATAGGATCCCTTATCTGGAAACCCATTATCAATTTAATAGCTCAGAATTACTGGAAGTCATCTCCCATAGATTCTGTTATAAGCAATTCTAATTCTTTTAGAAATGATCTATGTTGGTGGCCCAAAACATAATTATTTGACTGTTTTTTAGTAGACGTAATGTATGGAGATCCAGATTATGTAAAAGAACTCTTTAAGAAATTATAATGATTTTTGATGATTCCACTAAGAAATAATACATTTCTGTATATGCTGAGTCCCCCGGGAACCACCCTGAATTGGATGGATTCTGTTCTCAAGCTAGTTTGTTCATTCAGTATCACATTGACCTTGAGGAAGAACCAACCGATTGGTTATATGGGCTGTTCTTTGTTTTCTGTGCTGTTAAGAGATATCTCTACGCTCTTTCAATGGCAACAACCTTTTATGCCAGTACGTTCTTATGCTATATTTTCCAAAGTTTATAAAAACTCTTTGATTTCATTGTTTCACTTTTTGTGAGTTTAGAATCCATGGAGCTTGTGTCAAATAATCGTTTTCTTTGATCACTGGGCGAATCGGCAACGTTTCACTTCGATGATCACCTCAAGTGATCTCCGATTATTGAAATTTCACGACACCACTATTCTATCAAAACATTGCATGGGATGCCAATATTGAATTTTTCATAGAAAAGGAGGCCAAGCTTGTACTCACCAGACACAGGGTAGCTCTGTGTGTTCTACTATAAAGAGTAAATAACTTGTTAACCAAAGCATACATCTCATTACTATTTCTTTTGGTGGCTCTGGGAGAAGGTCTTGCTATCTTACCCCACCATTTCATTCAGAAATGAGCAGCACCCACAGGCACAAGTTAGGAATAGGTGGTAGATGAATCAGCTCTCAGCCTATTGACACTTTTGAAGAATGCTTCAATCCTCTCAGGTAGATGTACCGAACATCCAAAATACCAGCATTAGATGAAAAGGAGGAGAACACTCAATTGCAGATTAACTGCACTGAAGGCCCCAAACATGTTGTGTCTAACAGTCTGCAATAAATATTAATCACAAGCAGTTAATCTGCAATTGAGTGCTCTCCTCCTTTTCATCTAATAAAAGTTAGGAGTACTTCTATCATTTAATAACATTATGCTTTATGCAGCATCACACTCACACAAATATATATGTATAGTACATAGCTTCTGGAAAGTATTAAGGCATTGTAGATATATGAATATATAGAAATATGAGTTAAGTGAAAAAAATTAATGGCAAAGCTTGATTACAGAACTATGTGAAAAAGGCCAGGGAAATTACTGCTTGAGAGGCTTAGAGTCAAATAAAGAAAACGTTACAGTCCATATAGAAATGATGTTCCTGTCTATTGATTAAATGACAGTAAAAAAAAGTGCTGCATGTTAACTATTTTTAAAACATGTGACCTCTATATCAGGTTTCTAAATACCACATCTCTTGTCTCTACATTCTCAGTTAGACTATTTCTTAGCCATCGATGGCCACCATGGGTGATTTTTCTGCAAAACACATGCAGGATTGCCCTAGGCCTGAAGGATTTTGGGACACATATCTGACCAAGATTAGATCAGTAATCTGTAAGTGTTTATGTGAGCTTAACCTGTTTACTAGTCAGGGGTGTAGAGCCTATGATCCTTTGGGAGTTTCTCAATTTCTCAAAGTGATTATGCATTGCTTTTACTCAGAAACTCAAAACAAGCCTCCATTAATTGTTATGGTAATCTTACTACAGTGAGGTGGGACTACAGTGAGGCTGGAGAAGACACTTTTACATAAATATGGTGTTTTTTAAAAACAGTGGGAAAAGGGCTTGATGATAAAATTGCCACAATTTACCATATTGTTACTCATAATGCAGAATTTTGTGTTTTGAAGTCTAGTCTCATCCAAATAATTTATATAGTGTAATTAAAGTTAATTTGGCTTGACTATTTGGATAAAATATGATTTGGAATATTTTTTTGGGTGACGGGTCCCCTTTAAACTTTTAACAAAGGTGGTAGAAGACTGAAAAACACAGAAGAATATTATGTAATTCAGCGGGGACAGCTAGCAGAATAGATAGGGTAGATAATTGTGATTAATCTCTTCTAGTCCCCTCCACATGCTCTTCCAGCGCCAAACTTGTGAATCGTCATTGGGGAAACATAACTGGTGCAAAGTTGCTGAAGTTTGCTCTACTTTGGAAAGTAGAGTTTCCCCAGTGGAGATTTATTTGTCATTGCCCTTACGTGGATTGACACTGGCTGATGAATGAGCTACTTTTGAGTTGGTAGTTGACTTTATAGGTCAATGCCTATCCCAATTAAAATCCAAATAAAGGTTTATTCAGCTATCTCGTGGTGGTGGAATTTCTCCACCCTGCATTGGTTCATTTGTTGACCCCAGCGCCATAAATTGCAAACTGTCAGATTTTCCCCAAGAATAATACTGTATGTAAC
This sequence comes from Xenopus borealis, assembly GCA_024363595.1. Classification (NCBI taxonomy): domain Eukaryota; kingdom Metazoa; phylum Chordata; class Amphibia; order Anura; family Pipidae; genus Xenopus; species Xenopus borealis. The sequence goes on from CM044439.1 coordinate 84,723,692, forward strand.
CAGCTTTACTTGTCAGCAAAATGATATGTATAAGAAAGTCAACATATCCTACTAATCTGCTATTCATCTCTGATTAGTATACCAGTGGAAATTCCTAGCCCTGAGGATCTTTATATGTGCCACTATACAAATCCAGGGCCATATTTATATTAAGGCACCTGACGGCCAGTGCCTAGGGCGGCAGGTTTTGGGGGGTGGCCCTTGGGTGCCTATAGTTGTATTCTTAATTTAATATAAAAAATAGCCCATCTACTTCCACAGATTTTCATAGGAAATCTGGTGGAAGCGCTGGAGGGGTGAGGGGCAGGGGGCCAGCTTTTTGCGGAAGTGACATCACTTCCGCGTGGCATGTGACGTCTCTTCATATTTAGGTTTGATGCCTAGGGCAGCATCGGACCTGAATACAGTTCTGTACAAATCCATTTAAAAAGAAATACAGTGAAGTTATATTTCAAGGCAAATGTAAAGCATGCTTAGTTATACATTTGCACAAGTATGATTATTTAGAAGCAGTAAGTAAGCAAGCTTTCTAGAAATTTAAAGGGTATATTTTAGTGCCATAAATCTGGAATCAGGTGTTACTCCTATTGTTAAGCTTGTGAAAACAACATGCTTGGGTAGTGTGACTGTGACAATTAAGAGCTTAAAGGAAGTGCCACTGAAGGAATGAAAGTATCCCAAGGGTATGCAAAAGAGTAGCTCCAGGAAAGGAGATCAGTGAACGGGAAAGAGGGGGCACGAAAACAAAAGAGGAAATCCTTCCTTGACAAACAGCCTAATGTGCAGGAGCAGGTAAATCCTCTGGGACATCTTGCAGCCTTCTTCCCTCACCTCTCATTCCTTCTATAAAACTCACAGTGCTGTTGTTTAGTAATTCTTTGAGACCAAAATAAACTCCAGCCCCTCAATAAACTGCTGCTGTCTTGGGAATTAGGAACTTGATTTTTAGTGTGACTGAGAGAATCAGAGCATGGTACATTCTGTATTATTAAAAAAAAAAAAAGAAACATTAAAGTTTTAATTCAAAGTATGCAATCCTACAGACACACAGAGGCAGATTTACTATTGGTCGAATTTCGAATAAAAAAAAATTCGAAATTCGACCAGGTGAAGTAAAATTTTACCGCAATTCGATCGATTGAACGATGGAATATAAATATTCTGGCCATCAGAATGAGTCACACTTGGTATTTTTGGGATTTTATATAAATGCCTTCTATTTTGCCTTCAAAATTTTCCATCACTTGTTTTAACCTCATAAGAATGAGGTAAGACTAGGTGTAGCACTGCTTTTTCATACCAGGTAGATCCATGTCCATCTTTAATCAGTGTTCTTATGGGCAGACAATGACTTATTGAGAGCAGAGAAGAAGCAAAATGCAAAACTCATTGCAATCTCCCATTACTGTCTCACAATGCAGTTTTTTTCAGAAGGAAAAGGACTATTATCTGCACATACAAAGTTATATAAACTAATGTATTGCATGAATGAAGTATTCAAGCTACTGCCCAATGATCAGATCAGGGCCTGTATAAGTTGACCACCCCTGTGTGTGTGACCAGACTCAACAAACAGGGCAGAATAAATCAGAATAGGTCAAATTGGGTAGGTCAGAGCACCCCTATACAATTTTCTAATGTCTGTTTTGCCAATTAAAACTCTGGGGTTCTGTGGTGTATAAATGATGCTGTCTGACTGCCAGGCATTGCTGCATAGAAAGCTGGTATATGTAAAAATATGTCTAAATACTCATAAGAAAGAAAATAAAGATTAAGGAAATTAGCTATATATCTGCACAGCAGGTTGCAGCTTTTGTCTCTGTAAAAGTGCTTAAAATGACTGTGTATATATATATATATATATATTTACTGTACCCGATGGTGTTTTATATGGTGGTTTCTTAAATATATGTTAATAAAAAATAATAACCGGTCAGTGTACTGCAAAACATAAAAATGTAATTCTTATTATGAATCTGAAAACCATTCAGGAGAATATGCTATCTGTGACATGCTTAGGCAGGAGCCCTGTGGAAGCCAGAATGTGCATGCGATGCTCCTGTGAATTGGTGAGTGATAAAAATAAAAAGCATATTTCATTCATCTGCATATTTCATTGACAGATTTACAAGCATAGGTTACTGTACAATGCTATTTTTATGCAGATTCCACTCGCATCTAACAATCACCCTCATAAAAATGTTCCAGTATATCAGTGAAAGTTTTAAGTGTGGCTTCTAGTAATAGGATGCAGTGAAGCTTTAGCTTTAGAATAGTACAAATGTCATTGGCCTTGCTGAGAAAGGTTTTAGGAAAGGGATGCTATTTTTATGTATTACCTTAAGCAGATCATTCTGGTGCTATTGCACAGACCTGTTGGAAGCAAGGTGAACTGGCATATTGCCTTTGCCCTTGATCTTAAAGGGGTTGTTCACCTTTAAATTAACTGATCATGTAGACAGTGATCTTTTCAATTGGTTGTCATTTTTATTAATTGTAGTTTTTCAGCTTTTTATTCAGCAGCTTTCCAGTTTGCAATATCAGCAACCTGGTTTCTAGAGTCCAAATAACCCTAGCCTAACCCTAGGAAAGGACCTGAATAGAAAGACGAGTAATACCAATAACAATACAGTTGCATCTTTTGTTTTTAAATGGGGTCAGTGGCCCCAATTTGAAAGCTGGAAAGAGTCAGAAGCAAAAGGCAAATAATTAAAAAATGTACAAAAAAGAAATAATGAAGGCCAATTGAAATGTTGCTTAACACTCATTTTTTCCTTTTCCGATAGTTTAACCTACTTTTCATCTTGAAAATAATTAAAAACCACCGTTAGCAGATTGGGCAACTTACCTTGTAATATATACGGAACATACAATGTAATGACAACATACACATCTTTTAAATACAGAGGTTTATTAGTAATGTAAAGCCATATATACACAAATGTTTGAAAGTTTGACATACCAATCTGTTAATTTAACAGAAATAACAACTTGCATTACTATGTGTGAAAAAGCTATATGAATGTAAAAGTTTTACAGAAAAAAGAAAAAAAAAGAAATGTTGCTTAGAATTAGCCATCCTATAACATACAACAATGTAATGTAAAGGTGAAAAACCCCTTTAAAGAAGCAGAACAATTTCAATGGGATAATACAATTGTATTGGGTTTAACTATTGTTTCAATTATTTTTTAATAAACTTAAGATATGGAGATCCAAATTATGGAAAATCCCAGGTCCCAAGCATTCTGGATAACCTTATACCTGTATAACTAATCTAAGTATGGACTGCCCGTAAAACATACCTTTTGATTTGATTTTGATTGATTATGATTTCAACATTAACAAAGTGTCATTTCCACATAATAAATTAAAGGATCACAGTACTGTAGGTTAGGTACATCAGGGCAACCATCAGGGGGCAATCCCAACAGATATCCAGCACTTTAAATAATGGAATTTTTACTTATCTGGGGTGCACGTCCATTGATGTGTTCACCTCCACATCCTTCAATCAAGTTGATAGAAATTTACAGCACTCCCATGTAATGATAAAACCGCCTTTATTGCAGCATTATTAATGGCACAGCAACGTTTCGGACCTCCTGGTCCTTTCTCAAGCTGACAAAGTTTTTTTGTCAGCTTGAGAAAGGACCAGGAGGTCTGAAACGTTGCTGTGCCATTAATAATGCTGCAATAAAGGCGGTTTTATCATTACATGGGAGTGCTGTAAATTTCTATCAACCATCAGGGGGCTACAGGAGTGTTACAGTCAGGGTGTCCATGGCAGATGGAGGGTCTCCTGATGTAAAATTGTGCTTTTCAGACACTAAAAGAAACAGGGGTGCTTAGGCTTTCTTGGCGTGTGTATAAAGTGGATCAGGGATTTAAAGGGAAACTGTCATGGGAAAACATTTTTTTTTTAACGCACCAGTTAAAATAGTGCTGCTCCAGTAGACTTCTGCACTGAAATCCATTTCTCAAAAGAGCAAACAGATTTTTTTATATTCAGTTTTGAAATCTGGCATGGGGCTAGCCATTTTGTCAATTTCCCAGCTGCCCTGGGCATGTGACTTGTGCCAGCACTTTAGGAGGGAACTGCTTTCTGGCAGGCTGTTGTTTTTACTTCTCAATGTAACTGAATAGTACGCAGTGGGACATGGGTTTTACTATTGAGTGCTGTTCTTAGATCTACCAAGCAGCTGTTATCTTGTGTTAGGGAGCTGTTATCTGGTTACCTTCTCATTGTTCTTTTGTTAGGCTGCTGGGTGGGGGAAAGGGAGGGGGTGATATCACTCCCACTTGCAGTACAGCAGTAAAGAGTGACTGAAGTTTATCAGAGCACAAGTCACATGACTTGGGGCAGCTGGGAAATTGGCAATATGTCTAGCCCCATGTCAGATTTCAAAATGAAATATAAAAAAATCTGTTTGCTCTTTTGAGAAATGGATTTCTATGCAGAATTCTTCTGAAGCAGCACTATTAACTGATGCATTTTGAAAAATTTTCCCATGACAGGATCCCTTTAACCATGCAAGTCAGGAGTATTTTTATTGGTGTGTGCCATATTACATGTTGGCAGGTCGACATCTCCCAGGGGTCCCAGGTGAGCTAATAATTGGAGCCCATTGTGCTACATTTGATTTAAAAAAATAAAATGTTCACATGACAGAAACTGTGTTTGCAACTTAACACTAATAATACCTATTGCCCTTCTGCCAGACGTTGAATGGAGGCTATAGAAGCCTATAACATATATATAGGCTATTAGAATACCATGCAGCAACTTATTTAAATAGGCATACATAGCATAAGCAACATTTTCTTGCATTTTCATCACCCTTTTTAGGAAGATTGTTTTTTTTTAAATACCTTATTTTAAAGTAGAACCTCATTAGAGTATTACTTTTCACTTTGAAAAAGACACTTTCGTTCCTGAAGTGTCATGATGTTACTAGTCAGAGATCTTTCTTGTGATGGTAAAAGAGCGCCACCACGTGGCTTCAAGTTAATAATTCTACAGTAATTCCTGGGTGTTGTAGTAGTCATGCATGGATTCGTGCTGTGCTGCTCTTTGAAAAGGGCATAAGTGATCTAAAATACAGTATACAAATCATCCCATGACTTCCTTTTCTGCATTTTATAGCATTCCTAACTAGGCTTTTCATTGATGGCTTCTCATCAGGACTGGAAAAGCAACTTTACACTATAGTAAGCATTTCTGAGTCATGCCAGTAGGAATGAGAGAACTATTTTTACTAATAGTTTTGTGAACTGAAATTCTGTTTTTGAGATCACCAAGTTATTTAGAAAGGATGTGTTTTTAATTAACATGTAAAAAGCTCAGCTATATTCTTCCCCTTCTGTGTCAGTCCTTGTTGAGGCATGTTAAATTAACAGTGACTTGACGAAACCTCAGCAATAACATAAAGATGATTCATCCAGTAAATTCAGTGTCATGTGGCACCCTAAAGGTTTCATTCTTTAAAGATGTCTTCCCAGATTTGCGAAAGGTGATTATGAAATCATTCATATCTTGTTTTAAATGACGCAGCTTTACATTATGAGGCCCATTTACTAAGTTCATGTGAAGAATTCTTAATTCAATTAAATTTTTTTAAAAAAATTTTGAAAATGCAAAGGCGGTAACTTGAACCATTGAATTTCAAAATTCAACTGATTCAAATAATTTGAATTTAATTGTATTCGAATATTCAAATATTCGATTGTCAAAGTGCTTCCCCTTTAAAAAAAAAAATCGATAGGCTAGTTCGCCAACTTGGACTATCCAAATTGCAGAATTTGATTTTTAGTAAATCTGCCCCTTACTATGCTTAATTAGATTTATTTACTACAGATGCATAACACTACTTTTCATATTAAAGTTGCTGAAATCTATGTTTGTTTTACATTTATTCGGTACGTGGTAAATGGTGTACTTGGAGCAGCACTTTTTGATGCATTTTTCAAAATGAAAAAATTCCCACGACAGTATCCCTTTAAGTTCTTTATCCTCCTTCATCCTCCTTCAGTACTCCTCTGTCCATTTCATCCATTCATGTGCTCAGACCTCCACCTTCAGTGTTGGGCACTTCTATTTCCTCATTTTGCTGTCAGTTCTCAACCCTTGTGCATCTGCACTAAACTCATCATCTTCAGTTTTTGGCCCTCCATCCATAATACCTCTTTTATTTCCCATCAGTTATTATTATTTTATTATTAACATGTATTTCTATAGAACCAACTTTAAAGTAAACATGTTTATACAACTAAATCACATACATATGGAGTTACATACAATCACAATCAATGCCGGTACAAAAGGTGAGGAAGGCCCTATGCGTTTGTCTTATAGTATACACACAACATGAGCGCAAAGAATAGGGCTTGGACTGCACATACTTTTTGCTTATTGTAATGCTCACATAAGAAATCTATTGGGTTTTTTTTTTGTTGGACAAACAGGGCAAGTCTAGCTATTCAATGTTTGTTGCACAGATCATTCTGCTAACAAAATACTCATAACAGTGGGTGGGAGGTGGGAAGTACAAAGGGAGGGAGGAAGTACAAAGGGAGGGAGGAAGTACAAAGCCTGAAAATGGCTGGGTGCTTTTATACAGGGCATGGAACTCTGAAATGACTTTGAATATGGACATATTTTACAACAGGGGGTACATTATTGTTTAAAATAAACAATTTTCAGTCAATGAGAACCTGTAATAAATGATGACATCAGTTAGCAGCATTTATATGAATATAATTTATAGGATAGCTAAAGGTCAGCAGATCATATCAACTCTGAGATAACTTTACAACAGGGGGTAGATTATTAATTATAATACTCAATTTCAGTGTCTGTCATGGGACAGAAATGACATCACTAAGCACCATTTATAACTGATGACATCACTAAGTACCATGGACTGCCCCCCATGAAAAAAATTCAGAGGGCCTGGGCCAGGTGTGCTGAGTTCCACTGCCATTTCCCCTTCGCAAAAGAATGTTTGAAAGGCCTGGGCTTGATGCCTTGAGTTTCCTGCACCTCCCTTCCTCCCTGTTACTGCCTGCCCCTATTCCCCCCGCTTGCTTGTTTGCAGTGGCAAATTACTTTATAATCATATAATAAAAGTTTCAATGAGTCACATCACTATGCACCAATTAGAGCCATTGACATCACTTAGTATTATTTATAAGGATATTGTTTACAGGACGTTCATGGATCTGGTATCAGAAATAGTAATATTAATCCTGTGAAAATCTTATCCTTCATTGGCATAAAAAATAAATTTATTCTTCAGGTAGGATAATGACACATTTAGGGGGGAAATTCACTTAAGCGTGAAGCAGCTAACGCTAGCGCAAATTCGCTTGTGTAACGTCATTTCGGAACTTCGTTGATTCACTAACGGTTAACGATTCCTGTCTTAACTTTGCTAGCGAAGTAGACAGACTGTACTTTGCATCCTTACGCCAGGCAAAGTTGCTCACTTAGCTAATTCGCTAAGATGCAGATTTTACTTAACGGTACGTCTTGCGCAAGACTTGACTTCGCCACCTCAGACCAGGTGAAGTACTCAATAGAGTAGACAGGAGTTTCTTAAAAAAAAGTTGAAATGTTTTCTAAGTCCCTAAAAATGCTGGCGTATTTTACTTTAACTTGGCGCCGTACCATTCAACTTTGCATTTTAGTAAATTTGCGTATCGTTGGCGAAACTACGCCTGGCGAAGTGCAGCGAATCTGTCACTGGCTCAAATTTGGATCTAATTGAATTTGCCACTTAGAGTGTAAACTGTTCTTCCGGGAAAAAAAAAACTTACTCTGTGAACTTTTTCGCTACAATGTTAATCTATAGTATTTTAAATAATCCTTTAATGGCACTGTCACCTTCGCCTCCCAAGTCAACAAACAAGGGGATTTATGAGTCTAACGCTGAAGATACCTTAACTAATCTGCTACAAATGAATCCCTCACCTTATGACTCAGAAGAAGAAATCTTATCCAAAGACATTTGAAAAAGGAAAGATATCCCAGTGTTCAATAGTATTCAGTTTTAAAAAGAAAAAAAATTAAGTTCACTAAGTAAGACGATAGCAAATTGCTAGAGCTAAGGGTATGTATATGTATGTATATACAACTTCTAACATAATGTTTGTAACTTCCAATATAGTTTATGTTCAAAATGTAAGCATGTACCTTTAAGTTAAAAATTATAATGCCCTGTTCTTTGCAATTCTTCAATAGTTCTTAATTTTTATGTAGTTTTTGAATGATTTGCCTTCTTCTTCTGCTTAACTAAAAAGCGATATTAAACAAAACCACAATTTTTTTTTTTTTTAAATTTGCAGAACAGCAAATTGTCTCAAAGCTGCAACTGCCATGAAGCAAGGTCAGAACCTTAACTCGGGTGGCAACGAGCAGCTAGTTATCAGGGGAGACAGAAATTGCAGATGGAAATGAGACTTTTCTAGTGTAGAGTGCACATTAGCTCTCTTTTGGCTGGTGATTCACCTCCCCTCTTGACCGGCTCTAAGGTTATAAGGGTGGGAATTGGTGATAGGGTGGTAGCAGCCCTAGAAATTGTCCTACACTGCTAAAACTCACTAAAAGTTTTATTAAAGGTGAGACTGCAGCACAACAGCATTGTGTTGCTTAGCTCAATTGTTAGCAAGCAGTTCCTGGCATCCCCTGTCCCCTATTCTGGAATAGCTGTGGACAGCCACAAAATAATATTCTTCCAATATTGTGCTACCATAGGACACCACCACATCATGTGTAATAGAGTAGCTGTTTCTCCTCTGCACCTTGAGTAAAGGGGAGAAGGCAATATTTTTCATGGCATGCAGTCTCTGTACAGTATAGTAAGCTCTATGTATTGAGTACAGCTGGAGTAGGCTATGCCTATGTGATTGAGTCACTATCTTGGGGGTACTCAACACCCAATCCCATCTGATATTATCATCTGATATTGATCCTAGGTCTTCCTCCCAGGCTCCCCGTGCCCTTATTGTGCCCTTATTTCACGGTCTACTTATTGTTTGTACATGATAGAAGTCTTTGTTTTGCGAGTGGATTCTAGTAGTGTATCTATGATTGGTGACTGGTGAGTTAACCACAGAATGTCCAGGGTGTCTCAAAAACTCTGTCAGGATTGTAGTTAGCCAAATGCCATCTATTTTTTACTGTATAACTTAATAAAACTATACCCCTGTTTGGGTTGTCCTTTAGTTATGTTGTTGTAGCTACACTTAGAGACAAATTTACTATTATTCCCCAAAATAAATTCGACCTAATCCAAAATTCGATAAGCAATCGACCATTGAATGTTTATCGAATTGTTTTAGGCTAAATTTGCATATCCGATTTCACAAAAAATTCATACGATTGGTATTCGATCGCATTCGATCAAACTTAGATCATTTCAAGTGAATTTCGTAAATCGGCCCCTTAGTCATGTGTGGCCATGGCAGTTGCTGAAATCTGTTTGGTTCAGTACTAGACAATGGCAGTCCTAACTGAAGCTTATATAGGGAGCATGGCAGGGACAGTGCTTTTCATTTTTCCAGTGAAAAAATATCTTCGATTTTTGTTCTGGTTGTGATAATGACAAAATTTCCCTGGTTGTCTTGGGTTACATTGACCACACATAACTCTTGCATCTTGGTCACTTATACCTTAATCCATTGTGCTACTCTGTTGTGACTTGTCTCCCATGGTTTCATTAGCTACTATTAACATTCTAATATATATATATAGCTAGTATGAAGTTTCAGGATTACTAAATTATCGGGAGATGTGGGTGGGGAGTTACCACATTTCTTTTGCATCTTAGATAAAAACAAATTTGGTTTGAAAAACAATGGAGAAAATGAGCAAGAATGTAAAGTACAGATAATAATAATACATTGAATAAATTGTACTATACCTATGTTAAAGGGAACTGCTCCTACGTAATTCAAAATATGAATACCATACCAAAACATTCCAAAATATGGATTTAAATGTTTAGCAAAAGTAGGAACTGAAATTGTATGTGCAGTTCTTGAGGGGGAGTAGATTTCCTTTAGAATGCTATAATGACTATCCCTTCTGCAGAACCGGAAATTGTGCTCAGGCTCCTATTGTATGGCTCTTATAAAATAAAAAAATTTGTCCCAAAGAGATGATAAAATTATCACTAAATAAAAACACACGTTTAAATTTGTAAACATTGCAAAGTACTCCAAATGTGAAAATTACTTTGGAAGTAATATTTAATATCTTAAATACAGTACATATCAATTTCACCTAAGTTAAATTCTGTTTAAAATTCATACTTGTGATACTTGATATTAGGTGAAGGTTTGCTTTCATTTCTAAAGAAAAGGTTTAGTAAAACAGTAAATGGGTATTGCCGACATATTTTCATTAAATTAGCTGTTTCCTGGGACGTACCCTTAAATTACCTCTGAGTGTCTTAATTAGTTTAGAATTATACAAAGCTCCCTTTTTTTGTAACAGGCAAAATGAGAAAAGATAAGAAAAAGCATAATACTTTGAAACTGAGGGGTTTTTGAGAAGACACTGCTGGCCATTGAAGGAGGGCATACTGAGTCCTGACATAAGGACATTGAGGTCTTTGTGACGATAACAGGAACAACTATGTAAAAAAATCTAGAAAGAGAAGTGGTGAGGGACACATGCCAGAAAGGGAATGACGGGTTAGACAGTGCAGGGAATGGGGAAAGAATGAAGAAGATGAAGGAGTCCTGGAAGTGATTGTTGTTTCAAGAGATGGCACTGATATATTCAATATAGAGTGGCCAATGACCTTTAACGTTACATGGAGTCATTTTACAGCACCTGTCTGTCACTCTTAAAAAAGTCAGGATCTCCACACCAGCCCCAAAACACGTCAAATGAATCTCTTAAACTATTTTATGTAATCATTAATCAGGTTGGGGACCGCCATGTGGGGTTAACCTTGGTATGGTGGCTTATCAAATTTATGATCATAACTTTGTACAAAATAACCCCTGTTTTTAAACAATATGCACTGGCATTTATACTGATTTACTTATGAGACAGGGGCCCAGGAAGTGTGCTTTGCAAGTAGCACTCCCATTATACTTAAATATACTTTCACTTAGCCTTTAGAGTGCTCCCAAAATCCCCCTTTTTGATATGTAATCATTAACCAGTAAATATAGTTATAGGATCCGTTATCCAGAAACCCATTATCCAAAAAAAGCTCCAAATGATGGTCCCATAGACTCCGTTTTCAACAAATAATTGACATTTTATACATTGTTTTGCTTTTTTCTCTATATGAATCAAACAGTACCTTGTACTATCCTAAGTAAAATACAATTAATTAGAAATATACAATAGACAGGAATCCTTCTCAACTGTTTATCTTCTTTACCATCACATTCATTCTATATAATGTATTACCTTTAGTTGAAAAGCGTAACAGAAGGTTATGTGGGAGGCTGGACACATGTGCAGTAGGCATCTTTTTGTAAAGAAAATTCCTGACAAATTGAGAATTAACTGAAAAGAATCAGGTGTCTATGAAAATGACAGATGAGATGAGGATGCCTTGCATTTTAAGCTTTCCTTGTGTGTAGGCCATAACGTAACCTTTTGTCCTGTAGACTTCATTGTTATAAAACACAAATTAATCAGTTTTTTGTTACTTTTTAAGTACTATCCAGTAAACCAGTAAAGGTATAGGAAACCCATCATCCAGAAAGCTCCAGATTACGGAAGGCCAAATCTCATAGGCACAGTAATCCAAATTATGGAAATATCCCTTATACAGAAAACCCCAGGTCCCAAGCATTCTGGATCATAGATCCCCTACCTGTATTATTCTTTATATTATACATATTTCAGATAAAACAAGGCTGTTAAACTTCCATCTGTTTATAAAGTCCCAGAATCCAAGAATGAGTGGGGTTCTGAGAGTTTGGTTACACAGCATCTGGCAGGTGGATATATCTGGTATGTATAT
>CM044439.1:84810850-84826507 GCA_024363595.1 Xenopus borealis
AAAAAAAAAAAAAAAAAAATGTTTTCCCATGACCGTTTCCCTTTAATATAATGCCAGTAGTTTAGAAGTGGAATACAGTAGTAATATTCTTGGCAATGTACTTCATTCTTTAATCCATTTAAAATACATTTTCTGGTTGACCTAAGAACAGAAGAACAATACAAAACCTTTGCCGTTGACTTCATTGGCTCAATTCTGCAGATGTGCAACCCTCTCCTTCTGAAGTATAGATTACACCAGTGCTTATAAATGTCAACAATTCGCAGAGGACTGTGTGATAACGGCAGATGGCCTGTGCAGACCTTTAAGAGCATGTGTTTCACACTGTAGGTGATGATTCTCTGTCTAAGAGCAGTCATTTTTTAAGATCTCTCATTTTTAATTTGTTTTAAATAGTAACAATTAATATTGGCTTATGGGTGGCCATTATGCAAAACAAAGAACTTAACTGAATAAACCCTGATCCTAAGGATTCTGAATAATAGATGTTATGTAGTCCTGTTTCCTCAGTACCCAGTTTCAATAAATTTCTTTTTTAAAATTTTATTGTGTTTAATATTTTAGTAAAGACTATTCAATGTTGCCATGGTCAGGCCTTTTGTTAAGGCCTCTGTTACCCCATGTGCTGGCAGCACAAAATGACATTTCATCAATGTTAGTCTATATATGTCATGAGGACATTCAATGATTGTATAGATGTGCTTCTATTTAATGCATCTTGCTGGTGCAAGAATATTGAAATGTATTTCTTACTTAAGCTTGTTCTTTTTATTGGGCGCTTAAGTAGTGGCATGAAAGAATATGAATTATTTACATCGCTTTGCATAGATAGCGCTTTAGACAGAACCGCTGCATGCTTGTTTATGTTTAAGAACACCTGTTTTGAGAGAATATGCTTTCGCTGCTCTTTTATAGAATGTGGTTTTTCAAAAGCTTTTGTTCTAGATTTTAAAAAGACTTTGTGTGCAAAGAATTCTCTGTACAGTTGTTTTCCTGCTGCTCAAATGAAATAATGTTGAAATGAAAATGTACTCCTGCAAAGTATGCATTGTCATACTCCAGCAGAGATACGGTGTTCATCTGTAGTTCCTTAGGACAAAAGTGCTGGTTATATGAACATCTCTGCTGCTTTCACACTATTGATCTGTGTTTGAGGACTTGTGGTGATTTAAAAAAAAAAAAAAATCCTTTCTATTTGCTGTTAATGTTAGAGAAAAAACAGATTTAGAATCCCAACTGAATAGATCTGAACATGAAATGATGATCACTATTCTTGTTTCATATAATTTTCCTTCAATAGTGTAGTGCTACTGAATTAGTCTTTAGAAAACGGTATGTAAGTGGAAGATTTAGCACAGGTATCTGCACAGCTATTTAAGGTGCATGACCTACAAATTTCATTCTACTTTGAATTATTCTGTGCTCTACATCTTGTTTGCATACATAGTCAATCCCTGTGTAGTAGTTTACACAAATAAAAAAAAGAATAAAACACAAAATTGTGGATAGGAGCAATTGTCTAGGGTATCATGTAAGTAAATACAATCAACTTTACCCCCACCTTAATTGTTGGCTTTCCTTCTTAACAAAGGGGGGATTTGGAAAGTTTTAACCCCTTGTAAAATAATGTCAATGGTCTGGTCTGGCTACAAAGCTTGTAACCTGCCCTGCCTCTATTTCGACACCAGTCTCACCCCAGGTGCATTGTTCTGTTTCTGAGTAAAGGTAAATACATGGGCCGATAAAAGCTGTCGACAGATCAAGTCAGCAGCTTATTGGCCTGTGTATGGAGCCCTCCAATGGGCTTCTCTGAGCGATATTTGTCTGAAAACCGACCAGATGTCAAACGGTCAGGGCTAAAAATCCCATTGGATAGCCGACTGCCCGTCGTACTACATTATGATCCAATCAGTGGGCCCTGGGATCCACGATCGAATCAGTCCAATATCGCCCACCTCAGAGTGGGAATATCAGGGAGAGATCCACTCGTTTGGCAGAATCTTCAAATGAGCAGATCTCTGTGTATGCCACCTTTAGTCTCAACTTCTCTAATCTGCCAATCATTTTGCTCTTGTTGATCATGTTCTGACCTTGCTTTTGTCTTCCAGATGTAGTTTTCTCAGTCTTGCAGGCTATGTTAAAAGTACTAGTAATGCTTTTGCACATCAAGCATCCTGGTAAGCTACCAGGGTAATTTACCATTAGCAGGGCAAAGTCACAGGCAAAGGTCTTTATAAATATATATACATGCACAGGGCATATAGATTTGCTATGTGAATCATTCTGCGCTGTGTTTATAAATGAGTCCTACTATCTGCTTTGTATGTTACAAACCCCTGTAGCAGCAACAAATCCCCAGAAGTGTATGTTGTTAAATGTAAACAATCTAAAATGAGTAAATGTCTTTCTACTCCAAATAACCCAGCTTTGTTAAAGTTAAACTTTGTATTTTCCAGAATTTTATCTCCCACACGTTCATAGTACAAACTGTGGGACAAGGTGCACCTTGCCTGAGGCTTCATTAATAAGACGTCTCCAAACAAGGTCATAACATAGCTAGGCTTTACTACATGCCATTAAATACTTCTAGACTTTGACACATGGCAGATTGAAATATGATGATAGTGGGAGTTAAGCAAGTAAAGAACACAATGTCAGTCCATGCAAGGTTTAATCTTCAATGAGGCAGTTTCACAACAAAATGTCATTATAGATGCTAGGGAAGTTTCAGTGGCCCTGTAAGCAGCTTTTGGAGTAATAGCCAGAAGCAATGGCAAACATAGTCCTTCATAGTAGAATCATTGTATTGTTGCTGTACTGTGTGTAGTAGGGTTTGGCTTGTTGGAACCCTTTCTGCCAGTGATCACATTGTAAATATATGGCTATAATAATAAAGTCTTGCATTACCACACCCAATAACACACTTCTTTTGTTTTTAAAAAGTGGTATGGGTTTAAATAATATATTTCACTGCTATTTAAACCTACTGAGCACTTTGAAAGAAGTCTCATTAAAGGCACTGCTGCATGAAATTGCTTGGTGATAAATGCTGTTGAGCAAATTCCATCTGCTATGATAACTAGATTTTCTTATGAGCTACAAATAAACTGCCAGGGTAACCAAGGCTTACTTGTTTTATTATCCCATGGGCAAGATCCGGAACTAAAGTCTGTTAATATACCCTGTTAAAAAAAGCTAAAGATTTACTTTCTTAACACAGTATCTGCAGGAAAACCAGAGGATTATTCATTAATTTGTAGGGATACACCGAATCAAGGATTCGGTTCGGGACTTGGCCTTTTTCAGCAGGATTCGGCTGAATCCCTCTGCGTGGCCGAACGGAATCCAAATCCTACTTTGGATATGCAAATTAGGGCCAGGGAGGGAAATCACGTAACTTTTTGGCACAAAACGAGGAAGTAAAAAATGTTTTCCCCTTCCCACCCATAATTTGCATATGCAAATTAGGGTTCGGATTCGGTTCAGTATTCAGCCAAATTTTTCAGGAAGGATTCGGGGGTTCGGCCGAATCCAAAATAATGGTTTCGGTGCATCCCTATTAATTTGTTTACTTTTTCAACATAGATTGGGTAAACGGTAAAATATAACTGCAATGGACACGATTCGCATTATTACAGACCACAAAAAAAGGGTGCTAAAAACATCAAGTGAAATAAATGTTTCTCTACTTACAGGTATGGCATCAATTATCCAGAAATCCATTATCCAGAATGCTCAGAATTACCTTTTCTCTGTAATAATGAAACTGTACGTGCACTTAATCCAAACTAAGAGATAATTAATCCTTATTGGAAGCAAAACCAGCCTGGTTTATTTCATATTTACATAATTTTCTAGTAGACTTAAGGTATGAAGATGTTAATTATGGAAAGATCCATTATCTGGAAACCCCAGGTCATTCTGCATAACTGGTCCCATACCTGTATTACAGTTTAATTCACATACAGTATGGGCATGCAATTGAGTTATAAACTCATGCAATTGAGTTATGAATTCATTTACTGGTATGTACCTTTTCCAGTCACCCAAAAGCAGTTTACACCAAACCTTACTTAGAGCGTAAATAATTGATTCAGAAGCAATAGTCCACGTTTATGTTTAGCATGCTTGCTCTTTCTGCATTTTATGCCAAAATATGTAAACCTGCTATGGGTAAAATAAAAAGTGTTCATATTTTTTTTTCTTTTAACATTGTGCTGTTTTGCCCATTTCTTAAGTCACCCATCCTTTTCCCTTCTGTTGCCCATTATCTAACAACGGTTTTCTGCTATTTCATTTTTTTATTCTCAGCTTTACTCTCCCCTAGCAATTTTGCGATTTTGCTCTGCCCTTCCTCCATTTTCCATTCTGTTTTGCCCATTAATTAGGAGAATATGGATAATAATGGATATTTAGAGTGTGTATTTGGAATGGGGCAAGGGCTTTTGATGTACAACAAAAATGTTACTATGCTTGACAGGCCAAAGTCAAAGGCACACTTCAACTGAAAAGAAATTTATTGGCTGGAAAAACCAATATCTTTTGATGATGAATTCTATGGGATTTTTAAAGCGTTGTACATGCTTCAAAAGATTTTGTATCTCACTGGAAAGCACTCCGCAACTGTAATTGATTAACTGTTTACTTTAATTCCAGTTTCCCTCAGATATAAAAGGGCATTTTACCTGAGGATTGCCAGGGGATGATGATAAAAAAAAAACTACTGCTTTAAACAGAACAGTATTTTAGTAGAATTCATTATTTTAATGATATATCCTGCTGGATAATATGTTGGGGTCAATAAAGTTATGTGAACATTTAGGTTGTTATTTATCGAAAGGTTGAGTTGTGCTTTTTTTCTAGTGTAGTTCTGGTAAAAACCCTAATTTTTGGCATGAAAACAAACTCAAATTTTTGGAGATTTATTATGCCCCAAAGCTGCAAAAAACTTGAATCCAAAAATAACCTGTAAAGGTCATGTAGAAGTCAATGGCAAAGGTCCCTTGAACCATTTGAAGATGTTTTTAGCCTTTGTGACGTTAAGGGGGTTTTCCGGTGGTTTGCTCTCGAAAACGTGATCAATTCATGTTTTTTATCCCTGACAACGAAACCATTTTAAGTATTTGAGTTTTCCCCCCGACTGCATACATTCAAGTTTTTTTTACATTCGAGTATTTTCATAATTATGCAAACACTCGAGTTGTGAGCTTATTCGAGCTAGGAAAAAACCTCATAAACTCAACCTTTGATAAATAACCCCCCTTAGAGTCAAATTTGCCTGTAGCCAGTAATACATGGCAATCAATCAAATTGTTGCATTGCATTGTTCTACCTGCAGCTGGCTATGGGTTACTGCCCATCAGAAAATGTGCCCAAAGCTGATAAATAAGCCCTAGTGATGTTTGCCCAGGTGCAGTAACATATAGGAGCCAAGTAGCAGATTGTTCACACGTTTGAAAACATCTTATTGACTTCTATGGGCTATTGCAGCTGGATAACCTTTGAGCCTTCAATTACATATGGGGTAAGTGATCTACTTTCTTTGATAGCTTAGTCTTAATGGAATGTTTAATGGGAGAAATCTTTATGTGGGAAATTGGAGCTTGAATTACTTGCTGTGTTTCAAGTACTAGTAATGAATTTATGCTTCCAGCATTCTGGTAAGCCACAAGCCATACGAAACATAATATGGGTATTTTACTGTTAGAGGGGAAGGTTGCAAATCTGGTGCATTTTTTGCACTGCTACAGGCACAGGCTCAAAAACGGAATGAAAGGACAAGTGGTTCACCTTTTGAATGTGTTGCCTCTAGGGGTATAAGGACAGAAGAAGCAGACCCTGTAGTTGGGGGGGCCCTGGAGCTATAGAGGCCCCATAAGGCACTCATCTATATACTATTTCAATAAATATTGGTAAAACAGGTCAACCTCTAGACAGGGGACTTGAAAAATAATTTGCTTTGGGAGCTCTGTATTAATCAGAGACGACCGAAGAACATAGGTGCCCCCCACCAGCACTTTGCTCTGCACCACACTCAAGATTTGTAATCCACCACCAAGTGAAAGACCCCCCTGTATAGGGTCATAGTAAGTGACCCCTGATATCCCCTAGGTCACACCAACTAGTGGGCACCAAAAACTAATGCAAAGCAAATGGTGACTGGTACAGGGCACAACTCCTGTGTAGTAACAACTGGAGAAAGAGGAATCCAGCTGACCTAGCATCACATCTGTGTTTCTGCTCTTTCTGAAGTGTTGCTGTAAATCATTGTGCAAGCGGTGTGTGGGTTGACCCAATACCCACAGGATGGGCAGGTTTTGTTTGAGTTCTTCTTCCTTCTCTCCCCACCCATGACCTTACACTGCTTGCTGCATTCTTCTTTATACTCTTGTGCTCACCCAGCCCCTTTAGTGATGTCATCGCTGGTCTATATATAGAGGGAAGGGGGCAGGTTTGATTTTGGTCGAGTCAGGTATGGGTCAGGTTGGGTGCAGGTTAAATTAAAATATTTATATACTGTACATGATTATAAATATCAGTTAGTACACTCGGGAAGGCTCCCAGCTTGCAGCCAAGGGATGATCTTTGCTGCCAATTAGCAAGAGGTTTGTAATTATGAGCTTACAGTGATGCTGCTCATTGCAATTCAACACCATGGAGGTTTGTCATTTAGCCCTTTGTGTGCTGTATGACAAATGTAATCACTTTTTCAGTAGAGATCTATATACAATGTTTTCATTTCCTAAGAATAAATCCTAAATTGTTTAAGCTTGGTGAAATGCTTTAAAGCGGACCTGTCACCCACACATAAAGTTGTATAATAAAAGACATTTATCAATTAAACATGGAACCTAAATTATTTTCTTCATTAAAGCATCCCTGCTTGTTATAAAGGTGTTTAAATATCTGAGCTGTCAATCAAATTTTACATGCCCCGCCTCTATGCCCGTGAGAGGTGGGGCAGTCAATTACTTTCAGTTTCCATTCAGCAATTTCTAGATGTCCTTGCTCTCCCCACATTCACCATCTCTCCTCACACTCTATAATTGCCTAGGGCACTGTGCATGGGCATTAAGTCCCCCGTTCTGGTGCATACACAAAATTTTGGGGTGATACAAAATTTGTCTTAATGACAGTGTCAACAAAATGGCTGCTGCCTGCTTTTTGTGATTTTGTAATTCAAAGAGTGAAGGAAACAAAATTTAAATAGTAAATATTGTGTAAGTAAAGTTTATATTGCTCAGCTAACTTGATAGTAAGGAATTTGTAATTACTTCTTAGGGTGACGGGTCCCCTTTAAAAGAAAAATGTGTTTCCTAAATTGTCCTTCACTGAATGCACATGGATCAAAGGCAATGAACATTTCTCTAAAGCAGAGAGGTGAACATCACTATTGTATCACTATGCCTGTGTTAGAGTCATGTACGGGTCAATTTTTTGGGACTCGTACCCAACCCATACCCGCAACCTGCAATATGCAACCTGGACCCTCGACCTGCATTCTTACCCGCTCGGACACGCGACCTGACCCACAAATACCTTATCCACAACCCGGACCCACGACCCGCTGACCATCAAGAATCTGGACGTGCTGTCATTGTAAACCGGAAGTGACATCATCGGAAGTAGCAGTGATAAGAAAAAAGGAGTAAATTCGCTATGGAGAAGATCCGTGGCCTGACCCTCAACCCGCAAACTTGCCGGACCACTGACCCGCTTCTATACCCGCACCCGAAACTCCTACATGCAACCCGCAGGGTACCGCAGGATTTTGCGGGTACCCGACCCGCTGCACTCTAACCTGTGTCCCTTCTGATAGATGCTAATGTTAGTGTGAAATTTTGGTAATCTGCCTAGTGTTTATTCTTCATAGAAATGATTTTTGATAATTGCTGGATATTACTATTTTAGAAGCAGTGTTATTGCATCATTTGTAAGGCGCTAACAGGATCTGCAGGCGGTATAATTGGTTTGTCATGGCTGGTGTGATTTAGAGCTGAGCTCTTTTGCACTTGAACATGTTAACTTGACATCAAGTGCCATATGTAACTCTGAAATCTCTGCAGTCTTATTTTTTTTTAACCATCATCAAAGTATCCATTTTTTTACATTTCAAATGCATTAGCAGATACTTTGAATTTGTTTTGCTGTTGTGAAAACGGTCAGATCATTACATGTCCATATCATTTATATACTCTAGGGATGTCGGATATGAATGGAATAAAGTAAGCCATATTGTCTAATATCTGATGAAAGCACAGTTTAAGCCAATATAGAAGCTGTTATAATCCACTTATAATAATTGCACAAGTCAGTCCTGTTAAATCTTTTTTTTTTTTTTCAGTTTATGTTGTGAATATGTAAATGTTTATTTTACTATAACTCATATCCATCATTTTTAAGTTATTTGCTATAGGATTCTCTGTGCATGGTGTTAGTTGTGGCTTTGCCAAGTTAAATGTACAGGTATGGGATCCATTATCCAGAAAGCTCCAAATTATGGAAAGGCCATCTCCCATACATCCCATTATATCCAAATAATGTGATTTTTTTAAAAATGATTTTCTCTGTAATAGAACAGTACATTGTACTTGATCTCAACTAAGATATAATTACTCCTTATTGGAAGCAAAACCAGCTTATTGGGTTTATTTAATGTATACATGATTTTCTAGTAGACTTAAGGTGTGAATATCCATGTTATGTCCCAAGCATTCTGGATAACAGGTCCCATACCTGTAGTAGATAATTTTTTTTGTGGATATATAATAAGAATGTTTTTTAGTTTTGCTTTTACCCTCCAAGGTTCTCATGACTGGTGAATGGGAAATTTTAAAAACTATTTTATCTCATGTGTATCCCCAGTGTTGCTGAACCAATGTGGGTGTGGCTGGGCAGCATGCCGCCCCCCTAAAATCCTGTCACCCTAGGCCCGGGCCTAGGTGGCCTTTCCACAAATCCAGGCCTGGGAGTCCCCCCTCCTGCCTACTCCTATATCCTTTGCAACATGAAGTTCCCTCGGGAACCAAGCGTTTCAAGCTGGGCCTCGTTCATATCCATCCTGGGCCGCAGGTTGGACACCCCTGGGTTAATGCCTTCATTCAGCCATTTCTGAAGCTGATGTAATCAGAGCACCAAAAATAAACCGTACAGGTTTCACATGTTCATTTGCTGCATTTCCTAGTGACTTTTAATTGTTCTAGGATCACTCTTGTGAATTAGGTTTCATTTGTTGTGTCCTCTGGGGATGTGGATGTTTTCTATACAGCTGATACCTTGTGAAATGTGAAAAAATAGCAGGTGCTATTCCCCTTTCCTGTGGTTTTGCATTCACATCCTTATCCTGTCAGAAACTTAATTTCCGATATGGCCCTTAGAGTTATAGATTTTTGAAGATTATTGTTAGAGGGTTTGTTCACCTTTAAATTAACTTTTCATACAATGTAGAGTGATATTCTGAAGCAATTGGTTTTTATGTTTTATTATTTGTGCATAACCTTAGTAGTAAGAAGTAGTAATAAGAAAAATTTACTTTAGTCTCAGCTCTTCCAAGAATGTATTGTAATGTATTTCCACACCCTTCCTTACATATTCCCAACCCTTTCCTTATTTATTCCCACCTTATGAAAGTAAGAGATAATTTTGTTGTGTAATGGCTTCTTGAACCTGCTAATAAAGCACTGTTATACTCTCCTCATCCTCGGCTACCAACACAACACTTATGTATTCTCACCCCCTTCCTTGTGAATTCCCACCCCCTTCCTTATGTATTCCCACCTTATGAAAGTAAGTTACTGCTGTTGTGTAATAGCTGCTTGAACCTGCTAATAAAGCACTGTTATACTTATGTATTCCCACACCCTTCCGTATGTATTCCACACCCTTCCTTATGAATTCCCACGCCTTTCCTTATGTATTCCACACCCTTCCTTATGTATTCTCACACCCTTCCTTATGAATTCCCACCCCCTTCCTTATGTGCTCCCACGTCCTTCCTAATGTACTCCCACCCCCTTCCTTATGAATTCCCACCCCTTTCCTTATGTATTCCCACCCCCTTCCTAATGTACTCCCACACCATTCTTTATGTACTCTCACCCCTGAAAGTATTCTGCAAGAAGCCAGTGG
This sequence comes from Xenopus borealis, assembly GCA_024363595.1. NCBI lineage: Eukaryota > Metazoa > Chordata > Amphibia > Anura > Pipidae > Xenopus > Xenopus borealis. Next base: position 84,820,979 of record CM044439.1, read on the forward strand.
TGGGTTATGGTCTAGTGAATTGCAGTAATTATCAGATGTCATTGAGATAATACTATGCAAAACTGGCCATTAAAGTGAGGCAGATCGGTTGCATGTAATATAGAAATACTGATGAAAAAAAAAATATTCTGCAAAGGGATGCTTGCATTGTTGCTCATTAATTCTGTCAAATGGTCAAATGTTATTTTCTTCAGGCGGTGCAAACTTTTTTCACTTTATTCAGCACAACAAGGCACGCCAACACAGCACTTGGTTTAATGGAAAAAACGTTTGTGAATAGTTTGTTTAAAATGAGTGACATGGTGAGCCATTAGCTGTAGATACAGGTTGCTTCATCTGTGTGCTTGATATAGTTATTGTCATAAATGCACAAGTTTGTTCTGTTGGGATTTGGATATGTTTGCAAAATTAGCTGCTTTAGCTTTCAAGCAGTAAGACAGACAAGATCAACCGTAGGACTAATGCTGTTTTATCAGCATTTCTACCATATCCATCCCCTTCCCATTTATTAAAGGGGTTGTTCACCTTTGAGTTAACTTTTAGTATGATGTAGAGAGTGATATTCTGAGACAATTTGCAATTGGTTTTCATTTTTTATTGTTTGTGGTTTTATAGTTATTTAGCTTTTTTTTCAGCAACTCTCTAGTTTGCAGTGTCGGCAATTTGGTTGCTAGAGCACAAATGACCCTAGCAACCCTGCATTGATTTGAATAAGAGACTGGAATATGAATAGGAGATGGGCTGAATAGAATGATAAGTAATAAATAGTGGCAATAACAATACATTTGTAGCCTTACAGAGCATTTGTTTTTAGATGGTGTCAGTGACCCCCATTTGAAAGCTGCAAAGAAACAGAAGAAAATTGCAAATCATTAAAAAACTATGAAAAATAAATAATGAAGACCAATTGAAAAGCTTCTTAGAATTGGCCCTTCTACAATATACTAAAAGTTAACTTGAAGGTGAACCACCCCTTTAATGAGAGAGAAATAACGCACCATTCACTCTCCACTGATTTGCTTTGCTAGTGCTCAAATTAAGTTAATGTTTGCATAATTTCTGAAATATAAACTGATCCAGATACCTTTTTAATGATACTTTCATTTAAGGATGTCCTGAAATTATCCAGCACTTTGCAGAAACAGTCTTCCTGTAAAGCAGCACACTGTACATCAAGAAAATATTCTGTAACTTATTACAATATTGTTCCTCTTATTTTTTTAAATCTGCTATAATAAATTGCCTAAAGCCAAAGGTTTCAAAATGGGCATTAAATGACCTTGCACACAAGGACAACGCTAATAAGGTGTTTCATAGAGTGATCTTGAACAAGAGCAAAGTATCTCTAGAGGTTTGTAGTTTTTTTTTTTTTTTAGAATAATTAGTAGTATGTGAATTGCAGGATTTAACCTGACCTGAGGCATTATTATGGCATGAAATATTCAAGGTCTTATGCAACACTTGCAACCTGCAGCATATTGGTTGCTGTACAGGTAAAAACATGTTATCCAAAATGTTCTGGACCTGGGTTTTTTTTGGATAATAGATCTTTGTCATTTGAATCTTCATACATTAAGTCTACTAGAAAATCACGTAAACATTAAATAAACCCAATAGGCAGGTTTTGCTTCCAATAAGGATTAATTACACCATAGTTGGGATCAAATTCAAGATACCATTTTATTATTACAGATTAAAAGGAAATCTTTTTTTAAAAAATTTGGATTATTCTGATAAAATGGAGTCTATGGGAGATGGACTTTTGGTAATTCAGAGCTTTCTATATAATGGGTTTCTTGATCACATATCCAATACCTGTATGTCACTTCTTGCAAAATGATTATCGTATGACACTTGTGTTTACCCCATGCTTTCACCTTTCCTTTAGTTAGGCATGGGCGGTGCTTCTGAAAAATGTATAATGCATGGCAGCTCAAACTCATTGCTAGAAACATGCAAAAAGTAAAAAGTGTTTAAGGACTATTTCTATACACTATCTATAGAGATTATGGGACAGATTTATCAACGGTCCAAGTGAAAATTTGAATTAAAAATAATTTGAATTTTGAAGTAATTTCTGGGTACTTCGACTTTCGTATAGGCCAAAATTCGATATGAATTGAAAAAATTCGATTTGAATTTTAAAATTCGACCTTTCGAAAATTTAAGTACTGTCTACTTAAAAATTTCGAATTCGACCCTTACCCACCTTATACCTGCGGAATTGCTGTTTTAGCCTATGGGGGACCTCCTAGAACATTTAAAGGAGAATTCAACCCATAACTTGCTCCTTTTAAGGAGTGTTTTTGAAAACAAAAATGTTTTTAGGTGAAAATCGTTCGAATCGAACGATTTGAAAGATTTTTATTCGATAGACAACATACCTATTCAATTGCAAAAGGTCAGTTTTCGATTAAAAAAAACTTAAAAAAAAAATTCGGTGGTCGAATTTCCAAACATTTTCTCTTTGAAATTCGACCCTTGATAAATCTGCCCCTTATTGTGTTTTTTTTTTTTTTTTTTAATTTTACGAATTTTACATCAATCTCAATTTTCTGTCTGTTGATAATTCTAAAAAAAAACACATTCATATGCCTTTCATATGTTGATGACTGTCATTAGCTATGACTTTTTTTAATTATGTTCTTGGTCCTCCGTGAATGCAGTCATTTGTACAGGAAATCACTTTTGTACTTAACTTTCAACTTTAACATTTAGGGGGTTATTTCTCAAGCTCCAAGGAGAGGTGGTTCTATGTAGTATAGGGTTTTTTTTACTTTTGGGTTGAGTTCTCTTTTAAAGGGCACCCTTTTATAAACTTCTAAAAATCCCAAAGGAATGAAGAGAAATGTGTGAATTTTTCTGTGTTAACTCTTCTGCCTCATAGGGGCAAATTCACTAAGCGCTGAAAATGCTCTAGTGTTGGCTTCGCAGACATTCACCGCATTTCGCCAGGCGTAGTTTCGCCAGCGATACACAAATTCACTAAAATGCTAATTTGCGCTCAGGGAGGCAAACAGTAGCGAAGTTGCACTACCGTTACTTCGTCAGGCAAAGTGCATTTAAGCTAGCGATGCCTAATTTGCACACAGCGCAAATTTGAGCGTATAATAGAAGTATATGTTACAGCCACTACATTACACTACACAATCCCAGGAAACCTTTAATAAATAAAATAAAGTTGTCCTATTGCCCTAAACATGTGCCCACTGTATAGTTGTGTTGCCATATGTTAGGAAATGTAGGGGGGAAGGAGGGTAACCCACAAAAAATTACACTATTTTTCAGACTATCACCCTAAAAAAAGTAAGACGCCAGCGTTTTTTTGGAATTAGAAAAAATTTCACATTTCAGGTTTTCTTTCAAACTCCAATCTATTTTATTGAACTAAGCCAGGTCTAATGCAAGAGGTAACGTTTAGTAAAATGGGCATCTTAGTCAGTTAGCGTAGTTACATCCCTTCGTCGGTGTGCAAAGTTGCGTTAGTCTACTTCGCTAGCAAATTTTCACCAGGTAAACTATTAGTAAATTGGCAAAGTTGCGAAATGACGTCATGCTGGTGAATAAGTGCTAGCGTTAAGACGCTTTGCGCTTTAGTGAATATGCCCAAAAGTGTCTTCAATTGCACACAAAAAATGCCATTCTTGTGTACCTAATTATGATACCACCATTATGTGGTGACTCTTAGCTAGGTTGTTTGCCACTTTTGTCTTCTTTTTAGTCATCCACCGCTGGTGTTTAAAAAACAAAATAATGAAATAAAAATGTTCAGCCTTTAGTTAAATGAAACATCTAATTTGCTGAAAGTACCACACTCTGAAACTGGTTCTCTTGTAGCTGTAATACAAAAGAGAAAAAAAAGTAGTGATTGAGAGCTGCTCCTTCTGTTGTTGCCAACTCTCTCCTGTGCTTGAGAGAGTGTTAGGTTGTCATTGTTCCGATGGCTTTCATTGGCATTCAGCATAGCTACAGAATTCTTAATGAAATTACCCAACCAGGCTTGGAATCAAAGAAAAAGCCTCTTGCTAATAACAAGTTCACTTGTATTGCTTTCATCTGCTACCTACAAAAGATCAGAGGCAGTAAAGTGTTTGTATGATCACATTTCACTTCATCACTTTTAAACACCCAGGCATGTTTTCATACCTAATATTATTAAAGATGAAAAAGTTTCAGATGCATATTAATACGGATTCTTTTTTTCATTCTATATCACATTTCATGGGTGTTTTCACATTCTTAATCAAAAGAATATTTCTTGTCTGCTTCAGGTTTTTTACCCTAGCAAAGATGGCACTATGATACCAATGTTTATAGTCCATAAAAAGGGAATCGCCTTGGACAATTCTCATCCCGCTTTTCTCTATGGCTACGGTGGCTTCAACATATCCATCACACCAAGCTACAGGTATTGACGTTAAATGCTTTTTTTGTCTTGATTATTGAGGCTGGTGCATCTACTGTATGTGGTTATCAAGTTAAAGGACCAGTAAGATTAAAAAAAAAAAAATGTTGTTAGTATACTACGGAAAAAAACCCACCAATACATATTAAACTTTAAGATCGCAAAGTCTTTATTAAAAAATAACTTACCGAAACTCCGCTTGCGCTTCTCTTTAGAAAAGACAATTGGGCTATCCATCGTGCGGTGCTCAATTTCTCCTCCCTGCCTTCCTTATAGGAGATACAGAAAATATTCACGAACAGAGGGCACTCTAATGCACAATCTTAGCTGAAAAAAATTTAATGGAATTATGGGTGCAAAAGGCCCAAGAATACCCCCCCATAAGGCCGCACACCATATAAACGGACCAAGTGGTATTTGAAAAAATGTTTATATTTTTTAATAAAAAAGATCACCGAAGCATAAATTTAGTCAACAATTCTTGTTGGCGTTGTTTGCCCTAATTGTATATATGACTAAATTTATGTTCTTTTTATAAAAATATATAAAAAAAATTTCAAATACCACTTGGTCCGTTTATTTGGTCTGTAGGCCCTTTATATAATAATCAGTTCCTAAAAGGAGATAGCCAGGGAGGAGAAATCGAGCAACAATTATGGATCAACGCCTTTTCTGCAGAGGAGCACAAGCACAGTTTTAATATGTGTTGGGGTTTTTTTTTCGTAGTATACGAACAATTTTAAACATTTGTTTAAATTTGTTTGCCCCAGTGACATTAATGGGCTTATTTATCAAAAAGTAGAATTTTCTACTTTGAATAAACGGGTTTTCTGTGCTTAATAAGTACCATATAGAAAATATCATTTATGTTTTTGTGCAAAAAATTCAAATTGTGTAAAAAATTTGAACATTCATAAATCCCCCTCTAATCTGTACATGACTTTTGTTAGTGAGTAAGACAAATATCTGAAAATCTTCACTGTTTTCAAAATTGCCACAGGGTCAGTTTAATTAGAAAGTGTTGATAGAGTTTCCCTAGGGTCTTATTAGGAAATGGTCTTTATCTAAAAACTACATGTCTTTGTTTGTATATGTGTGTGTGTATATATGTTATATATATATAT
>CM044439.1:84884139-84894583 GCA_024363595.1 Xenopus borealis
CCCCCCCCATGTCAGTGCTTTCTGATTCCAGATTATGTGTCAGCAGTCAGATCTAAACTGTATGTTTTGTGGCATAGCTGCTGTCCAAGGTGCTGAAGTCTCTGAGCCAAACCTCTCTATTTCTCACTGGAATGTGTGGATGGATTGTAGCAGAGCAGACAACACAACTGCTGTATGGAAAGCTTGCAGACGTACTGTTAATTAAACAGTGGAATTGAAATGATGTCTCAACTATAATCCCCTTAAACAGGATTAAAGATGCAAAACAGCTAATATGAAAACAATCCCAAAACCTTTCAATATCATTTTTGGAATTCGTTTTTGTTAAAATGCATATTCTAGCCTAAGAAACTGATATTAAAGGAACAGTAACACCAAAAAATTTTAAGTGTTTTAAAGTAAAGTAAATATCATGTAGTGTTGCCCTGCACTGTTAAAACTGATCTGTTTGTTTTAGAAACACTACTATAGTTCATATAAACAAGCTGCTAAGTAGCAATGGCGGAAATTGAAAAATGGCTATTGGATAACAGATAACATTATGTTCTACAGGGCTTATCTGCTGTGTAACTTGAGCCTTTTCTCCTTTGAATGGCTGCCCCTATGGCTACACAGCAGCTTATTTATATAAACAATAGTAGTGCTTCTCATTATTATATTTTTATTACTTAAAACAATTTCATTTTTTCGATGTTACTGGTCCTTTAACAACTTCTTCACCAGATCCATTACTGCGTTTTCTGTCTTGCTAATTTAGAATGAATTTAGAATGAATATATTGGAAAGTGGCTCATTTACTTTCATTAAGCAACAAAAAAAAATTTTTTGTTGGATTTACCAGTTAATCCTTATTTTATTTAAAGTGATTCTTCAGTTTCTTCTCACAACGTTAACATAATTTTTTCTGAATTTGTCTTTAGCTCTTACTACACCTGTCAGTCAGCCATCAAATTGAAATTTCTGGGGGCGGGTTTATTTCACCTAGAAAAATTATATATATCCTTTTTCAGTATAACCTGGAATTTCTAAATCTGCCTACATGTTTGTGTAATTCACTTCTGTAACTGTCTTCTGTCTTTCTTTCACTAAAAAATGAAATGTGGCGGTTGAGTCGGAATTTAGGCGGATTTTTGTTTGTGAATATGGAGAAAGTATTTTACTCCAGTTTACCACCACTTTTACGTTGAAAATGGGCTATCTCCACTTTTGTGAATTCCCCCCATAGAGTCAAACAGAAGTTAACATACTCCTACTGCATATTAGCAGTCCTGCCCAATAAAGGCATGCAAATACAATTGTACTAAAATAGACATAAATGTTACAAGTATTGATGTTTAAAGGAGAAATAAACCTTAAAAATGAATATGGCTAAAAAATGACATATTTTATATACTGCACTTATTGCACCAGCCATAAGTTTCAGCTTGTCAATAGCAGCAATGATCCAGGACTTCAAACTTGTCACAGGGAGTCATCATCTTGGAAAGTGTCTGTGACACTCACATGCTCAGTGGGGTCATCGCAAATTATCAAGCACAAAATGAGGCAGGCCTTCAATATAAGCTGATGTTACAAGTGTAATTTTTAAATTCTGATGCTAGTTGCACTGGTTTCTGTGCTGCAATGTAGTAATTATCTGTATTAATTGCTAATCAGCCTTATATTGTGACATTTCTATTCTGTATATAGAGTATATTGTGAGTCGGTCCCTAAGCTCAGTAAGTGACAGCAGCACAGAGCATGTGCAGTGAATCAGCAGAAGAAGAAGATGGGGAGCTACTGTGACATCTTTGGAGACACAGATCTTTACTGCTAAAGGACTGTGGTTGCCTTGGACTGGTGAAGAAGCCCAAAACATAATGTAAAACATTCATAGCCCACTTCTTTAGTTAAGCTAACTACTACTTGCAGTTACTTACGGTTACAATAAGGGGCAGATTTACTAAATTCACATGAAGGATTCAATAAAATTTTCAAAAAGATTCGAATTTTCAAAGGTTTTTGGAGACCACTTCGAATTTTGAAATCGAATCGCATGATTCTAATAAATCTATTTGAATAGTCAACTATTCGACAGTTGAATTACTTCCCCTTTAAATTTTTATTCGACTGCCTAGTTCACCAGATTAAAGCTACTGAACTGGCTTTCATTAATTTTGATCGAATATTTCGCTATTCGATCGTTGGACCAAACGAATAAGTGGTAAAATCCTTCAAATTCGATATTCAAATTCGAAGGATTTTCTGCCCCTTAGTGTCATTGTCTGTTATGCTTCTTCTTCTGAATTGTATATAAGTGAGTGATTGATGCTGTGGAACACTAAAGCCTCCACTACCCTGAATGTGACAGTAGTTCCAGGGTTCCTACAGCAGATTGTGTTCAATGCCGGTCTTAAGCACATTGGACCAATTGGGCCCTGCGCTTATGGGGGCCCCGCTCCAGGGTAAAATCTGATTCCTATTCCCTTAATCCCCCAGTAGCCCAGCCTACCCCTAATCCAGATTGGCCCAGCCCTCTCAGACCCGATTGGCCCAGGCTACATCTGAACCTGATTGGCCCAGCCCAGCCCGCCCCAAACCCAATTGGCCCAAATAACAAGTGAAATGCATTAATGTTGTATATATAATCCATGGTGCTGCACACACACAGTTTTCAGTGGTAACCAAAATTTGCACTTTTTTTGCGCACATAGATTAAATAAAGTGAAAGAACATTTTCTCCCAGTTGCCCAGCCTGCCCCCATCCCCAACTGGCAGCTGTCACTTGGACAGAGGGGAAAGCTGACACTATTTGCCCATCCAGCTCTGTGACCCTGCGACAGACAGCAAAGTTCCTTCTAGGGGGCCCCACCAAAATGGTTCCAATTGGGCCCCGCACTTGGTACGACCAGCCCTTGTTGTGTTAACAGTCACAACAGATTTTAACTCAAACAATCACAGTTACACTGGATATTTGAGGAATACATGCATTATGGGTAAAAGCAATGGCAATGTGAGACTGAAACAGCATTTTGACTGAAACAGCACTTTGCATAATGCATTTGAGGTTTTAAATGAGCCCTTTGGAAAATTAGGCTGTGGCCTTTTTGAAAGTATAATGTGTTTTATTTAGCAAATACAGTAAAATTAATATCTTATTTTTTGACAGAATACAAAAGAAAATTGCATTTTTAAATAAAAAGAAGGTTTGAAAGCTAGTTAGCTAAAAATAAATGTCATGTTTAGGACACGGCCCACAGTAAACTAATTTTATCTCCCTGTGTCTAAGGAGCCAAAAATAAACTGCAAGCCCTATGCCCCTACTGTGTCAGTACTGACAGATGTCACATGGTAGTTTCTCTTGACACAAACAGCATTATAGTGATGCAGATGTAAAACCTGGGGTCTTGATCTGAATTACTAATGTGGGAATGAATAAAGAATTAGACAAGCAGGTTAGAGGGAAGGTGCAAACATAGAGATGAGTATGGAAGTAGTGCAGGCAGGATAGTGGAGCAGAAAGATACCGAGAATGGAAATGTTCAAGGTAAAAAGGGAGCAGATCATGGAGATATGAAAGGACAAGCTTAGGGTTTTTTTTTTTTTAATTAAGGGTTGAATTCTCCTTTTAAGAGCATTTATTTTTTTAGATGGTGCCAGTAACCCCAATTTGAAGCTGAGAAGAATCAGAAGAATGCCACAAATAATTCAATAACTACAAAATAGTAAAAATAAAGACCAACTGAAATTTGCTTTGAATTTTCTATGACATACTACAATTTAACTTACAGCTGAACCACTCCTTTAATGGTTCCACTCCTTTAATAACATCTGCCCCCAGAGCTGGGCCAGACCGGCCAGGTACCCTAGGAAACTGATGCCGGCTGAGCGTGTGCATGTGCACAAATGCAAATCAGCGCATTTGGCCAGTGTAGAACATACTAAAGGTTAACTTAAATGTGAAACAACCCTTTAATGTGGATCTCCATACGATTCCATTTACAATATGATACATGCTAAAAGATGATATTTCAGTCAAACCAGTAATAAATACTAAAAGTAAATGATATATTATTACACTGACTTTTAACAAATCAAATAAATTGTCCTTTATTCATATGTAAAAAATGTTTTGAAAACTACTTTCCCCCCCAAAAAATACAAGAGCTGTCAGAATAGGGGGCCCCTTCCAGAAGAAAAATTTGTTTACTTTGTAACTGATCTAAATCGATACTTTAGTTGATGCATTAGTTGACAGTATGCCCAACTTATTGCAAAATCCCCTGAAGTTGCTTCTGGAGGAAACTTTAGGCAATTTATGATATGTTGGGCAAACCGCCAGTGATTTCAGCTATTGGTAACGGAGAGGCAATTTCGGGAGGTTTGTCGCCTACAGCTGCGCATAAAAATTTGCAGACAACAAATCTTCCCATGTGCCACTGCCCTTATAGAATAAGTAAACTTTTTTTTTTTTAATATCTCTCATATTGCTCTAAATCAGTGCTGTCCAGCTTTGTTGGTACTGAGGGCTAGAATTGTTCTGGCCTACATAGTGGAGATTTGATAATGGAAGCCAGACTTGATAACTCCCTCTTCATAAACCACACCCATTTAAACCACACCCATGTTACCATGGTAACCAAATGGTTGGCACTCACTGCAGGTGAAAACTTTGTGAAAAAATTAAAGGGATTCTGTCAAGGGAAGACTTTTTTTTTCCAAAACACATCAGTTATTAATGCAGCTCCTGCAGAATTTTGCACTGAAATCAATTTCTAAAAAGAGCAAACAGATTTTTTTTTAAGTGTAATTTTGAAATCTGACATGGGGTTAGACATTTTGTCAGTTTCCCAGCTGACCAAAGTCATGTGACTTGTGCTCTGATAATCTATAAATGTAATTTTTTTCCATGAGAAATCCAGTGAAAGAGCTGGGGGTGGGGGGATGTGAGGGATAGAGGGCTGAGCTGGTTTGTGGAAGTGTTTGCCACAGAAGTTGGCATGTGAAGAGGTGAAATATGTGCAATTTGGCATTTCTGGTGCAGTGTTACGATCAGGGCTGGATTTATCTAGTGGGCGCCCCTAGGCCCGCTGTCGTTTTTTGCCCCTGTCCCCTCCCTTTTATTTGCTCCAATTTTCATCATCAGGACAGAACAATGGGAATTGGCAGACGGGGAATTTCTGAACCAATGTGGGTGTGGTTGGGCAGCATGCTGCCCCTAAAATCCTGCTGCCCTTGTTGGCCTCCCCACAACTCCGGGCCTGGCTATGCTAAATTTCAACAATGAAATTATACTAAACTAAGTGGACGGACTCAAGTGGGAGTTGCCATAATTTCTTGAAAAAAATACTGGCCAGGTGGCAACCCTATTGGGAGTTGACTTGATGGCACTAGTGGTTGAATGCATGGGAAAACGATAGTCTGATAGTTTAACTGTGTGCATTGAAATAAATGGTCTGATAGCCTGACTGCTTTTCTGAAACTGTGAACTGTCTGATAGCTTTACTCCAGTTTTGTTTAGTCACTAACTAAACTTCCTGTTAATATCCTTATATTCTACAAAAGAGCGAGCATCAATCCCTACACCTTTTTTCCCCAAAATATTAATTTCTCATTTGCTAGCTTGTTCTATTTTGTATATTGTTGAATTTCCTTCTGATTTCTGTTCGTATTCTTATTTAAAAAATATGCTCTCCGTTCTGGGCTCCTCCCTCCCTCCCGCTGTCGCTGTCCGTCTGTCCTCCCGCCCTCTCTCTCCAACCCTCGCTGGCGTGTGTGTGTGTGAGAGAGAAGCATTGAGAGAGCTGCAGGCGCTGCTATAGGAAGGGGAGTGAGCTCAGCTCAGGGCTGCAGCCTCCCCTCTGCTCCTTCTTTGCCTATTTTAATCACAGCATCTCCCCACCCGGCCGCTGCTCCCTGTCACTGACACAAGTAACTTTCCAGGCGCCTCTGCTACACATTGAGGTAAGTGAGGGCAAAGCGCGGCCAGGTGAGCGGAGAGCCGGGGCGGGGGGAGGCGCGCACCTACTTGCGCTAAACTTGTGCTAATGAGGGGGACAAGTGATCCGCTTGGGGAATTACAGGGGCAGGGAAGTGTGTTGGGAATTGTACCGTTACAACACGAAAACACTATTAAGTTACAGTGAGACAGATGGCAAAAGAAAGAGCGTGAGGGGGATGAGTTGACGTGTTAGTATTGTGCTACCATTTGGGCTCTGCACCGATTTATTGGGCAGCTGGGGTTTGTTGTGCTACTACAAGGGAATAAATGGCACACTTATAGAGAGAGTGCTACTACAAGGGAGTAAATGGCACACTTATAGAGAGAGTGCTACTACAAGGGAGTGAATGGCACACTTATAGACAGTGACAGATATTGAGCTTGCACTGCTGCTTTGGGATGCCTTGTCCTGTGTGTCCTCTTCAATCATAACATTTCATCACTTTTCTATTGCCTTTCTCTATATTGCTAGTGTCTGTGTGTGCAACTCTTGCTAGTGACTGTGTGTGCAACTCCATTGCTAGTGACTGTGTGTGCAACTCTTGCTAGTGACTGTGTGCCAGTTAAACAAGTTCACATTGGTGTTGAAATAAAGAACAGGAGGGAGGTACAGTGTGTGTATGCCTGTTAATTGATTATAAAAATGAAGGTGATTTAGTTTTAGCTATAGTTTGTGTCTCTAAACAGTATAGAGGATTCACATAGTTGTACATGCTGAGAATTCCTCACCTTTGCACAGCATATCTAAAATAGGACACACAAATGTCTCCACTCAATCAGAATGAGAAGGGGCAGCTTAATGAATAGGCTATTGCCCAGGGGAACTGAATTATTAGGGGCCCTTCTTGCTAAAAATGTATTTTTATTGGAGTTGCTAGGCCTGGGTTCGGCCAGGACAGGTGCACAGTCCCTGCTGGGAGAAGATTAGGCAGCCGGGTAAAGCTGGCCATAGACGTAAACATTTTTAAAAGATCCATTTGGTATTATGAGACCACGATTGACTCAAAACGATCGTTTAAATGTACGATGTGTCCATCAACTAAAAAGACCATTTCAGGCGATATTGCCAGCAAAACTGAAGGGTCACTACCTGCTTTGCCCTGCAAACATAGATAAATTGCACTGGGAGCGATAAAGATTTTCTAACCTGGCCAATCAATTTTCAGACCAATGTTGGATGAAAAATATTAAGATGTACGATCGTTTGTATCCCACTAACCGCATGATAATTTGACAGATTGGTCGGACTTCCCTAAGATCGGCCGTTTGGCAGAGAAAGATCTTTGCGTCTATGGGGACCTTAGGGCACGTGTGGCATGCATCGGAGCCACTAAGACACATTGGGTTCGGCGTGCACCAGTGATGTCACGAACATGCTGAACCTGAAACATCTCAGAGAGCTCACACACACCGCACCTTTCTTCGACTGGCTGACTAATCTCCCAGCTGATACCTATCATGTGCCTGTCCCATCTGGATCTAGGCCCAACAGCACAGATAAAAATAAACATAAAATAAAATACAATAATAATTCAAAAAAGGTCGATGATGGGCAGCTTGTGTTGTTAGGTGTATATTTCTAATCTTATGGGACTGGGAGTAGCTGAAAGTGGGGGTTAGTAGGCAAAGTAGATAAAATGGCATAATTAGGGCACAGTGGCACCAGTAATATTTTATATCATGTTAACATACATTCAGTATAGATTTCTCTAACCTGCAGCTGTGGGTAATGATTACCCACAACCTCTTTTGCCCAAGCCATGCTAAAAAAAAGCAGCGAACGGAGCACTGGAGCAAGTATATAAAATGTAAATTTTTAATGTTCCATATTAAAAATACTTTTGTCCAGCAAGTCAATTACAGAACCATCAGGATCCGGTGCTTAACGCGTTTCGTGGCCTCACGCCACTTCCTCAGAATGCACAAGCCATGCTACCATCAAATACAGTTGTGACCAGTTTGTGGGTAGCAGAACCAATTGGATTGTAGGTGAATTTCGTGCTCTTCATTCCCAGAAGGGTATAAGGGGAACCAGGCCAGGAATGTAGAGGGTCATATGGACTTCTAATTAATGAGAATTTCAATATATATTGGTACAAAAAGGAACTTCTGAAATTTAAGGATTCCTAAAAAGAAATGTGCTATGGGGCCCAGTCACATCTGGTTACATCACTGGCACAAGGCTTCTAGTCTATTGTGTGACTGCTCGGTTTTATCAGACCAGTTTAATAAGTGTGCTGGGATAATTTCTTTAATAAAATTTTATCCAGCAACATAATTATCATTGAATATTATTATTAATATGTATTTCTATAGTGCCAACATATTTCTTAGCACCCTATAGCAGTAGGTTTTATTTCTAGGCAGGTAGAATTGGGTTGAATTTTTTGTAAATAAGCAGGAAAAAGTCTGGGAATGACATTTTTAGGCTCTAAGGCCACCAGTGAATTTGAATAAATGATAATTCAGCAATTGTTTTGTGGGGTCAGATGTTTTCATATCTTGGTGCTTTTTAAGCCAGTTGGCTGCAGCCTTAATAAAGATAATGTGATCTGTGCATGCATATCAGGTTCACACATTTAAAGGCACAGAACAATATATAGCTTTAAAGGGGTTGTTCACCTTTGAGTTATCCTTTAGTATAATGTAGAGAGTGATATTCTGATACAATTTGCAATTGGTTTTAATTTTTTATTGTTTGCGGTTTTATAGTTATTTAGCTTTTTATTCAGCAGCTCTCTAGATTGCAGTGTCAGCAATTTTTGTTTCTAGGGTCCAAATTCCCCTAACAACCCTGCATTGATTTGAATAAGAGACTGGAATATGAATAGGAGATGGACTGAATAGAATAAGTAATAAAAAGTTGCAATAACAATACATTTGTAGCCTTACAGAGCATTTGATTTTAGATGGTGTCAGTGACCCCCATTTGAAAGCTGCAAAGAAACAGAAGAAAATTGCAAATCATTAAAAAACTATGGAAAATAAATAACGAAGACCAATTGAAAAGTTTCTTAGAATCGGCCCTTCTACAATATACTAAAAGTTAACTTGAAGGTGAACTACCCCTTTAAATATAAGATTTAAATACTCTTATGTAGAAAACCAATATCTAGAAAGCTAAGAATTGCAGAAAGGCCAACTCTTATAGGGTCCAAAATAAGCAACTAATTTTGAAAACGATTCTGTAATAATACAACAATACCTTGTTTTCGAACTAAGCTTCATGAATCCATATTGGTGCCAAGACAATCCTATTGGTTTTATTTAAAGTTTTAAATTTTGCTTATCTCCTGGTACAGGTAGGGAAATTGTTATCCGGAAACCCGTTATCCAGAAAGCACTGACTTACGGACAAGGTGTCTCTCTTAGCCTCAATTTTATTCAAATAATTCAAAGTATTAAAATGATTTCCTTTTTTTATGTAATAATAAAACAGTAGCTTTTACTAGATCCAAACTGAGATATAATTCTTATTGTAAGCAAAATCAACCAACATAGTTTATTTGTTTATATGATTTTCTAGTAGATGTATGAAGATCCAACTGACAGAAAGATCTGTTATCCGGAAAAACCCTAGTCCCGAGCATTCTGGATAATCGCTCCCATACCTGTACATATATAGTGCCAGCATGTTCTTCATAGTGCATTTAAAAACCCCAGGTTCCAAACCTTCTGCATAATAGATCCTACATTAGTATGTTTTTCTGTTGCTGGGTGTAGTTAAAAATAGAAATACTAAAAACTGCAGCATCATGGAGCTGCTAGAACCACAACATAGTTTGAATGAATCATTACTCACACACACATGCATCATGATTGTGGGAAATAGTACATACTTTTTGCAGATTATCATATCATAAATTCATCTTATAAATTCATTGCAGCTTGAAAGAGTGTCATATAGTGCCTGTTTAAGGATATTAAATGTAATAGACCTTATAGATGTCAATGTGCACTGCTAGTGTCCTGTTTTGTTGCTTTTGTTTTACAAAACAAATATCAAACAGGACTACTACTGTAGATGATTATGGTAGAGATAGGCAGAACTACTTTTGTAAAACAACTGAAATTTCTGTATGTGGAATCTGTTCCATTTATTCAATGTTTTCTCAGTCCCCGGGCATATTTCATCCATATGAAAGGCAGTTAGATACATTATGTATTTGTTAACTGGTACACCACCTCAGTAGTAGCTTTGGAGCTGTTGGAGTAAATAAATTATGAAAAAATGGTGTTAATGAATGGATCATAAACTACTACTGTTCAGTTGCATGGTTAGAATGGATAATGTATTAGTGGCAAGTGAAGGAAGACATATGCAGACCAATGAAAGTTTTTTAGAGGGGGAGATGCCAACACAAAGAGAAAAGACGCATATGAGCACATCCTTATGTTTGTATTAATGCTACAAAGTATTCACTTATCCCATCTTTGGGGTAATATTATAAAAGAGCTGACCAC
>CM044439.1:84951094-84975263 GCA_024363595.1 Xenopus borealis
CAAAAGAATAAGAAATCAGGAAGGGGGCAAATAGTTTTTCACACCACTGTATATCCAGTGTTTGCTGGCCTACTTTACCCATTGTAATCCAACATATTACAAAGGGTTAACATATGTTGAGAAGTGTACATCAGGGTTGTATTGTTAAAACAATCAGAATGGTGTCAGCTGTTGTCCACCTGGTTCCCTGTTCTTTGTTCCGGAAATGCAGCATGAAGAAAGAAACACACTTTTCCTAGTATCACTATATTCTTCCTTACGATATGGGGAATTTTCGCACAATATTGACAAACCAAACTTGTGCATTAATCTCCTTACATTAGATAACACCGCGATAAGAATAAGGCTTCCAAGCAAGAGTGGAATCTACATTAGAATTGGGAGCACTATGGATGTTTAATGTAGGTTTTAAATCCACTTTAAAGAGCTAAAAGACTTTTGAGCTGTTACGCCTATGGGTATACATAGCACAACCACAAATATAAATGTATAAATGCAGATTTTTAACTTAAACTTTTCCTCCCTCGTTTGACTTGGCCTGGCTAACTTTTTGCATTTCTTGTTTGGGTTCTAGTGGACTATTGAGGACAATTTAAAGGGATCCTGTCATGGGGGAAAAGCATTAGTTAATAGTGCTGTTCCAGAAGAATTCTACGCTAAAATCCATTTCTCAAAAGAGCAAACAGATTTTTTTATATTTCATTTTGAAATCTGACATGGGGCTAGACATTTTGTCAATTTCCCAGCTGCCCCAAGTCATGTGACTTGTGCTCTGATAAACTTCAATCAGTCTTTACTGCTGGAGTGATATCACCCCCTCCCTTTCCCCCACCCAGCAGCCTAACAAAAGAACAATTGGAAGGTAACCAGATAACAGCTCCCTAACACAAGATAACAGCTGCCTGGTAGATCCAAGAAAAGTACTCAATAGTAAAACCCATGTCCCACTGCGTACTATTCAGTTACATAGAGAAGAAAACATCCTGCCAGAAAGCAGTTCCCTCCTAAAGTTCTGGCACAAGTCACATGACCAGGGGCAGCTGGAAAATTGACAAAATGGCTAGCCCCATGTCAGATTTCAAAACTGAATATAAAAAAATTGGTTTGCTCTTTTGAGAATTGGATTTCAGTGCAGAAGTCTACTGGAGCAGCATTCTTAACTGATGCGTTTAAAAAAAAATGTTTTCCCATGACAGTTTCCCTTTAAAATAATTGTTAATTTCTAATGCTTCGATAGGTTTTTTAGATGAGCTCACCTCAATCCCCAACCTCTATCTTGAGCTTGTATTCTGGATAGGGGCGAACAACAAGCAATTGCCCTTAGCTTTCACAGTATCTCAATGAAATGATAATTTAATATGTTTATAATAAAAAACACTGAAATGGAACATATTTTTTCATAAAATATTCATCAATAGAGAATCGATTCTAAATAGTCTGTGGATTTTTGTCTAAAAACTACAGAAACACAGACTTTTTTGTGTTTTACAAGCGTTTTTTAAAGCAGAAATTTAGAAAGGAAGACTAGAAAAAAAGGATCTGATTGCTTCACTTTCAAAGCTCTATCCCAAAAGGATTTACATACAATTCACACTTACAAATTGAGGCTTTACAGTAATGTACTGTGGTTTGCTTGGCCTTTATTCACATTTAGCTTTAATAAACCACCGCCCGAGCCCCATTGCAGAAATGTAAAAATAAATATGCACAGAATTGTAAAAATAAATAGTTTGTTAAGACAAACTTTTGTCTAAGTTGCATTTAATGAGTAAATTTACCTGTTCCAATTTATATACAAATTAAATTTAAGAACAAATCTACAGACCCTATCTCGTACGTAACCTGGGGACTGCCTGTATGCATAATGGATTCTATTCCTCAAACAAATTGTAAGCAGCTGATACACAATACTTAAGCACTTAAGCAAAATTAATCTCAGTGTTTAGAGAGATTAGTTCAGTTTTAACAAGGCCATTAATTCTAATTTTCCTAGATTCTAGCCTAGAATGGTAACAATGGATTTTAAGAAAGCATTATAATGCCTCAACCTGGAAATTATATACATGTACATTTGACATCTTTAGTGAGGACTTTATTTGAAGGGTTGTTAAGGGATCACATGTATTGAGCATGTATATCCCTTTGTTCAATATCAGATTGACACAGCTTGTGCTCAGCACACTTTTTGCATATTGTTTTTTTAAATCACAAAAATATCTATGTTTTGTATTATTTTTTGAGCTGGGCAAACAGGGACACTATAGCTCAGGGGTCCCCAACCTTTTTTGCTTGTGAGCCACATTTAAATGTAAAAAAGAGTTGGAGAGCAACACAAGCATGAAAAAGTCCATGTGGATGTCAAATAAGAGCTCTGATTGGCTTTTTGGTAACCCCTATATGGACTGGCAGCCTACAGGAGAGAATGTTTGGCAGTACACTTATTTTTTATGCAACCAAAACTTGCCTCTAAGCCAGTAATTCAAAAATCAGCACCTGCTTTGAGGCCACTGGGAGCAACATCCAAGGGGTTGGAGAGCAACATGTTGCTCGTGAGCTACTGGTTGGGGATCACTGCTATAGCTACTACATGTTTGGTCAATGCATAATTAGATTACTAGTGCACATTATCTAGTGCTTAGCAGGACATAGTGTTCCCACTATTATGCTAGACATCCAGTCAATCCAGCCTTTATACATTACATATTTGGCTAACTATATTAGAAAATGTTTTATTTTGCACAGCCTATTTATCCATGTTTTACACTGAACAATTCCTTGTTGCACTGGTGAAGGATTTGTGATTACTGATGGATAATTAATTTAGCTGTAGCAAGCAATGCCAATGCAGCATAATGTCTGGCATAAAAAAGGAATATAGATTCACTGGAAAAGTATGACTCCTGATACACCATATTAGCAGAAATAGGCTATCCTTTATGACCAATATGCTTTTTGGAGATAAAGTGTCAGTTTGAGAATTGCCCAAAAAGTAAACATTTCATAACTAAAAAAAGCAACTGAAATTTGTAAGCATGTCTCTTCTTATTTTGTCCTTATAGAATCATGAAATATTCCTATTCCATTTTTATACAGAGTCAGTCCGCTGGCGGATAAATTAGCGAAATTTCAAAAGCGTGCCGCAACTTGTTTCCCAGATTTTTTCGCCAATTCGCGAATTTCTCAGCGAAGCGAAACTGGGTAGATTCGCCCATCACTAATATTTACCAAACATCAATATACTTGAAGAAAACACTGACACTCCTACACAGAAGTAGAATATCTACAGTAGTGGCTTAATCTTCTCATGTAATAGCAAGATTTGCTATGGCAAACTGAATTTCTTACAGTGGATAAGCCTAAAATGGATGTAACACAATTATAGAGGAAAGTACAGAAACAAATTAATTAGCTCTAATTAAAGGGATACTGTCATGGGAAATATGGTTTTGTTTTTTTTTTCAAAACACATCACTTATTAATGCTGCTCCAGCAGACATCTGCACTGAAATCCATTTCTCAAAAGAGCAAACAGATTTTTTAATATTCAGTTTTGAAATCTGACATGGGGCTAGACATTTTGTCAGTTTCCCAGCTGCCCCATGTCATGTGACTTGTGCCAGCACTTTAGGATGGAACTGCTTTCTGGCAGGCTGTTGTTTTTCTTTCTCAATGTAACTGAAGGAGTCTCAGTGGGACATGGGTTTTTACTATTGAGTGCTGTTCTTAGATCTACCAGGCAGCTGTTATCTTGTGTTAGGGAGCTGCTATCGGGTTACCTTCTCGTTGTTCTGTTGTTAGGCAGCTGGGAGTGGGGGGGGTTATATCACTCTAACTTGCAGTACAGCAGTAAAAAGTGACTGAAGTTTATCAGAGCATAAGCCACACGACTTGGGGCAGCTGGGAAATTGACAATATGATTTCAAAATGAAATATATAAAAATTTGTTTGCTCTTTTGAGAAATGGATTTCAATGCAGAATTCTGCTGGAGCAGCACTATTAACTGATGCATTTTGAAATAAAAAGTTTTTTCCCATGACAGTATCCCTTTAAGACTGGGGAATGTTAAGACATTTTTCATCATGATGTACACAGTTGCAATCTTGTTTTCTTCTACGAAAAGGTATTAATGCTAGACACTGTAAATTAGAGATGCAATCAACATTTAAGAAAAAAACATATGCAAATGTTTCTGCATACAAATTCACTCCAGAATATACAATTGATAGTTTATCCTGCTTATGTGCAAGTGGTTAAAGAATCAAAGTTGTCTTCCAGGATAGTTGCACCTGAGTGGGTAAATGACTTCTTATTTAAAACAGCTTTTGAATCTTGACATTAGGTTACCAGGGACTTTTTGCCAAAGTCAAGTTTAAAACATTACCTCAATTACCATTTTACTGGTAAAGTTAAAGTTATTTAAACAGAAATTTGAGTTTAATGCAGAGATTGCAATTGTGCTTCCTGCTGTAGTGATGCCGACCCCCACTCCACTATGATTGCAAGAAAGCTAAGCATAATGGGGTGAGGAGTGGTGTATTTGGTTTACCCAAATCTGTGTTCCTGAGAGTCTCTTGTGTACTATCTGTCATACAATAGATGCTCAACTCTCAAAGACAGCAGGAGGAAATATTATCTCAGTACAGAAAAGTCTGTTACCTAAACCCCACCCATAGTCCGGACACAAGGGAAAGCCCTGTCTGCTGACATATTGGAAAATGGAGATACAGACAAACATGTATCAGGCAAATCAGTTAGGGGCCTATTTACTAAAACTCAAATTAATCAAATATTTTTCTCAAAAAAGTTGACCAAACTCCCTTCTACATATTGAACTCATTTATCAATAGTTTTTCTTGAAAAAGTCGGAGCGGAAAACACTGCTACAAAATTGATTATCAATTCGTATCGTGCGATTGCTGCCTCGAAAATTCGATTCTGTCGAATTGTTACTGCAAAAGCTCAACTTTATCAGATTATCGGACAAAAACCTCTTTATCACATTATCCAGCACAGATCACGATGTCAAGAAACAACTTCAGGGACTTCTGCCATTACTTCAAAAGTTTTGAGATGGGGTATTTTTAGGATTTTAATTTTTAGTAGCTTTGGGGAATGATACATTTCTGAAAAGTTCAAAAAAACTAAATGATTCCTTGATTTGAATTAGTTTCTATCCTGTGGATTAATGCAGGAGTCTGACAAACCGTCAATTCTGATTATACTTATGAAGAGAGAGAGAGAAAAGTACCCCGCTTAACCCCTCATATAATTGGTCAATTAAAGTTAACAAAATTTCCTTAATTCAACTATGTATACGTTAAATGGTGCAATTGAGAATTTATTTGGATAATGTTATTATTTACAAATAATCCTACCGCTAAAGTGCTGTGCAACACTAATTCATTGATTAATAAATTACTAAAAAATTATCAAAAATTACCAAATACTAATTTCATTAATTTATAAAGTGCAGTGCTATCAAAAATCCATGATCATTTGTTATTAATTAATTCATCATTAATTACATTACAAAAAGAAAAAATTAATGATTAGGCTCCAATCAATTCCAACCAATATCAGGTAAGATGTAATTATCTTAATGGAACCTTCCACAATGAAAGTGCAAGTTAATACGATAAAAAAATTGACCAATAAATAGGATAAGATAAATTATTGAATGCTTCGGTTCATGAAAGGAAAAGGTGAAAATGGAAAAGAAAGAGAGGTGGAGTTGTCCCAATTGCTGCTACCTAATTGTTTTCTAACCTGGGACACCACAAAGATTGGAGAAGGCAGAGCACCCGGGACTGTGGTCTCAGTATTTACCTAAGCCCTAACTCGGTAAGAGGCTATTCTACCCTATAAAACCACAAATTCACGGTCTCCTGGCAGATAGTTAGAGGGAAGGTAAGATAGTGAGCTGAGCGGTTTCCACCTACCCACCAATAAAGGTTCCGTAATTCTATTAGGATAAGGATCTGCGATAAAAATGTTAAAGAATAGAACGCTGATGCGCGTTTCGCAATGTCTGCTTTGTCAAGGTGAAAAATCCATTTATGAAAAGTCTAAAATTCGACTGCTCTACAGAGTTATCGATAATGGTAGCATTAATTGTTAGCAGAGAAAAAGTACTAGGGCCACAGGCACTGAGAGGCTGGTGATTTTGTGTTTAATAAGACTTTTTTTATACTGGTATGGCATCTACTGTATTATGCAGAAACCAGAAAGCTCCGAATTATTGAAAGGTTGTCTCCCATAGACTCCATTATAATCAAATAATCCAAATTTTTATAAGTGATTTCCTTTTTCTCTGTATTAATAAAACAGTACCTTGTACTTGATCCAAATTAAGATATAATTAATCCTTATTGGAAGCAAACCCAGCTTATATGGTTTATTTAATGATAACATGATTTTCTAGTAGACTTAAGGTATGGAGATCCAAATTACAGAAAGATCCGTTATCAGAAAACCCCAGGTCCCAGGCATTCTGCATAACAGGTCCCATACCTGTATATGTTTTATTTTACTGAATACAAAATAAAATTCTCCTTAAATCTACTATATGCAAAGCACACGTGCTTTCCTGTACAAGGCACACTTAAGCAAATAACATTCAGTGATTAGTGTCCCTTTATTTGAAATTGATTGGAATTCTAATTTGTAAAGAGAAGACAGAATGAAAACAATTAAAAACAGTTACGTGGTTGCTTTATCAGCAAAATACATTTAATTTATTCTGCTGTCACTTTAGTGTGAGGCACAATCAAAACACATTTAGCCTGTAAAATTATTTCCTGAAAACTCCTTTGCAGTGGGTGTGCAGGCTAATGTCATGTAGCAGTAGATACTGCATCTAAAAGAGGTATATATTTTTTTAATTTAGTTTACTTAACTATGCTCTAATGTTTCCTATTAAGCAATAAAGTAAGTGTATAGATCTAGCAGAAGCAATCTGTAAATGACTAAACAAGGTCTCTGTGCCTTCTTTGTGGAATGTGAACGATCATGATTAGAAGTGAAACATGTATGACCTTGGCAATCCGCTATCTCAGATGCCCTTACACGGCATTCGTTGATCTTCTGTCTACAAGTGCTAGACAAGTAGAAATGTAATTCAAGATATAGACAGAAAAGCAATAATAGGCTCTTTTTAATGGGAAGTTCACTAACAATTTTCCCTGTAACAATGCAAGAACAAATAGGACACGTAACAAACTCTCAGTCAGATGTTTGTGTTGTTCAATGAATAGAAGTAGTCTGTAAAGAAATGGAGAACTTCCATGCCAGTAAAGAGAATTGTATACAAATATTCCCTACAGAAATGTGTTATATTCTATATTGAGTCTCTTTTTGGGCCAGAAATAATACTTGGAATATTAAGTTTAACGTGATTAGTTATCTGTGTACCTAATGTACTGACAAGTGGAAAGTGCAGCTGATATTTTCCATGTTCAGATAAACTGTGCTCTTTTTTTATAGGTCAAAGGTCTCAAATATCTCTGTCCCCTCACTAGATTGAAGTAAATGTTTACATCTTCTAAAGTGGAACCGTTTTTGGATTTTGAGAGCATAATTGCCAACAAAGGCAAGTCAATGGGTCAGCATTATTATGGCTGTGAAATTGTTAGTATTTGTACTTTTAGAGACAACACAGCAAGCTATGATTTTTTTTTTAAAAACCACCATTGGCATTTTCCTCTTGTTTATCTTCCTGCATAAACACATTGTATTTTACACAAATTATCTGCTTTGTAAGCCTGTGCCCTACAGGTCAGTATCAACTTCAGTGGCTGCCACTATGGCCATATTATTATTATTATTATTAGATTATTGAGATCAATTGCAGTTGTGATTTCAAAGCAAATACAAAAGGGAACACAAATGCATGCTCCTTACTTGTGTGTGTGTGTAGCAGAGGGAATCATGGGCTAAAACATGGATATTAGCACAACTTTAACATTAATTTAGAGCTTTGCAATATTAATAATCCAGTTATTTAATACATTATCATTTTACACTGTTCTACTATGAAAGCCATGACAATGCTGTCAGCTTTAGAGGACAGAAAATTGGGTCACCTAATCCAAGTTTACCAAGAAGGGTATCAGAACAAAATATAGAGTATATGGAATGTGGTATTCAGTAAAGGGGTTGTTATGTCTAATGCTTTATTAAAGATTATTTCATTAGCAGACACCTGAAAATGCATTCAATGATGCAGCACTGCAGCATCTACTGTATAATCCATAGAATGGCCTCCCTCGAAAAATCAAGGTCTAATGCTGACAAACCAAACCATAATACATTTTTCCAGCTACATTTTTCTAGCCATTTTATAGTCAACATTGTTAGGTTACAGAAGGTCAATTGGAGAACCTATTTCTCTAAAAGCCCCAAATGACCTGGTTTTCACAGTTTTTTTGTGTCTCAATGCTTAAAGCTGATCTTCTATGCATAAAATCTTTCATACTTTATTGGACACAGCACCAAATTTACTGACTTTTTATGTGTTTAATACGTGCTAGTCCTTTTCTTGAGCTTTACAGAAGATGAAACCTATTTTCTAATTGTATTATTATCACATATGGCAAACAACCCCAAAGCCAAGAGGAGTGGATTCATGTCTAAGCATGCTCTTCTGCCTATAGCAGCCACCTTTGGCTTTGGGCCTGATCCTCATTTACTCGGGTGCCACCATGACTTACTGCATGAGAATCATGAAGCCCATGCAGAAAGTTATCATTTTTAACTTCTAAAACCAGCAGTTTTACCATTACCATGGGAATGATTCATTTTACATATCTTGGATTGCAAATGAAAGGCTATGAAATGCCACTCAAAGATTTGAAAATCCCTGTCCAAGAACATAATGGGGCTCATTTATCAACACTGGGCAAATTTGCCCATGGGCAGTAACCTATAGCAGCCAATCAGTGACTAACTTTCTTCAGCCAGCTGCAGGTAAAAGCAATGAATGCAATAATTTGATTGGTTGCCATGGATTATTGTCCTTGGGAAAATGTGCCTAGTGTTGAGAAATAATCCCCAAAATAATCACTACCTGAGCTCTGATTTTATTAGAATGAATTGTCCATGGTGCAAACATCAGTATTACTACATGTTAAGGATAGGTATTACATTGGAAAACATTTTCTTTTCTGTTCCTCACACAGCCTCACTAGCCTTCAATACATCTGCTAGACACAAGCTAATTAACTGTCCTGTAATCTTGAAATATATCTAACTGCTGTGATACACTATTCTTAACAGAACAAAGGGGACAAATAACTTCCATAGAAGTGGCACTCCATCTAAATATTGAGCATTTCCCAGATTTTCAAGGTTGAAAGCATGAGAGGAGCTGTACTGAAAATATAGATACAGATATTGAGCATTTTTCAGATTTTCAAGGTTGAGAGCATGAGGGGAGCTGTACTACAGATATAGATTCTTAAAGCTACTGCATGTTCAAGGATCAGTGATGCAACTAAAGCAAAAGAATCATCCAATGGTCTGTTCTTGATTTCATTCAATCATTGCTAAAGGCATCAAATAAATATTTTCTAGCTCTGAGTACCTAAGGTTCCCTTATGTTGGGGAGCAGTGTGTGTGTGTGTGTCAGGATAAAGGCGGACATGCATGTTACAATAATGATATTTCTGATGACCACTGTTTTTTTTCTTTGACAATGAAATGTGAAAGTATTCTTTTTTGTGCTGAAATCCACCCGTGTGTGAAATTACCCTAATATAAATTTCTAACTGTTACTGATATATACAACAGCCAATGAGATAAAGAGAAGTGTACATCTGATGCAGCTGGACTGCCACAAATTTGAAACTACTGAAGAATCCGTTACCCATAAGTATAATAAGCTATGCATAAGAACAAATCTATAATGACAGGCCCTAAGCATAAATCTATACTTTGTATGAAACTCGGACAAGAAACGGTTATGCATATGTAATGTGTTTTTTGGCTCTGAATTAATTTTCTGCAACCCTGCCCTTCATCTTAGAATTTCCTGTCGCAGAAATAGATAAATTGAGCTGCTGAGAAATCTTGAAAGGTGGCATTTAGTAGGCCAAACCAGAAAAAGTTAATTGCACTAAGCTTGCTGTTTTGTCACCGATGTAAGTGTGCTACATTTTAGATGAGTCTTTAGAAAAAAAAAAAAACAACCGGGGAAGCCTGTAAGTGATATTACCAAGGGAGATGGTGCAGTCACAGGTTCTCCTCTTCGTGCTAATTGTGTTGCAAGCACAAAAGACACCTATTCATATGTTTTAATTAATAATGTGTGAGTCTTAGTTTAACTTCGGGAAGCTAATGTAAAAATAAAAATAGAATCCAAGCTCAATTGGGTAGAATATTTGTGATGTAAAGGGATGGATTGACCCATTTGCATATTCTGTACAGCTGTTTTGCCAAAATATCCTTTTGTATGAGGTGAGTCTCTGAAATTCAATCCCATTAGTACAGGGAATGTCAGGGAGGAAAGTGAGTGCAGAGTAGTTGTGGTTGCAGAACTTTAGGCACAGTTGTTGTGCATCCATTAAAGATACTGGTGTCTAAATCCCCATTTGTACATAGCACTTGCACACAGAATGAAGCCCTGTGGTCTTCCAACCTACTGCACACTCCAAATGCTGACATTTGCTGACTACTACAGCTGGATGACTAAGGGTTAAATTCCCTTTGTTTTGAAGAAGGAACCCAAACACCTCATAAATTTATTTTATTTTAATTCTAGAGATATTCAACAGACTTAAGCATGTATGACTTGAAAGGGGATGTAAATTCTGATTTAGGGATAGTAGAATCCCTAAAAATAAATACTTTCAATAGATTATCCATATATTCATTATTTGTTATAAGATATGACTCCAGTCCCCTCTACTGCCTCAAGAAAACCAGTTGATCTCCATGGAGCAGAAGCCAATTGAAAGCAAGTAAACATGGCACCACTTAGGCATTTTATATATTTGTTTCCAGCTGCATTTAAAATACTGTAGAAGTAATTTACATTACTCTGGGGCTCTAGAGTGTTAGGAGGCACAAGAGCATGGCCCTTAGTCCTCACTAAACAAAGACTTGTGTTCTAGGGAAAGCTGTGCTTTGCTTCTTGCACTGGATTGAAAATCTGGTGCAATGAGTGCAGCATCAGGAAGCATAACTGCCCTAAGGGTCCCATTGAAACCTGTGCCTCCGGCCTTTCCCTAACTTGCATGTATAAATTATGTACAAATTTGATATGGTCCTCAGAGGCCTGGGGTCATGGGGTCATGGGGTCAAAAGTTTTTGGCTATTTCATGCACACTGCTTTCTGAAACTTAAATGATCCCTAGTGAGGCTGCTGGGTTGTCAGAGAATCTTTGAGGTGAGGCAGCAGAGGAGACCTGAGCCTCTATATGTAAAAAAGTAAGAAAAAAAATATTATTACCTGCATCCAGGCAAGCTGTGGTTTTTGTTTGGTGAGTGCTCCTCCATGTTCCATATATATATATATATATATGTGTGTATATATATGTGTATGTGTATATGTGTATATATATATGTGTGTATATATATATATATGTGTGTGTATATATATATATATGTGTGTGTATATATATATATATATGTGTATATATATATATGTGTGTGTATATATATATATATATGTGTGTATATATATATGTGTGTATATATATATGTGTGTATATAGATATATGTGTGTATATATATATGTGTGTGTATATATATATATATGTGTGTATATATATATATGTGTGTATATATATATATATGTGTGTATATATATATATATATGTATATATATATGTATGTATATATATATGTATGTATATGTGTATATATATGTATATATATGTATATGTATATATATATGTGTTTATACAGTATATATGTATATATATGCATATATGTATTATTGTAATATGTATTATTTTTACACTATCCTATTGTAAAATGTATATAATTGTCTGTAAGCTACCTAACCATCAGCTTCATAAAATCTACATTTCTGGTTTGCTCTTTGATGGATGTTGTACTATGTGTTGTTTGGCTCAGCAGGTATATAGTAAACTATATAAAGTATACAACAAAAGCCTGCTGCAGGGTTCAGCAAGGATTACTGCTCCCTAAAGACACATTCAGAAAGGCTGTTGTTTGGTTTGGAATAAAAAAGAATGTAGACACATATTCAAAAAGTATTCTTTGATTTATGATTCATCTGGCCATCATCAAGAATAAAGGTACATTAGTTACAAAGGCTTCAGAAGTAAAAGAAAGAAGTCAATGTCAATGGACTTCAGATCTCCACTATAGTAAGAAACAGCAATGCATGGATCAGCTACATGGGGATCAGGTATGACTTATATAGACACAGCAGGAGAAGTCAACAAGATGGAGTGCATCAGTATATGCTTCAAGGTGATGGAGGATCTGGCATTTGTTATGCTTCATAAATCTCAAGCCAAGGCTTCCAAGAGTGTTTCCTGAGCATTCATAGAGTAGCCCACTTCCACTTAGTCTAAAACTGAACCATTTGAACACTAAAGCTCAGATGAGGCTCAGTGTAGTGGCAACCTATGCTGTCAGTCTGACTGCTTTTAAAGAATTTTGTGCTCTGTAAATGATGTGTAGGATGTGACACCAAGGTACACACACACAAAAAGACAAGTGCATGTTCCTTCCAGGATACAGCGGGGCATGCTGCTACATACTGTACATGTACCATTCCAGCACAGTCTGACACACTGTTAACTGCTAAGTAAATAATCCGGACTAGATCTTTTCCCAGTTGGGTTATTTTAATTTGCCTAGCCTAATTTTGCCACCTTTTTACCTTTCATTTTTGCATTTTTTTAGTATGCTTATAGTATTTTCTCCAGTTTTTTATTTTTAGTCTGGTTCCATGCTTATTAAAGACAACTTTTAACACTTGCTTTAATTCTTCCAGTCATACATCAAAGTGCTATTGTCAAAACGAATGTCTTCATTAATACTTGCTTCAGCTCTCTCACCTGTCATTGAGCCTTTACGTACAGGTCCTGTCTGTTACGTCTGGCAGTGAAAGTGACAATATAACAGGAGAGTGGTCTCATTATAACTGTGTAACTACAAAGCATCAGCTCACTATTTAAAGAGCATCATAGAAAATCAATACGTAATCATTCTGGTTGTAAGAGTTGGGTGTCTATGAACAATAAGTGCAATCTCTATTAGAGGGGTTTCTCATCCTCCAAGGATCAGTCAGTTGTAAATCCTTAAATGTGTGTTAAGGTGGCCATACACGGGCAGATAAAAGCTGCCGACAGACTGTGTCGGCAGCTTATCTGCCCGTGTGGGGGGGCCTCTGACGGGCTTTCCCGATCGATATCTGGCCGAAAGTCGGCCAGATGTCGATCGGGCAGGATTAAAAATCCCGTCGGATCGCGGCCGCATCTGTTCGTTGATGCGGTCCCGCGATCCGACCGCCCATACTGATCCGAACGTTGGGCCCTAGGGCCCACGATCGGATCAGCCCGATATCGCCCACCTCAAGGTGGGCATATCGGGGAGAGATCCGCTCGTTTGTCAACATCGCCAAACGAGCGGATCTCTTCGTGTATGGCCACCTTTAGAAAGATGATTCATTGCTTTGAGATTTCTGTTAAGGGATCATTATAGGGTCATTTTGCCATTATGGTCATGCTTAGTGTTGAATAAATTATGTGTAAGAAAGTCCCATTTGATCTGTTTTATTTTTTTTTTTCACTCAAAATCTTTTTTATTTTGTTCCTGGTTCAACAAATTAAACAACCATATATTTTACATATTGTACTGCTTGATTCAATGTATTGTTTATATAATGATTTAAAATATGTAATCTCCCTTTTGTTGGCATAATTGCGGAACCAGGTAAAATAGGAAAAAATATACATCAGAATGAAGAAAAGAAAGAGAATTTAGTATAAAGGAAAAAGAAAGAGAAAAAAACGAAAATTGGAACCCCTGCTCAACATATTATATACTTATCATACATTTTTGTTTAGTGCCCACGTTTTCTGTCAATATCACTGCAAGTTAAGTAATCTCTCAACGTTTGAACTGTTTTAAATAAGGAGCTGTAAGATGAAAAAGGGTGGCACCACACTGATGATAACACCAGGGTCGGACTGGGGATCCCGAGGCTCACTGGGGCTGCTGCCTCTGGGCCCCCTTTCCGGCTTGCGGAACCACCCCACGCTGACGCTCCACCCCCCTCAGATTTGTGTATCCCATTCTGAAGAATGCAGCTCCTGTAAAGCCACCGTCTGCAGAGCCTAGCAGGTGCCCCTAGGCCCGCTGTCATTTGTCACCCCTGTCCCCTACCTTTTATTTGCTCAAATTTTCATCATCAGGATGGAGCAATGGGAATTGGCACACAGGAAATTTAAATTTCTGAACCAATGTGGGTGTGGTTGGGCAGCATACCTCCCCCTAAAATCCTGCCGCCCTAGGCCCGGGCCTAGGTGGCCTCTCCACAAATACGGGCCTGGACGCCTGCCCCCCTTCACTGGCTTACCTGTTGCGAGGGGAAGGCAGGAACACTAATGCAGAGATTGCAATTACGCTCTCTCGCACTAGTAAAGCCAAATTTTCTGGTTTAAAAAACAGAAATTTGCCTCTTTAAGGTACAAGGAGCAGGTTTTTGCCACCCCTGGAAACCTACCTGGCAATGCTGTGCGGATCTAGGCCAGCTGGGCCCACAGAAGACGGTAGCCCATCGGGTTTTTTCCCGCTGGCCCAGTTTGACCCTGATAATTACTGAACAGAACATGTTTGTAGAATCAGGAAAATAGGAGGAATAAAGATAGAGAAGAGAGCAGAGGGGGAAAGCCTGAAATGGAAGGTGGGAAAGCAATATGGACTAAGGGAATTAACAAACAGAACATTAAAAATGAAAAATGCTGCTGAGACAATATAAAATGCACACAAAATAAGAAAAAACAGCTAATAATAAAAAGGCACCAAAATACCAAGTTTATCATACATTCTCCATTTTAAAAAGAATCACATTTATATCAATATTTATAAATATCTGGCAAGAATTTTTCCATAGATAATCTTGTCATGAGAAATATGTAATTTTATTGTTCACGCTCGTTTGCGCACGCACGGGCATGGGGCACAACATGGCTGGTTGGTTTCCCATAGATAAGTGTGTTGGAATGGAACCTGTGGGGCATATTTATTATGAGGTGAAACAGGGAGTGCTGCAGTTTACCACAGAGATGTTGTGAGGGGAGCTGTACTACAGGCCAGCCAGGCCTGGACTGGCAATCTGTGCGTTCTGGCAAATGCCGGCAGAGCAGCTGCTATAAGGTGCCATAAAAAGTAAGTATTTAGTGGGCTGGTGTTTGGGCCTCTGTGTGAGCTGATTGGGACTCTATGAACATGAAACTCCAGGGCATATTTTGATTCTCAATCCAAACCTGACAGGGGGTGCGGGAGTGGCAGCGGGGACACATGACAATTAGGGTTGCCACCTTTTCTTGAAAAAAATACTGGCCTTCCTATATATTTATCTTTTTTTCCCATTAATAACATTGGGATCAACCTGGCCGGTAAAATACTGGCCAGGTGGCAACCCTAAATTGACAATTGGTACTTGATCAGACCAGAGGATGAATTTCAGGTATTTTCCGTGGGACTTTGAGGCGCAGTGATGCTAATGAATGTGTGGAGACGTGCAAGCCCTGGATTGGGGAAGGAATGTTAGTTTATTATACTTTCTTTGTGGCGTTCGCCTCCCATTATGTGTTGGCCGCCAGGGCGCTTATTATTCTCCTGTGAAGGAATTACTAACGCCCCAGCCATGTATCAAATTGTCGATTTGTAATTTGGCCCTAGTTATTGTACTTGTCTAACTCCATTATTCCGGCTCCTCCCGGATTCCCTCCCTCCCGCTGTCGCTGTCCGTCTGTCCTCCCGCCCTCTCTCTCTCTCTCTCTCTCCATCCCTCGCTGGCGTGTGTGTGAGAGAGAGACGCATTGAGAGAGCTGCAGGCGCTGCTTTACGAAGGGGAGTGAGCTCAGCTCAGGGCTGCAGCCTCCCCTCTGCTCCTTCTTTGCCTATTTTAGTCACAGCATCTCCCCACCCTGCCGCTCAGCCGCTGCTCCCTGTCACTGACACAAGTAACTTTCCAGGCGTCTCTGCTGCACATCCAGGTAAGTGAGGGCAAAGCGCGGCCAGGTGAGCGGGGAGGCGCGCACCTACTTGCGCTAAACTTGGGTTAACGGGTGTTCCCTGGTCTGGTGGGATAACATAACTATATAGGGCAACCGTATCCAGGCGCCAATTAATTCCTATGCATTAGTAGGGAAGGGCAGCTAGGTGTGCGGTGTGTGTCCACCTTTCCATGATGTGATTGTGGTTAGTGAAGAGTAAGTAGTGGTAACTAGTAGTTTTGCTTAACCAGTGGGCGGGGCCAGGACTCAGGAGAGAACAATTGTGGTAAGCGGCAGCCTTGGCAGTAACATGAGAGGATGCTGGAAGTGATGAATGTTTCATGAGCTGAGAACCCTCTGCTTCCATAAAGTTTCACACAGACACATGCCTGCTGGGACTAGTCACGGGCATGAGGCTGCACTGCTCTTCATGCTGTAGTACAGTAGTAGCTATACATGATGTCATAGTGCCCAGCTTAGGAGCATGCCAGTCTTGCCCCACCACTGAATCAGCCCTGTCTGACAGGACGCTGTCTTCGACCTATAATACATAGCATAAAGACTGGGCATCTAAAATCTAAATATATACATTCATATATTTGAATATATATAGTATTTTATGGGATCCAAAGCCTAACCTCAAGCATTAGTCAGCCCAGCCAGCTGTAAATAAATCATGAACAATTTGCCTTGTGATAGGGGACATAGGGATAGGGGGAATGTATTTATGTCTATGTTTTATAGGAGAATTTCACCTAAAATGTTTTTTAATGTATTGTATGCTTTAGCTCTGTTAAAGGGATTGTTCACCTTCCAAAACTTTTTTTTCAGTTCAGTTGTTTGCAGATTGTTCTCCAGAAATAAACAGTTTTTTTTTCAATTATGTTCCATTATTTTTTACTGTTTTTTTTTCAAAATCTAAGTTTAAAAGTTGAATGTTCTTGTCTCTGGTGTCTGGCAGCTCAGTAATTCAGGTGTAGAATCTAAACTGTTACAATTTTACATTTAGTTGATACATTTCACAGTAACATCTCTGGGGTATTAGCAACTATTGTATCAATTCTAGCAACTGCCTGTAATGAAACCCAGAGATTCTACTCAGCAGGGACAACAATAAGAAATGTATTCATTAAATGTATCAGTTTAGAACAGTTTTGGATGGTCAGCGACCCCTACCCCCACCCAGAGCTGCTTTATAAGGTAAAAAATTACACTTTGCACTTCAATATTAGAAAAACGGTCACAAATGGAAAATAGACAGTAATTGGAAAAAGTCATTTTTTCTGGTGATCTATCTAAAACTAACTAGTTGTTTGAAGGTGAACAACCCCTTTAAGATATGAAGATCCAAAATATAGAAAGTTCTGTTATCCAGAAAACTCCAGGTCCTGAGCATTCTGGATAACGGGTATCAGGCAGTGGTTAGAATGCCAAGCTGGAAGCCAAGCAATACTGCTCCTTAAAGGCATTGTTCACCTTCAAACAAATAGCTGTTTCCAGATCACCAGAAATAATGACTTTTTCCAATTACTTTCTATTTTCTATTTGTGACCATTTTTATAATATTGAAGTGTAATATGTCATTTTTCACCTTCTAAAGCAGCACTGGGAGGGACCCCCCAAAACTTCTAAATTGATACATTCAGGCTTGGGCCACACAGGAAGATTTCAGGGAGATTAGTCGCCTGGTGACTAATCGCCGCGTCTAATCTCCCTGAATGGCTTGCCACCTGCCAGAAGGCAATTTCGAGCGACTTTGAAAAACGCGTCGCCGAGTGTGAATAGGTGCAGGCAACTTTAGCGCTGGCGGGTGGCAAGCCATTCAGGGAGATTAGTCGACTCAACGACGCGGCGATTAGTCGCCAGGCGACTAATTTCCCTGAAATTTTCCCGTGTGGCCTAGCCCGATACATTTCTTATCTTTGTTCCTGCTGAGCAGAATCCCAGAATTTCATTACAGGCAGCTGCTAGAACTGATACAATAGTTGGTAATACTCCAGAGATGTTGCTGAGAAATGTATCAACTAAATGTTGCAAAATTGTATCAGTTTAGATTCAGCACCTGCATTACTGAGCTGCCAGACTCAAACACCAACATTCAAGTTTTTGGAAAAACAGTAAAAATAAATAAATAATGGAAAGTAATTAAAAAAAACTCTTTTTATTTCTGGGGAATAATCTGCAAACAACTGAACTGAAAAAAAGTGTTTGGAAGATTTTTAACTTTTAACTCTGCTAGAAAATCATGTTAACTACAAGTGCCCATACTTTACTAATGAGAGGTCTACTTTTAGTGATGTTGTCCCACTATGAACTACATCCACAAAAACATTGTTAGCATTCTGTTCCAGTGAAAACATTACTTTATTGATTTACGAGCAAGCGTTGGTTTAACCAACAACTATTTATTATGTAACTTTTCTAAATAAACTGTAATGAATATCTGAATGAAAAGAATTAAACAGGAGGCAGATTAAATCAAGCTGCTTGTTGACAGTGTCTTGAGATCTACCGATCACCAGCTAAGGGTAGGGACAGACAGGGAGATTCGGGGAGATTTTGTCGCCTGGTGTTTTTAGCAGGCGACAATCTCCCCGAATTTCCTTCTCCCTGTCTGCCAATCGTTCCTGGGACAAAGCGCCAGCGCCTGTGCAGACGCGGCGCGGCGCAAATATATATTTGGATCAAGTAGAAAGTACTGTTTTATCATTACAGAGAAATCATTTGTATATATCTTTCAATGATATATACAAGAACATATATGTATACACACAATCACTGTGTATTGTATCAGTCCATAATTAACCTCCAGAGGGCTGATTACAGCTAATCACTGTGTATGTGGATTTCCTCTACTGCCCCAAATGACTTCCAGTGTGTCATCAAAAGCTGCCATTATGGACAGTGTAAGGGGCATAAGTAATGTTAATATTAAAGTAACTCAAATTAATTTATATTTCTTCAGAAAGTGTACAATTCTGTGTAGTCTACATCTACAGGCCTGTGTGCAAAATTTGACATGGTCCCCTTTTCAATACCCCTGCCAATTGCTCCTTACTGACACTGCACACTGCCACTGGGCCCAAGGGGGACAGACCTTGATGTATTAGTATCCCTTGGCCCCTGGTAGTTCTACCACCAGTGTTGGACTGGGCTGGCGGGACACCGGGAAAATACCCGGTGGGCCCACAGCCCTTGTGGGCCCTGCCAGCCCAGATCCACACTTGCAGGCCCACAGGGCTGCTAGCTAGGGCCCCCCTTCCAACCCCTGGACTCCACAGCTGCTGCGGGCCGCCACTGAGTGTGTGCGCGCAATATCCCCTGTGCAGGTGCGCACAAGCACTACATAGTGGGCACCAGGCGTGCGCATAAGTGCATTCTTTTGGCGGAGCGGCAGCACAGCGGAGGGGGGCGTTGCTTACGCACTCAGTGGCGCACCACAGTAGTTGTGGGGTCTGGGGGTCGGAAGGGGGGCCTGGCTAGCAGCACTGGTGGGCTGTGGCCCTCCAGTCCACCCTGTCTACCACTGCTATTTTGGATATATGGTATAGTGTTAGTAGCATTTCTTGAGCCACAGCTATATATTATTTATGCACAGCTATATATTATTGTCTGCTTTACTGAATTGATGAATTGAAACATTTTAAATGATTTGCTGTGATCCTTACAGCTTTCAGCGTCTCTAGACATGGGTTTAATTTTCATGCTATTTATTGTTCACGCATGAACAGCTTGAAAATAATATATTTTTTTCTTTTTGTATGTCATTTACAACACTGAGAACAGTGCAGGAAGGCCTTGATGTATTTCAGCAAAAGATTCTCATGACCTTGTACCACTTATCACCTTGTCATTTAGGCACCAAAAATAAAGTTGTAATCACTAGTTATCTGTGAGGCAGTGTCCATGGCAGGGTTTTGTGCAGTGCCACATAAGATTGTTAGAATTGCAAAAGTAACAAAAGTATTGAAGGAAAAAAGGATAATAAAAAAAAGAAATAAAGCTAATATGTTTCCTGCTGTTATTGATGTTAGGCGTCACAGAGGAGTTCTGATACCACCTAGAGGCGCAAGGTCAAACTCTGAGTAGATAGCACTTTTATTTCAAAGGCCTTGCAAAAGGTAATCATTTCAGAGTTCTTTTGTATCTGAAGCGTGTTTGGTATTACTTTGCAAAAAAGTACGCCTTAGAAGTGCACTGCAGTAGCTTTGTTTGAAAATGTATTCTGCCTATTCTTTTAGGTTTTTTTCTTGCTTATCTCTGTTATGAAGAGAGTTTGCTTAAAGGGCATGCAGTATGCAGTAAAAAAGATACTGGAACCCCAAACCGGAATGCGGGCTCTATCAGCCCGCACCTTCGGTTGGGGCCATTTTTTTTGGGCCATAGGTGCCCTTTAAGGGCTAGAGCAGACGGGGAGATTCGGGGGCATTTTGTCGCCTGGCGACTTGTAGCCGCGACTTGTAGCCCCCGAACCTCCCCGAATAGACAGGACCTGGGGCGCACCGGCGTTACTTAAAAACGCCTGCGCCTATTCACACGCAGCGGCGCGATTTGTGGAATCGCTCCAAATTGACTCGCGATAATGAGCTCTGTATAAATAAACCCCTCTCATCTTTCACTTGCAGCTTGTATCTCAGACAGGGATGAGTTCACTATATCGGATGTTTACCAGGAAAATATAGTTTAATTAGCTGCCTTCTATTGCTCACTAAAACAACAGAAGTTGACAAAATGAAAGAATGGGTATAGAATCTCTTATCCAGAAATCCCATATTCTGGAAACTCTGAATAATTTGCAGTATTATAATAATAGTGCCTTGTACTGTATCTCAACTGAGCTGCATGAGACCATATGCATAATTGCATACTGGTGGCAAAACAATCCTACTGGATATATTTAGGGGCAGATTTACAAAGCTTGGGTGAAGGAAATATTTGTTTTTGGGCTACTTCGACCATCAAATTTGCAAAATTCAATAGAATGAAATGATTCGAATATGAAAATCGTTCGACCATTTGATAGTCGAAGTACTTGCCCTTTAAAAATGTATTCGATTTCCTACTTCGCCAGACTAAACCTACCGAGCTGCTATATTTGCCTATGGGAAGCTCCCATAGGCTTTTTCTAAGTTTTTATTTTCGGCAGGCGAATTTTCGCTGGGGTTTCGCGAATATATTCGCCAGCAGCGAATCGCGGGAATTCGCTGCAAATTAGTGCCTGCCGAATAAATTCACCCATCACTATTCATGAACTCTGGCAGGATCTCTAGCATGTACTGTTAAAATAGAGACTGTGCTTAAGGTCAAAATCTAACACAACATCTAGTAGCAGGAGCAACAATTTCTGTTAAAATGAAACAGTTTTTGATTTAAATGGAAATAAGCAGTTACCTTACTGTAATTTATATAGATGTATTGAGTCTGAATTAATTTTCAAACACGTGTATGAATAGCAGCATCCAGTTAAGTGATGGGTTTTATTCATACAGCACAGTTTAATCAGAGATCAGACAATGAAATATTAATCTTAGAATGTGTTTTCTTTCTACATATATTTCTTTCTTATGGGATCAAACTCATAAATGAAAGAGAATCAATTGTTACATTTCTGTATTTTGTAGAATATTATGTTTTTCCTATATAAACTGTTGTATTATAAAGCATCAAGACAGAGCTATTTTTCTGGTACATACATTGATATTTTGCAATAAACATTTTTCTGTAGGACGCAAATTACATTATTTACCTTTTAGGGTGAATATAAACTAAACAATACATTCAAAATTAAGAAAAATTTAATGTAGAGACGAATCTTTAGCAGTGATAGTAGAAAATTCAAAATTATAGCTGGAGAGAACTGAATGACAGGGTTTTATGCCTATTATTTTGCAAAGAAAAACTTTTTTTTGGATGCAGATTGTGTTTTGTAAGGGCAAGTAAAGCACTATACACTGCACAATTAAATCACTACAAACACCACTAAACATATTCTCCCTATACCCCTATCAAAGAGTAAATCTAAAGTTCACCAGCTACTAATATATTTTATACAAACAAGCTGCCTTATAGTCATGGGGCAGCCATTCAAGCTGGCAAAAGGAGAAAAGGCACAGGTTACATAGCAGATAACACACCATTGTATTGGGCATATTGTATTATGTGCTATGTAACCTATGCATTTATCCTATTTCCAGTTCGAATGGCTGCCCCCATGGCTACACAGCATCTTACACACAGCTTTTATCAGTGCATGTTAACAGTATATTATATGTTAATTACTTTAAAGGAGACCTTTTATAAAACCTTCATATTCAGATATATTAATCTTACTTCCTCAAAACATGTAATGATGCAGAAAGAAAAACGCTGACTCTGTATGCTGTTAAATTCTCCCTTCATTTGCTGCTGGGGATGGGAATTGTCAGACAGTCCGTAACCGCTTTGCAGGGAAACAGTCATACATTCAAATAGCAGGGGGATCCCCACCTCACTTCCCAGGACTCGAGCAGTTTCCCTGTAAAACAGCCAGTGACCATGTAGATATTTGTATCCACAGATCCAGTGCAGTCTGTATATTCTGATTATTAATCAGACTTGCTGTATTGGCTTCTATGGCAGATATTATTTGACTTGTGCTGTTTTGATCATTTATGACGATCCCTAAGTTTAGCCTTCCCAACTGAAGCCCAGACCACACTGAGCATGTGCGGAGTCTTGATATTGCAGAGATGTCTAACAAAGTTACAAGATGACAGCCCCCTGTGCCAACTTTGAAAGCATAAATCATTTGTCTTATTAGGCTTCTGGTACAGTAAGTTAATGTTTATATTTAGTATACAAATACAGCATTATTGTATTTTATTTGCCCTTTAAACAACCAGGCAGAGAAGGGGTTAAATGAACAGGGCAGAGAAGGAGAGAAACAAACACTGCAGGGAGGGGTTAAATAAACAGGACAGAGAGGGAGACAAATGAATAGTGCAGGGAAGGGAGAGGGGGAAAGGAACAGGATAGAGGGGGACAAAAAAGAGCAGTTCAAGGAAGGAAAAACCAGCAGTAAGGGTTAACAGATGTCTGCAGGGAAGGACTGAGTGTGACAGCACAAACACCCACTCCTCCCTTAGTGGCTGCTGCTCTGTAACTTAAAGGGATACTGTCATGGGAAAACATGTTTTTTTCAAAATGCATCAGTTAATAGTGCTGCTCCAGCAGAATTCTGCTCTGAAATCCAGAAGAGCAAGACTTTTTCTATATTCAATTTTGAAATCTGACATGGGGCTAGACATATTGTCAGTTTCCCAGCTGGTGTGTTTTGAAAAAACATGTTATCCCATTACAGTATCCCTTTAAGCAGAAGAGTCTGATACTGGAAAGTCCTGTACAGGAGGTTGCAAAGTGGGAGGGTTGATCACAATTTTCAAGCTAATACAGATGTTTTTGATACTAAAGGTATTACAATAAAAACGATTTCTTCTCTTTTATTTTACATGTTTGATGCATTGTGAAAATTAATGCTATATGTCCACTTTAAAACACTTTCTTTTTTTGGTCTTTCACCCATTGATAAATGTGCCCCTAAAAATCCTTTGAGTGGTATAATTTCACTTGGGCAGACTGTGGCAAGCACTATTTGATACATTGGTCCCCTAGCTGATTAAAAGAACCTGAGGAGAGATGACTCTTATTACAGTGTCAAACTCAGAGAAGAGTGAGGGATAAACAAACACTGCTGTCAACTGCAATTACATTTACAAGTAACTGTAAACCGTTTAAATGTATAATTTATGGACTTTGCTTAGAATTGCTTTTTTTCATAGCATTTTGTGAGAGAGACCATAAAAATGTTTAGTATAGGTATGAAGACAAAAAGGAACACCAAGAGCCCCAATAGTGTAATATGTTTTTACAGGGAGTAATGATAGAGTAAACAAATTAATACTCACAAGCCAGGGTTACCAATAGGCAACCA
>CM044439.1:85004127-85023909 GCA_024363595.1 Xenopus borealis
GCAAAAAAGGTTGGGGACCCCTGCCCTAAAGAGTCAGCATGGGTTGTACACACACAGCCATCTTGCTCCACATGTAGCTGTCATTATTAATCTTACACAAAATAATGCAAAAGGGACAAACCATATTTTTTTTATTGAAAAAATTGTTGCAGTGACAGTTGATCATCATAGAATTCTCATACAAACAGATAACTTATTGGTATAAGGATGCTTTGCCTGGGTTTCAAGGTTAATCAAGGGGTGATTGCCCAAAACAATGGAATCATTTTTACTGCAAAGTCAGAACGTTCACAGAGGAGTCAGGTGAAAGCCTCATTCCTTGGGGATCCATGGCTGTGACTACTGTGACCTTTCAAATGCTTTGAAAGACAAAATGTAAAAGCAGTGGCTTAGATAAAAGTGTAACTATAACTACTAGCTTTGAGAAAACATCAGAACGGGGGCAATACGAAGTAGGTAGACACTGTCAGAAATGACTTTTATTTGAAGGGCAAATTAGAAAAAAAAAAAAGTCACACAGTAAATGCTGCAGCTAAATGCTGATTTAGAAAGCCACTTCATTCCATAGAACACATGCCATGCCTGGCCTAATTTTATTTGCAGTTATGTGCCGCTTTATCAGAAGCACTGAGTGATTGCTTTATCTTATCATTGTGTATGTAGAGGGCTTTCATTTTAGCACCCATGCTGTGATCAAGTCTTGTCTCAGAGGGACGTGTATAGAATGAAAAAGAGAACGCCATTGATTTTCCCCACCGTATTTTTCATTGTAAATACATTCCCTGCATTATCTTGCTACTTCTGTATGTTGTTAATGTTAGATTTAATATTAGAGGGGGTTCTTTCCTCGGTTTCTATCCTTAATGCCAGGAGTGGCTGATTCTTAGACTTTGCATAAACACAGGCCGGGAATAAGCTCCTACGTTGGCATCAGCCTTTTCCTGTGCATGCACACAGATCCAATGCATCAGCCCAGCTGAAGGCATACAGAGTGGATCTCAGGTCTAAAATACACAAATGTGCATTTTGGCACCAAATCTGCTCTGTGTGCTTGCATCAGGACTGAAGCTATAGATCTGGGTGCAGGCACAGGAAAAGGATGATGTCGGCATAGGGGCTGATTCTCAGCCTATGTCTAGCATTAGTCTAAATGAGAACTAAACCTTAAAAGATGGATAGAGGTATGCCATATTTTATATACTGAATGTACTGTACCATCCTAAAGTGATGTTGGATGGACTATGTTTTTGATCACTGCATCAATCAAGGAGTGTCCTGCCCAGATTTCCTAATTTTGGAAAACAGCTGTACAACTCAAAAATCTCCTCAAAATCCCTTCAATCAGCCTATCTTCCTTATCCTACTTTCGTAAACTCAGAGAGGAGATTAGAGTATGTAGTAGCCCCAATACTGCAAAAATATAGAAGTTCAGAAGTGTTCTCTGATTGGAGGTATATTGACTGGAGGCATATCAGAGGCCATTTAAGTCTTCCTACTCTTCCTAGTAGTAGGTGCAGTGACAGTCTGGGGCATTTTCAAAAGAGGGGCACCTGTCACCTTAAACTACAGCATGACTCATCATACTCCTCCCATTCGGTATCAGGTTCTCTCTAAAGGTGGCCATACACGGCAGATAAAAGCTGCCGACAGACTTTGTCGGCAGCTTATCGGCCCGTGTGGGGGGCCCTCCGACGGGCTTTCCCGATCGATATCTGGCCGAAAGTCGGCCAGATGTTGATCGGGCAGGATTAAAAATCCTGTTGGATCGCGGCCGCATCTGTTCATTGATGCGGTCCCGCGATCCGACCTCCCGTACTGATCCGAACGTTGGGCCCTAGGGCACACGATCGGATCAGCCCAATATCGCCCACCTCAAGGTGGGCATATAGGGGAGAGATCCGCTCGTTTGGCAACATGGCCAAACGAGCAGATCTCTATGTGTATGGCCACCTTTACTATGTTAAAGATTCCCACAACCATGGTTTCATGAAGTGAACTAGGAGCAGAAAATCCTCCCATGACTCTGCTCACTCGAGAGCTTTCCAGGTTGATCAAATGGCCAACCATGCATCCCACTTACATTGTGGCCATGGTGCCTGGTTTAGCTAAACCATATTCAATGTCTGTGCCATCCACATAGGTGCTCCATATAGCTGCAGCCTCCTTCCATCACTTTGCCAGCAAAGACCCAAGATCAAATATACCTCTGTGTGGAGCAAACTCCCATCTGACCTGTGGCTTGCTCAATAGTAAAACTGGATTGCAAAGTTTTTCATCATACCATTTCATCTCTGCTCTTCCAACATCTTAATTACCCAACCAGAAATTTAGTGAAGATAGGGTTACATTTGTTCGGCATAATAGTACAAACTTACATGTGGAGATGCAGTGCCACAGCCATTGTAGACTCCCAATAGTTTTAAGCACAATGTAACCCAGGTCTAGTCACCCACAGCAGTCAATGAGATATTAACACTCTAGAAAGACACAAGAATTGAATTATCTTAATAATTAATTAAGTACATTATTCCAGTGATTATGTAGGCTGTACATTTAATATGTGACATCATAATTTTTCTCCAGATGTTTGCTATACACAGTGTTGGTAATTAGTGCTCAAATTGTACAGTAACACATCTGTTATCTCGTCCTCCTCTTCAGAATGAAGGTGTCCTATCGAGGCCATTTTCTGCATGCAATATCTGCAAATGCTTACATTGATTCTCCTGAATTTCGATCAACAGAAATGAATCGTGGGGAAACATTTCAGGTAATTCATTGAGCTGTGAGACTTGTTTGTCTTTTTCTGATGCAGACTGTCACAGGTAGATTGTATTTTTATGAATTCTAGATATGTTTGATATCTGCTGCCTGTAGAAACATGTTTAAATTGCTATTGGAACACTGAAATAAAAAATGTTACTGAAAAAACAGATATCTGTTTTAAGCACTGTCCTGTAGCAGAAATGTCATCTTACAGTGATTTAGTAATTCCTTAGAAATTGAATTACACTTGGCAAAGAATAGTCTGTTTCATTGTTATCTCGGATACTGTATGTGCCTTGGGTCCTAGAGCCCCCACTTTTGCTACTAGGGTGGTATCACTCAGCCCGTATCTCCACTTCACAGTGCTGCAATAAATACTGGAACTGTTCAATAACATGAGCTGGCAGGGGAAGCTAGATTTTTGTAGCACAAACTAGCACAGACGAATCTGCTGCAAATGGTGCTTTTAATCCTGAACACGACATCTTTCGAGGTCTCAATCTTTATCAAGTGTAAATGGGGCAGATTTACTAAGGTCGAATTTCAAAGTGCTAAAACTTCAAAATTCAACCAACGAATTCAAAAACTTCGACTATCAAAGGTTTTATTTAAAAATTTGGCCATTTTCAATCAAAGTAAAATCGTTCGATCGTAGAAATCTTTCGAATTGGTCAATTTGAACAATTTAGGTTTAAAAATAAAAAACTTTGAGTTCTTAAAACTCAGCCAAATTTTGGCTATAGGTTCTAGGCGATCCCCATAGGCTAACATAGCAATTCAGCAGGTTTAAGGTGGTTTACGTTTTTTTTAAAGGGACAGTACTTCGAAATTTTTCTATTTTAATCGAATTTTGGGCTATTCGATAGTCGAAGTAGCCCAAAATTACTTTGAAATTCGAATTTTAAAATTCG
Organism: Xenopus borealis; assembly: GCA_024363595.1. Lineage (NCBI taxonomy): Eukaryota > Metazoa > Chordata > Amphibia > Anura > Pipidae > Xenopus > Xenopus borealis. The sequence continues at coordinate 85,007,805 of CM044439.1, forward strand.
GATTTAAATTCACTTTGATCTTTAGTAAATGTGCCCCTTGATTCCTAAACAAATAAGTGTATTTTTTTCGTTGTTGTAATATCAGTGTTTAGGCAGCAATCTCAGGTAATTTTGCCTGGTCATGTGGATTTTTACTATTGAGTGCTGTTCTTAGATCTACCAGGCAGCTGTTATCTTGTGTTAGGGAGCTGTTATCTGGTTACCTTCTCATTGTTCTTTTTTTAGGTTGCTGGGGGGAGGGGGAGGTGGGTGATATCACTCAAATGTGCAGTACGGCAGTAATGAGTGACTGAAGTTTATCAGAACACAAGTCACATGACTGGGGGCTCCTGGGAAACACTGACAATGTCTAACCCCATGCCAGATTTCAAAATTAAACTGATTTCAGTGCAGAAATCTGCTGGAGCAGCATTATTAACTGATGAATTTTGGAAAAAAAAACATGTTTTCGAATGCAGTATCCCTTTAAGGACTTGTACAATGTAATCCGTTTGATTGCGAAGGTTTAATGGTTGGGGGAGGGGACTAGGCCCCTGGGTACATAACTGTCCAGACAGCTGGGTTGCTGGTAGCATTAGTTTTAAAGTGGGAAGCCATGGTGGTTGTGGGGGAGGGGCATATAATAGCAGGGGGCTTGCCTTAGTTGCCTTTTCCTTTTTGACCTGGCTCTGGTGACAAATAACCTAAGTAATCCTCAACCTTAGATTGTCACTGGGAAAACAGTAGTGTGCTTGAGACAATGGCTCTCATGTACTTGCCAAGGAACTTCCATTTGACTGCAATTGGAAAGGGACCATTGAAATGATCTGCATTTGAATGACTTACTCCACATCTGCCATAGCCATTTCTTGAGTTTATAAATGGATAATACCCCTGCCAAAACAACCTAAATATCAGCTGCACATATGTGTACATTTCGCTATATAACCATATACTTTGCTTTACTTGGGCAAATGAATGAAAGCCTCCAACTAAGCAAGTGATATCTTAAAATATATCAACTACAGCTAATGAATACAATTCAGTGGCAGTTTCACCTCTAAGCCAATTTTCGTGATTAAAGGCTGCAATATTTATCAACTTCTGTAACATTTTTCATGAGAATGGATGTGTTCATTTTGAGCATTGTTTATCAACTTGCAATGAACATTCTGGGCAGCAAATCTGTTTTATTCTGTCAGTCCGTGGTCGAATCAAATTCAGGTTATTTATTGAATGCATTTATTATACATCAGTTAGCTTGCTCAGGAAAAATGACTATTGATAAAGATATCAGTCAGACAAATGATGCCACGAGGATGGCAGATACAGTTTTCATTAACAAACCCACATGAAATATCACCCCCTTCTTTTATATCAAAGGGCATATATGTAAAATGCTACGGTACAATACTTTTATTTACTAGGAGAAAATTATTACTTGTGCGTGCTTTGATTATGTGATGAAATAGACATATAGCCAATAATGAAGGATATGCAAGCATATACTGTGAATTTAGTCCAGATTAAGATAAATATTAGACTCTCCAAAGCTCAATTATTTCAGTGGGAAGTTACTGCCTTTATCCTTCCCAACATGAGGCAATATACATTCCATCAGAAACGACTCCTCGCACCCAAGCAAAATATGCTATCAGTGCTAAAAATGTATGGCATCATTTAATAACAAATTGTTATTGGTAGGATAAAAAAAATTGAAAAAACGAGTGAAAGATGATTTTCTTAAAGGGATACTGTCATGGGAATTTTTTCCCCAAAATGCATCAGTTAATAGTGCTGTTACAGAAGAATTCTGCATTGGAATCCATTTCTCCAAAGAGCAAACAGATTTTTTAATATTTCATTTTAAAATCTAACATGGGGCTAGACATATTGTCAATTTCCCAGCTGCCCCAAGTCATGTGACTTGTGCTCTGATTAATTTCAATCACTCTTTACTGCTGTACTGCTGTACTGTAAGTTGGAGTGATATCACCCCCACCCAGCAGCCTAACAAAAGAAAAATGAGAAGGTGACCAGATAACAGCTCCCTAACACAAGATAACAGCTGCCTGGTAGATCTAAGAACAGCACTCAATAGTAAAAACCAACCCTTGTCCCACAGCGTACTATTCAGTTACTTTGAGAAGGAAAAACAACAGCCTGCCAGAAAGCGGTTCCCTCCTAAAGTGCTGGCACAAGTCACATGACTGGAGCAGCTGGGAAATTGACAAAATGGCTAGCCCCATGTCAGATTTTAAAAATAAAATATAAAAATCTGTTTGCTCTTTTGAGAAATGGATTTCAGTGCAGAAGTCTACTGGAGCAGCACTGATGTGTTTTTTAAAAAAAAAAACATGTATTCCCATGACAGTTTCCCTTTAACTTGGCTAGCTCCCCTTTTGTTCATTTTTACCTTATTACTATATAAACTTGTGAACAAATCTAAGACCAGATTCAATTTTAGGAGGAAAGATTATTTCCTTATTCAATTGCAGATTGTCCCATAGAGCCAGAGGCAATTCAGCGAGATAAATGTATCTCCCTGTTTATCACATAAGAACTCTATTGAAGTCAAGGGGAAAACTGGAACTAAATCTGATTTAAGCTTTCACGTGATAAACCATAAAATAACGGTTTCTCGTTGATTTTGGCTCTTAATATGAAACCATAAAAGAGAATCTGGTTTAATTTTTTAATATTTGTGCCTTTTGTTTTATTAGGTCACTATCACTGCAGATGACAACTGTGTGTTTTTATGCTGGTCTCGAGAAAGGCTAACCTATTTTTTAGAATCTGAACCTTTTCTTTATGAGATCTTTAAATATTTGATTGGTAAAGACATTACAACCAAACTATACTCGCTCAATGATCCCACACTGGGAAAGGTAAGAGTCATTTCTAATAGTATTTGCAATTTGTGTTTCCTTATGCAAGGGGGCAACAAATGGGTCTACCCAATATTTAAGACCCATTTGTTTTCCCGTAAATACGAATATTGGGCTTTGATCACTGCTTTTCTGGTGTCATTTTTAGGGGGTGTCAGGGGAAGGTTACCTTTCCTGGGGTAAAGTTTAGTATTTGGCCCACCTGGAAACAACACAGCAGTTTTCATTGCAGCATTAAAGGAGCAGTAACACCAACAAATGAAAGTATTATTGCCCTGCCCTAAAACTCATCTTTTTGCTTCAGAAACACTACTATAGTTCATATAAACAAGCTGCTGTGTATCAATGGTAGAAATTGCAAAAAGGCTATATGGCACAGGTTAAATAGTGGATAACAGACAACAGCACTATGTTCTACAGAGCTTATCTGCTATCTGCTGTATAACCTGCGCCTTTATTCCTTCGAATGGCTCAGGTTACACAGTGCGTGCATAGTGATGTCATTACTGTCAGGCCACCCACTGTATTATAATAAATGTAGCAGCTCCTGTTGTAAAATATGAGGGCAGAATCCATGTAGTCTTCTCAGATTATAATGCTGCCCACTTTTAAATGGTTAAAACTGCCAATCTTCCCCCAACTATGGTTTGATAGGTTTTCTTATTAGCTAGTTGGTTAAAGTATGAATGCCCAAATGAAGGGCCCAATTGGCTTGTAATTGCTATTATGTGATATGTAACAGTTGGAAATACACCTGGTGCCCCTTGGCAACTGTTCAGCCATTGACTACATTACAACACACTGACAGAACTATTATGTAGACACAAGATGCATTTTGAATTGATCTTTAGAAAGAACTATGTGAAGAGTTTAAAAGGTATTGGATTAAAGTCTAATGTTAAAGTAAATGCATTAATGGGGATTTTCACCTTTCAGCCAATAGTCTGAAGTTTGTAATTGATCTTTATTATTTTAAATGTTTCTTGTAAAGATATAAAGATATGACACACAGAAGCGGTGGATCAGCGCTGCTCAAACTCTCTCGGCTCTCTCCCCTCTTGTGGGATTGACAACACACTCAGTGTAAAGATATGCAAGCTGCGGAATAAGGAAGTTCAGGACTCAATCTGCACATGCCTTCTCTCTGCTGCTTCATTTGCATATTTTTGAGCAGATTAGCTCAATCTTCCCAGCCAAGTGAAATATAATAAATTAAAAAATTTAAAAAAATGTATGACATGGGCTGTTAAATTAGGACTATTGCCAGAAGGTGACCATCTCCTTTAACTTTTATAAATTGGTCATGGCAAGCTATTATCAAGGGGTCATCATGCATTCCATAGCAGGATAAAAGGAAAGGATAGGCTCTGAGAAATATTCTCAAAGACATATGAACTATGGAATTTCTTTTGTTCTACATCTGTACAGAAGAAAAAGCTAGACACTCAGCCTAGTCTCTGCTCCCAGCTGTCTGTAATGGAGATGAGAAACAGTTTGGCCAGCACAAGTGACAATGAAGATGGCTTGCAGAACTTTCTGAGAGGAACCTCTACTGCACCATCACAGCGTAAGTAGCACACGTGTCCATGTTTTATATAATCACAAATAAAAATAGGGTTAGTATGAAGCAGGAATAAGTGTTTATTTTATAACTGAAGGCATAAGATGGCAACTCTCCTACTTGCACAGATTTCAGTAAAACTTTAATTTTGTCATAGAAACATAATGTGGCTCATTTATAAACACTAGGCAAATTTGAACCTGGGCAGTAACCCATAGTAACAAATCAGTGATTGGCTTTTGCAGGTTGAACACTGAAGCAATCATCTGATTGGTTGCCATGGATTACTGCCCAGGAGCAAATTGCCCATTGTTTATAAATGTGCCCCACTGTGTGCTAAAAGCTACTGTAGAATGCTTTGGAAACTGAAATCAGATTGGACTGAACAAGTGAACTAACACATCAGGTTTGTTTTTTGTTTCTGAGTCCTTTCGTTCTCATAACAAAAATCAACCATACTGTATTACCTATAAGTTTAATCTGTAGAGGAATGTTCAGTTTTATGACAGGTTTAAGACTTGTTCAAAGTGGAAAGGAACAAATAAAATGGGGCTAATTCATGGGTCAACGTTATTTAGTAGCTGAAATAACAGCAAGAAAGTGCACAGAGCATCACTCTATAGACTGTAAATTGCCTGTAAACTAACATATGTCAGATGATAGTGGCCTGACGCAGCATCATGTGTTTCAAGGCTATCTTTACCTGAGAAGCACAGACAAGGAGCACTTGTTAGGCTATTTAGGCTGCTTTGGTCTCTGGTCACTCGCTTTCAGGCTACTAAAAATGCATCCCACAAAGTACCCAAATTAGCCTCTTCAGCAAAGCTGATATTGTTATGTTAGCATTACACTGCAAAGTGCTTACATAATAAACTGCAGATAAGATAAGTCAGCTAGTATGGTAGATCACCTTAGTTCAAAATTCGATCATAAAGCACAACTTTTAAGATATATCCAGATTCTAGGTCTGTGGATCAGATTTGAAAAAGGGTGGTATTACTAGATGGAATTTTTGGGCAGACTAGGGGCGTTACTGTTTATAACTGGGGTGACAATTTCACCCTTCACCTTTTGACGAAGGGAGCAGCTTAAGTTTTTTTTTTTGTTGTTTTTTAAAATGAATATAATGATTACTCAATAATAAATTATAATAATAGGAAATACAGTAATTTTAAATATCACACTTCAATTATAAACACATTTTCATTACCTCTTGCCAAATTTCAAGTACTGGCCATAAACAAAGAAAGATTAATTTAGACAGGTCACCAGAGCCAACAGCCACTGACTGCATTAATGTCTTGCAATTTTCTGCCAAGGTCTTAATCATTTTAGGTCTATGTACAGGCCAGAAGGCTCCTACCTCATGCATTGAAGGCTGAGTGAGCAGCCAGTGTCTGCTTTTATAGGTACACCTGTTCAGGCTGTGTAAGAGATCAGATTTATTTTCCATGTATGTGATTTTGATGTTTATCTCCCACAATCCTTAAGCACCCAAATATTTAAACATGGTTCCTGATATTTGTTTATAGTTTAAATATCTCTGTCAAGGCCAGACGGGGAGATTCGGGGGAGATCTGGCGACTTCTCGCCACGACGAATCTCCCCCGAATCTCCCGGAATAGCTAAGCAGCGCTAGTTAGCTATTCCGGGAGATTCGTCACGGCGAGAAGTCGCCAGGCGACAGATCTCCCCCCGTCTGGCCTTGCCCTTAACCATAAAATTAAATTGTCAACTCAGCGGTAATACGTGTAAATTGCTTGTTATTTGATTAAAATAACTAACCATCTGCTTTTATATTAAGGAAATAACCAGCAAGAGTTCTATAATGCATATGGAGTGGGTCCTTTGTCGCATGCTGTTTTCTGTTGATTACTTCTGTTAAAAACAAAGAATCATTCATAAGGTATTGACTGATCATTTTAGAGTTGATTTATTTTGAGCTTTTATCTCCTAAATTCTTCCTTACAGTTTAAATGAAAACAAGTTACCCTAAACGGAATGGCACACATCGCTATTGCAGACAATAAATAAAATGTCGACAATCTCCTGATAGACAAGTGCTCCCTTGCTTGCAGGCAATTGACAATCAAATGAATAAGGGGTAATACTTAGTGCTTTGTCATCCATTGCATCCATTTTAAAATAGCTGCAATGGCAACATGTGCCATTTCTGGTATAAATTAAACACACTAAATACTACTACTTCTGTAGAGTTTTTCTTAAATAAAAGTATTTCAATAAAAAATTTGAGAGGGATGCTTCTGAACATGTGGCCATACACATGTCAATAAAGGTGCCAAATTGGCCCCTCCAGACTACCTGCCAGATATCTGGCTGAAATTGGACAGTATAAAAAGTCTGATCTGGCATGGACCACATCTGCTCATGTTGGTGTTAAAATTGCCTAAAGATCCACGTTTGGTAAAATTGCAAAATGAACTGATCTTAAAGTGTATTCCCATTTATGCTTAAAAAGTTGGTAGATGATGAGCTGACCGATATCAGCAAGACTTGAATATCAATCAGCCCTCAAGTCCTTGTATGGTAAATATGCATCTGCTTATGATATAAACATTTTTCCTGATAAGTAAAACAACTTTCATATGATAGGTGCCACTAAAGATAACTAAAAGGATTTTTTAAAGTCTAGCATGTAAACTTAAATGATGGGCAAAAATGACCCAAGATGACCACAGGGTTTCCATTTACATGACCACCCGTGTGAAACTATGCAAGTCATAGCACTTAAGTGTTCTAGTTTCTGATTGTTAAAGGGATCATGTCATGGGAAAACATGTTTTTTTCAAAACGCATCAGTTAATAGTGCTGCTCCAGTAGAATTCTGCACTGAAATCCATTTCTCAAAAGAGCAAACAGATTTTTGTTATTTTAAGTTTTGAAATCTGACACAGGGCTAGACATTTTGTCAATTTCCCAGCTGCCCCATGTCATGTGACTTGTGCTAGCACTTTAGGAGGGAACTGCTTTCTGGCAGGCTGTTGTTTTTCCTTCTCAATGTAACTGAAGGAGCCACAGTGGGATATGGGTTTTTACTATTGAGTGTTGTTCTTAGATCTACCAGGCAGCTGTTATCTTGTGATAGGGAGCTGCTATCTGGTTACCTTCCCATTGTTCTGTTGTTAGGCTGCTGGGGGGGAGGGGTGATATCACTCCAACTTGCAGTACAGCAGTAAAGAGTGACTGAAGTTTATCAGATCACAAGTCACATGACTTGGGGCAGCTGGGAAAGTGACAAAATGTCTAGCCCCATGTCAGATTTCAAGACGAAATATAAAAAATATGTTTTCTCTTTTGAGAAATGGATTTCAGAGCAGAATTCTGCTGGAGCAGCACTATTAATTGAGGCTTTTTGAAAATAAAACATGTTTTCTCATGCTAGTATCCCTTTAACATGACATTATAGGAATATCTGTTTTCCATAAAATGGTAAATCCTTAACTAGCTGGATAATATACCCCATACCTGTATTTTACTTAAAATGAATGATAACATTTACAGCACTTGATAGAGGCCATACATTGCATTTGTATAGCCTGACCATTTCAGTCAATACTTGTTATAACATTAGCAGAGGTTTGTGGTCATATAGTATTGAAAATACCTCTGTGCAATTAAGAATTTTTTCACTGGGTATAGTTTTACCCCCCACCCCCCATGCCTTATGTCACAGTTTAGTAAACTGCTTTAAAACCTTTTATTTGTTTTTGTACTTTCCCAGGGTATATTTATAATAAGTGTTACATCTCATGCCTTTTTAGTCTTATGAATTGCCAGAACTATTTGTGGGTGGTAAACCTGTCTAGGGTTCAACCATTATGAAAAAAGGGGGTGTAGTCTAAGGGAATGTTTATTGCAGTTTGATTGCTCACTGTGACTCTCATTAGCAGCTCCTTGCCTCTCCTTTTCTTTTAACTTGGTATATGTCTGGCACTAACCCTGCTAGACAGGGGTGTTGGATGGTCTGAGAGTCCGTTTAGTGAAACTGAGATCCTGAGAAAAGGAAAATGTTTAGGGTCAGTCCACACGAGGAGATTCAGGGAGATTAGTCGCCCCAGCGACAAATCACCTCTTCTTTGAGTCGACTAATCTCTCTGAACTGATTCCCCCTGTCTTGTGGCGGTTAAAATGAGAATTGCCTGCGACAATTCACATGCGGTGCTTCATTTTCCAAAATCGCCCAAAGTTTCCTCGTGAGGCAACTTCGGGCAATTTCGGAAAACGAAGCGTTGTGTGTGAATTGCCGCAGGCGATTTTAATTTTTACTGCCGCAAGACAGGGGGAAGCGGTTCGGGGAGATTAGACGACTCTAAGAACAGGCGATTTGTCGCTGGGGCGACTAATCTCCCCAAAACTCCTTGTGTGTACCCTTAATGTGTGTTTGTGCATGCTTGGTGTTAAAAATATTTTGCTCCCAATTTTGCCAAAAGGAGTGCATAGTGAAGGGAATAATCTTTGACTTGGCAAAATCCATGATATCATATTGTTTCTCTGGCTGTTCTAAGCCGAGCTTCTACTTTCCAGTTCCTGAAATCTCTAGCAACAGGTTACTGAAATTACTTCTAGGCGATGTCCATGTTAGAATCAGCTTGTAGAAGGAAGGTAACATTTAAATTCTGAGACAATCTGCAGCCTTTCCTCTATTTCCGCTAATTTATATTGAAGCATTATATTTAATTGCATTTCTTTTCTAAATGTATTCATCATCCAAACACCGGCCTGGTATTTAGGATAAAGAGACACCCGACCTACCCCTTAACAGTTTAAATTCAACTGAATGTTTCCAATGAAAAGACTACTATAGTATTGAATTACCCTTTGCAGGGAAAAAGGTTACATGAGGAGATGTTATCTGAGCTGATCACAAAGAATGAGATAGAAATAATGACAGATGTAGGTATCCTGTTTCTTGAGATGTTTTTCACAATGTATAAAATTTGGGAAATTTTAGAAGTCCATTGGTCTGAAAATCTAATGAATTCCACATATTGTGCTCAACATTTTTTTTTTGTATCTTCCTGTCATAATAATTACTGAGTATTGAATAGTAATGTGTCTAAATCATTCTCCAGCTGGGAGTGAGTTTCACCACTTGGAAACTCACTCCCACATAGAGAATGATTTATACACTTTACTATTCGATACACCTATGAATATGAGGTTCTAGGAGCTTGGATTTGATCTAAGAAAAACCATTTTCAAATGATACTTTCTATTATAGGGATTGCTGCTGGAAAAGCATGCTAGATTTTGCCACAATATCACAATACTATACTATTAAATGATAAATTATCCAATAACTTTAATGTGTGTGAAATCTGTGCTTTGCATGTCTCTTTCCCTAATTCATGCTAGCTGTTTAAAAACCTATTACTCAATGCAAATTCAGTCATAAAAAGCCTCCTCCTCATTGTTGTATATTGCCAGGATCACACTAGGGTTCCCCCTTTTTTCTCCAAAGGATTCAGCCTTAGGAATCATCTGGATGGATGACTCAAGGTGGTAACAGTAGGCTATTGGTTAGAACAGAGTTACAATACTGGTGAATATCCAAAATGTAACTCACAACAGGGCCCAGGCGCCCACTCTAAGCCTTGAAATAAAGGAGTGCATTAAACCAGTATATAGGAAGGCAGGTAGTTAGTGAGTCAAGATATAGATCTTATGTGGTCTGGGGTTGCTGGTCATCAGATCAGTTGCAAACCAGGGACTTTATGCAAGCTGCTGTGCTAATATTGTAACAATAACTTGTGCAGCCAAACAGCTGGAATATCTAGAAGTGTGACCTACTTTATATATGAACAGACAACCTTACAATAGGCATCCCAACAGCAGTTCATTTGCTCAAGCCAACACAGTGATTTATTTTAACATGAAACATTCGTATTATCATTCACTCTGAGTAACATAACTGGCCTGTGCATATATATATATATATATATATATGGGGATGTAAAGCCAAAAAATTAAAGCCCATTTACAGGTTCTCCACATCTATATCTTCAGTTTTTTTTTTTTTTTTTTCATTTACAAATCTGTATCTGAAAAACAAGTGATCCCCCTTTATCTCATGCAGCTGTTCTGGACAGCAGATGTTATCATTAGTTAGAAACAAACCTGAAAAAAACAAACACTGCATTCAAATTTCCCGCTGTCCACAACTGGGAACAGTTCTGATCATTCAATTAGTGCAGCCGATGACCATCAGAGAACCTGTTAAATGGGCTTTCATTTTTGACATTTCATCCCATTTAAAATCATGGATCTCAAAACTGCCATGTAAGAGCACCTGTCAACCAGTACTGCCACAGTAAATGAGAAAATATAAGTCCTAATATACTGTTTGTATTCACTTTGGCAGGTTATTCTCCCTCAATGAGAGCATCATCAAAGATGAAACCTATTGAGGAAGATGCTGAGGATGAAGTCTTCAAGCCAACATATTCACCAAAAATCTAAATTTTCACAGTCACAGAGTCCACGAGGCAGTTATATCCAGCAAAACAATGGCTGATTTTAGATGGCAGTACAACAGTTCCAATGTTTCTTCCTTTCTATTCTAAAAATGCATGGAAGACATGTTTCCAAGCTATACACTATATTGTTTTGGTATACACAATAGAAATAGAACCCCAAAGCCTCATGTGTTTTACACTTTTTGTTTTTCTTCACAGGAATACCTTATGAAATATATCACAAGCCTTAAATTACCATCATATTGTCCTTAAAGCACATAGAGATATTTTGGGACAGTATATTTTAGATGGAGCCAAAATGTGTCACATTTAATAATGAATGCAGTGTTTTTATTTTGTATCTATTTATATAAACTACAGTAGTTGATTGACACTGTGTAGCTTATTTCAGTTGGGACGTCTGCTGTTTCCTAAAGCATGATTTGTCTCTGCTCCTTATCTGTTTATTATAGATCATTTTTCTGGTTATGCCCCAGTAAAATCTAGGTTTCTTTCTAAAGAATTTCTGGATACTGGCAGATTGAGCCTGGTGCTAAAGTATGAACAACTAAGTCAGCCAAACCTGTGACGCAACCACTTTAGTTATTGTTAGTTTGCTGCATCCTGGAGCTATGTACCCCCTCTTTTCTAGCTATCCAGGTCAGTATGTGGATCTCCTGTAACCATAATTTTTCAACTATCATCTGTAGCACATGTACTGAGGCTCCATGCAATCATACAAGAACATTTTATTTAGTCTCTTAGATGCCAACCCAGGCCAGATGAATTCAGTTCATCAGTTCATCTGAGGCCACCCCCCCATGCTCCCTGCTTCACTGCTTTGAATGAATTTCAGAGAACTTTGGGTGATGATGCATTAGGGAGGCTTAGATATTTATTTAACCCCCCCTGGCTTAACCAGGACACAACCCCTTCCCCAACATCACTGACACTTGCTCCCATAACATTTCTAGAATGGAGTGGCTCAGTAGTGTAAGCCACCACCTTTAGCTCATTTCTGCTCCCAACATACATCTTGCTGATCAGCAAGGAGTGCATGTGCACTTGAGGCCAAACTGTAATTTTTCGACTGCTACACATGTTCCCAGTAGAAATGAGAATGTAAATAGGGGTGTGGTTCTACAGTTCTGGCTGTACATTGGGCCACAGTTGAATTGCTGCAAGTATAACTGATGTGGTTGGGGAGGTTACATAGTAACACGTCCATCAAGTTCAACCTTTTAACTGGGATGGATAATCTGTTGCCTGGTTCTAAAACTGAATATTTCCCAGTAGTTATTACTTCCCATTTAACAAGAGACACCACCTAATGGATAAAACTCGTGTGGTGCTGCATTCATCAATTGAAAGATAAGAAATTACCTGAAAGTGTAGGTGATAAAGAATGTGTTCTCCCATATTGGCAGTGAATCTCTTCTTTGAAGGCAGAATTGTTGATACAAGCACATGTCGAATGGAGAGTCACCTGATGACAGGTTTAGGCAGAGCTTAAGACAAATTCAGAAAAAAATATAATTTAAATGTGAAAGCCAAAACCTGCCTGTTTAAAAAACAAATTCAGAGAAGTGGATTTTATTTTGTCTCAATAGCCCCACTTTTGTGAATTCCCTCCACTGAGTTTATCACATGAATTACAATTTTTTATTTTATTTCTTTTAGCCCATAGCCATAGACAAAGCTGATCTGTTTCTGATGTTCTACTGTGATATGAAAGAGACTAAATTAAATTAAGTTATGTTCTGATGCATGTGAAGCAGCTCAGAAATTATTCAATAGATCATGAATTGTAGCTACTAATAATGCAAATATTTTCAGTTTCCTCTGTCTGGGAGCAAGACCATGTTCTTAACTGCAGTGGGTACCTCAAAATAGGATAAAAAGACACCGTAAAATATAAGTGACTCAAATAAAAAGTTTACTTACTAATTGGCTATGAAGGCAGTGTTTAATTGGTTGAATGTGTGCACTGCAGATAGGTGACCAGATGCTGCTGTTCAGCCATCTGGTAAGTAGTAATGCTCTCAACAGATATAGGAGCACCAACTACAGATAGCTACAAAACCAGGGTCAAACTGGGCCAAGGGGCCACCGGGAAAAAACCCAGTGGGCCCCAGACCCACTCCCCAATCAGCTGCCCCCCCAAAAAAAACTATACGTGGCCAGGTGCAGCACCGTACATGCATGCCTGGGGGCCCTGGAAGTTCAAAAACTCAGTGGGTCCTCAACGTTCCAGTCAGGCCCTGTACAAAGCATTATATAAACTACTTCAAGTCTAGCTTTTAACAGTATTGCAGTGGATATCTTTAAGCACTGGCTTGGCTATTACCATTAAAATCTCTGTAAAATACGTGGCCTTCAGATTTTGCAGGTTTTGAAACAATGATCGCTCAAGAATAAATCTTAATTTTTTCCTGTGTCTTAATTAGTAAATAAGAAAAAAAGAATGGTGATGCTAAAAGTGCCCATGGGATATGCAAGTTACGACTTCAGTAGATGAGAGAGATTAAGGAGAGAAACCCCACTACATGTAGTATACTTGATAAACGAGTTGACATGTAATAATCTTCTAAACTGTATACACTTTCAATAACGTAGGTGCAATGTTACATCCTACAGGACAACCCAGTGCAAACAATAGGTCAAATTCCAGTCTAATAATAAAAATCAAATATCTGACAGGTTGTCATGGGTTCTTGAACTTGTGCAAATTGCTGTTATGATAAGGGAATAGCCTTCTGTTGCACTGCTGACTAGTTATGAGAATACAATAGACACCATGCTTTCAGAAAGCAGGTTATGAATCTAACACTGAAGGGCGAAAATGAAAATTTTATATAAGCTTCAGTATACTGAATAAAGAAACTGTCTAAATACAGTCAATTAAAAATTCTGTAGTGTGCCTGAAATAATCAAGTTAATATTCACTATTCCTCTCTCTCTTCTTGCAGCAGTTTGGTGTCAGATATTCATTGACACTTAGATCCAATATAAGTAGATCCAATATAAGTTTTAGGGGGGATTCCTTTCCTAGTAGATGTATTAGAGCTCACTCAAATAACTGATTTCAGTACAAACTAAATCTAACAAAATAACTGCCTTTTTCACAAATTCTGCACGTAGAGAGACATGGTCTAATGATTTCAATCGAGTGAGCTAAAGCCCCCTATATGATGTATTGGATCTAACTGTCAATGATTATCTGACACCCAGCTCCTGAATGAAGAGAAACAGATGCTGAGAGAGGGATAGTGAAGATGAACTTAATTATTTATTATTTCAGAAACCGTACAGAATTTTTAATTGATTGTATTCAGAAAGTTTCATATTTCAGCCCTGAAGCTTACAGCAAATGTTAATTTTTGCAGTCGTTCCCATTTAAACATTTCAACAACTGTATACCCAGGGTTATTAGGAAAGTTGTCAATTATGTGAAAATGTGACTAATTCACTGTCCTTCACATATCAGCTATAGGAATTCAATAAAGCAAGATAACGACCTTTATCATTGCCTAAATATATAGTAGGACAATTTGGTCCAGTTAAGGGGTTTGAGGTTTATTTACTTCATACAGTGACTTTGTGATGAAAAGTGTAATGGATGTGACAGTGGCAGTAGCCTGTGGTTAGACACTATAGTGAACAGCCTTTTGCATGACATTAGAACTGTATCTCCTTCACTGCACAGAATGACTTGAATGTTTGGAATATTTCCTTCCCCAGTAGAACTGGAAACGCTTCACAACTTGGCTGCTGACCCAGTGGAATTGCTTTAGGTGACTATTTATAGAAGGCAAATATATCTGCACAACAGCTGACTTAACAGTGCTCAGAAAAGAAGTGTAAATGAGAAATCCCCAACCAGTGGGAGAGTACAAAGCTTCCGTAACCTGTGCTCTGGCTCATCAGGGAGACAACTCTATGATAAAATCGTAGTTATGAAAATGTGCAGCCTGGCCAGAAATATTCCCAGGTGTTATACCATCGGGAAATTACAAGCGCAAATTCACCTTGTACAATAACATCAAAAACACAGCACAGACATTCCCTCACGCTAGAAAGACACACAACATTTTTTTAAAAACACATAAATAGCAGCAGCCTAGAAAAAAAATAATGTAATGTATAAAAGAATGTAGCACTTGGTAGTTTATTTGCTGCTGCATATCCAGATTTTTCAATTGTAATTTTTAAGCTGTCTCCCAAGCTATATCTCATAAAATATGTTCTTGCAATGTCATTGCTCACTTGTTCTACCCATCCTGTTTCCACTATTACTGTTATTAACGCCTCTATTAACTATTTGTTTTCTCTTCCTAATCTGTAGGTATCCCGATGTCTATCCTTTACACACGTTCCTATCTTCTTCTGGATAAAATCATAACCTTGATTGTTCCCCTACACACAATCTCCATAATACACAATACCTAATATTTCTGAATAAGCAACTAATAGTTCTAATTTGCATGTTGCTTAGAGTCACTGATAACATCTAATACACACATTAAAACTCTCTTTTAGGCCTGTCCTTCAAGCAGTGAGGAGCCAGCTGGTGGGATTATGAATCAGAGTTGTTCAATCCATGCCTGAGGTTTCACATTGCGATTGGGTTGGGCATTAGACTCAGCTATTGTAAGACAAAGGGCTTTTTTTTACTGCACTCCCCTGTATTCCATTCAGTTAAGTAGTGAAAACATAGGTAATGCAGATCTGTTAAACAAAATGCAAATCTGTTAAAGTGTTTAGCGCAATGAATTGAATGGCGGACATACTAAAAGGTACATTTATCATACAAAATGTGCCATATCATGTTGAATTGAATCAAGCCCATTGTGTTGACCCCCATAAGGGCTCTTACACATGAGCATTTTTTTCTTTGCTCCCCTGCATTCTGCTTTCTTCTATTCAGCCGCAGGGGAGGGCCTGTTGTAAATACTTTCCAGGTTTTCCCAGTAAGATTTGCTGTTTGTAGTGCTACTTTCAGATTTCGGTTGAATCGCTCAATTTCTCAATTTGCTTGTGGATAATACACTGAAGATTTCCTATGCACAATATTCCTCTCTCTCAGAAAGGTTTCAAACTCATATGAGACAATCTGTGGTCCCTTGTCTGATATTCACTCCTTTGGATTTCCTTCTCTGCTGAAGAGTGTAGACAGAAATGTTATTACTGTAGCTGATGTT
>CM044439.1:85072898-85124572 GCA_024363595.1 Xenopus borealis
CACAGGTGTTACTTGTGAGAGTTGCATGAATGGATTTGTGAAGTGTTCTGAAACTGCTTGGGTACCGATATGAGAACATCATTGTATGTGGCAGACAGGTGGTGTTGAAGGCCCCCACCTCTATTCAGAGATGGTTTATGTACCTTGAATCGCTTCTTTCACGTCTCTTTCCAACCAACTTCTTTATCCAAGATTTGGACCTTGCTATCTTCAAAGGAGCTGAGGAATATGAATCTGATTGTAGTCAAGTAGTAATAGGAATCCCAGTTTGATGTACCTTGAAGTGGATCCCACCCAGTGGAGTGGTCAGGGAGAAGAAGCTTAAGCCTGACACCCTTTCCACTGTGGTCCCTTCACTAAAGGCAATCTAGGAGCCTTGGGAAGCTACTCCCTGCTACAGATCCTGGACGGAGCACAAAGCTGCTCTTGTTATCTGTATTCTCTATCTCACTCCCCTAGAGAGTTTATGACAGATATAACATTGTCTCTAGCTAACCTCGTTCATGGGGCAAATTCACTAAAGCGTGAAAATGCGCTAGCATTGCCTTCGCCGACATTTGCCAGAGGAATTTTCACCAGCACTTCACAAATTTACTAAGATGCAAATTTTTGCTCAGGGCGGTGAACAGTAGCAAAGTAGCGCTACTGTTACTTCGTCAGGCATACGGTGCGAACTTAAGTGTATAATAGAGGTGTATGTTACAGCCACTACATTACACAAGCCCAGGAAACCTTTAATAAATAAAATAAAGATGTCCTATTGTCCTAAACATGTGCCCACTGTATAGCTGAGTTGCCATATGTTAGGAAATGTAGGGGGGGAAGGAAGGTAACTGTAAAAAAAAAATTTCGCTGTTTTTCAGACTATCACCCAACAAAAGTAAAAGAGGCCAGAGTTTTTTGGGAGTTAGAAAAAATGTCATGTTTTTTTTTCAAACTCCTATCTATTGTATTGAACTTCGCCAGGTCTGATGTCTAGCGCAGTGATTTTCAACCTTGTGCCTCCAGCTGTTAAGAAACTACAAGTCCCACAATGCATTTGCCTGACTGTGGCTGTCAGACTCATTCATTGCATTGTGGGACTTGTAGTTTCTTAACAGCTGGAGGCACAAGGTTGAAAATCACTGGTCTAGCGTACCCAGGCTCAATGGGAAACACCTAGTTGGTAAGGACACCAGGAGCTAAAAAGGAAGATTTACCCCTTTCCACACACTATATTGAAGTGTGTCTGGAAGTGTCATTACACCTCTTGGCCAATAACTCTGGATATGTAAATACTTAAACTAGATACATGGGCTTTTGCCCAGTAACTAGGGATAAAGGAGGAAGGGGAGGGAATTAAAGCCATAGGAGCAGATTAACACTATAATTGCATTTTGTGATCTTTGGGGAAAATAATGATGTGATAATAAATTATTTACTGTATTTAATTTAAAAGGAAGGTTTTGGGGGCTCTTTTTTAAATTAAGATCTTACTCTAATCCTATTGGTTCATCAGATATTTACCATTACTGTAATATTAGTAAAATAAAACTGTACCATGTAAAAAGGCTTCACAAAACTAGGGAAAGGGAATGCGGACATTATACTTTGATTACTGCACAATAGATTTAAAACTTTATATCTGTCATAAGTGAAAGGTAAGCATTTTAGTGAACAGTGCTTGCTTTAAATCAAGCTTATTATAAAGCAGAATCAGGATATCATGGCTGCATGACTGAGCATTTAATTAGCTCTCTTTCTGGCAGTGACGTCCGCTGCGTCCCTCTCCTTGTGCTGCTGGCGCCGATTCCTTGGGGCGCGCGGCGCAGTTACAGGTTCTTAAAGGCACAGGTGCACTGACGTGATGATGTCAGGGCACATTGGCATGAAATTCTAATTATTTAAAGGGACATTTTGGATTTTCATATTGCCCCTTATAGGACTCCGTTCCTGGTGCTTTGTGCTTCTGTGCAGTATTGCCTGTTTGTATCCTGATACCTGTTGTGACCCCTGCCTGATTCTGACTTCTCCTGACTTCTGTGATCCTGACCTTGGCTTGTTACCCGACTATTCTACCTTCTGTAATCCGACCCTGCCTGCCTGACCATTCTGATCTCATCTCCTGGTTTGACCCTTGCCTGTTATCCGACTCAGATCCTGCCTGATCCCTCTGCTAGTCTTCCTGGTTTGACCTTGACCTGTCTGACTCCGTCTGTGTTCCCCTGTCCCGACCTGGCCTTATTTGACTACGTTATCTACCTCCGTCCTGTTCTATGACCTTCTGCCCAAAGACTTGCTTAACCGTCGTGCCCCTTGCTAGCCAGAACTTTTTGCCTTGCACATCTCATTAAGTCCAGGTGGCATCTGAGTAAGCTGAGGGCTCCTCCCAAGGTCAAAGGCGGTGACACTCCTGGTGAAGCACGAGCCGAGACCAGGGTGCTTGGCATCTGTTCTGGTTTGGGTGCCGACTGTGACATTATGATGGTTCTCTTATGCCCCTTCTCAAATGTTATCATTTTCTGTAAACAGAATCAGAGTTTTAAAGTTTCCCTTCCTTGAAGGGAAACTTCTGTCTATGTCACTCTTGTCTATGAATGAGCCAGTAGCCCTACTGATCCCCCTCCAACATCTGAGATATACAATAGTGATACAATGTTTACATCAATGCTATTGCACACACATTTGGATAAATGTTCAAAATTCTACGTGTGTCTCTATGGTGTTTGAGAAAACTGCAGTCCTAGTGGACATGTGAGGAGAGAAGGCAGGTGCTAAAGCTTACTGTTGTATGAGATTTCTAGACACAAGATTAAGTTCATGCTTTGTCTGACTAGAAACAACACTGTGGACTGAGAACCCAAATCCAAAACATGATACCAAAGTAAAAGACAAACTGGGTCAGGAAACAAAGCATAGGTTGTATCAGAAGCAGAAAAAAATGCTCCATAACCGAACAATCACCTAGGGAGGAGCCAGTCCAGTAATAGTGGAAACAGGTTCAGGATTGTGTGGAAACCAGAACTGATTTATTATAATAGTTTGCTTGCATTCCATGTGAATGAAAAGTTTTAAAGGTTCAAAATTAAATGGTCAACACATAAAAAAGAGAATATACTTGAGTAATTCGGACCCTAGCAACGGTGCATTGATTTGGATAAGAGACTGGAATATGGAGAGGCCTCAATAGTAAGATGAGTAATAAAAAGTAGCAATAACAATACATCTGTAGCCTTACAGAGCATTTGCTTTTTAGATGGGGTCAGTGAACCCCATTTGAAAGCTGGAAAGAGTCAGAAGAAGAAGGTATAGAATTTAAAAACAATAAAAAATAAAGGCCAATTGAAAAGTTGCGTAGAATTAGCCTAATTAACTATCAAATACTTAGGGACAGATGTATTAAGGATTGAGCTGTGATGAAAAGTTAAGAGTTTTTGAGGTTATTTTTGGACTCAAACAAAAAAATTTTTCGGTTACAAATATAAACTCAAATTTTTCATGATTTACTATAACCTGACCCAGGAAATAGCTCAGATCTGAAAATACACAATCTAAAACCTGTCGAGTCATGTAGGAGTCAATGGCAGTGGTCTTTTGAACCATTTGAAGATGCTAATAGCCTGCATGATATTTGAGCTTTTCTTGCTGGGTTTCACTTGAAAACACGATTAAGTAGAGCGATTCAAGTTTTTTTTGCCATAAACGCATAAAAAAAAACTCAATTCAAGTTTGATCAGACAACACAAATTTACTAAGTTTCATCCCGGGTGACAAATGCTGGTGAATTTTCATTCAATTCTGCCTAGTTAGAGTTCTTGCGCTCAGGCTAATTTGCATACGGTGGGAAATTTAAAATTCAATGGACGTCTTTATGTTACATCTAATGCATTACATTTACACTGATAGCTACACATGTTATGGGAACCCTTAATAAAGTCAATAGAGTTGTTTTAATGCCCTACACATGAGCCCACTGTAAAATAATGTTCCATATGTTATAAAATGAATGGGGGAAACTGGTTACACAAAAAAAAAAAGACTTTTGCAGCCTATCACCCTGAAAAAAGGAAAAGTCACTTGTGTTTTTTGGACTTTCTACACAAAAAAATTGATGCAAGTAACTGAGGATTGAGGAAGATCTATGCACTCCATTGCACATAGCCTGGTCTGAGCTGGTGAAGGAAAGTCTGGCGAAAGAGGTAACGTTCAGTAAAATCTGCATTTTGGTGAATTTGTGGTGTAACGTCCATTCGCCAAAGTGAAAATTCATCTGTCAATAGAGTGTAAATCACTGCTAGTGTCCATTTCCTTCGCTAGCTTCCTATTGACGCCTGTGCGCACTAGTTAATCTGCGAAGTGACTGAAAGCGGTAATGCAATGGCGAATCATTGCCAGTTTGTCACTTTGCCCTTTATTAAGTATGCCCCATAGTGTAATAGAACTCCTAAGTAACTAATAATATCCTTATATTTTCCAGTAGATGCACATTAATCTCTATATAAATAATATTTATATATGACATATATAAATAATGTTAAAGGGGATCTTGAACAGACACAAGATTTTGTATTTCCTACAACAGAGAGAAAATGTAAAGTTTACTAGTGAAAATTTACTATTTTATTATGTTAAGAAGGAATATTGTTCAAGTGAGTTCATATTTGGATGGGTGTAAATAACATCAAGAACAATGGTTAGTACAATAAACATTTGCTCTTATTCTTAAAAGATTTCACGTCAAATGAAAACTACGGAATATAGATAAGATTGGAAATCTTTTGTTTCTATGCAAACACATCCAGTGCAACTGATCTTAAGACAAGGAAAGTCTAAAATAGAATAAGGCTAGACATACTGTATTTTGTATACTAAACATAAACTCACTGCACCAAAAGCCTAATCAAACAAATGATTTATGCTTTCAAAGTTGGCCACAGGGGGCTGTCATCTTTTAACTGTGCACATGCTCAGTGTGATCTGGGCTGCTTAGGGATCGAACGATCAAAACAGCACAAGTCAAATAATATCTGCCAGAAGCCGATACAGCAAAACTGATTAATAATCAAAATATGCAGATTGCACTGGGTCCTGTGTTGTCATGTAATCTAATGTGGATTTTATAGTTTTTGTATTGTTTAATACAAGCGTTCTCCAACTCTGCAGAACCAGTGGCTGCAGCACAATAATCCTCCAAATAGAATAATAGTTTATCAGTTTAAATCTGGCTCCATGATGTTTGTCCCTGCAGCTGGAATCAGTAAAGGGGATGTAAAGTCAAAAATTGGATGGATGATTTTGGACAGATATCAATTGGACAGGCTGTGAAGAAGCCACAACTAATATTGGTTGGGGTATGGCAGATTTACTAAAAACTGTTTCTTTCTTGCTATGCAAATATTTATTCCCTCGGTGGCCGATATTTGATCTAGAAATGCAGCACAGAAACTAACTGGGTGTTATCATACCATATCCATATAGCTGACCTGAGATGTCACCACTAGCTCTCCCAGTCTATAAGAAACTTCAAATTCCTTGATCTAAAAACCTTTACATCTAATATTATAAGAATTTAGTGGTCCTCATTGGCCCTAAAGTTGTCATTGAATGTAAGCATTACATATAGGCTGTGTGTATTAATTGCATTGACATCCATTCTTACCTATGCCTGTTGGTAGTAGAACACAGTGACACCAGGGATGGCAGCAGATGAAGTTGAGGGCACAAAGGGATTATGTCAAGAGACGGGGTGATGGGTTAGAGGTAGGTTGTTGACGTTAGGTGATACGGCAATTATGTAATCACCAGGTATTGGCAAGTGGATGCCTAGTATTAACCCTGGGGGAAAGGGATCTCTGAATAAAAAATCTGCTGTCAAAGGTATGAATGACAGTTAAAAAATTATTGTATCAGATTTTGGGGCTAGACTAAACAGAATGGATCTGCACATACAAAATGATTTACCCATTTATTGTCAGCCACAGACCGTGACACAAAATTATGTGACCCAGGATTCTCAACTTGTAGAGCCACTATGTGGTGATGCATTTGTTATAATATTGTAGGGGGCCTACAGGTGCAGAAATTCCAAGTCTGCTGGACTCTCTTCCCATAGTTCTTCCTCCCATCCCTTATTATTTCTCTGTTAGTCCAGTGGTATACTGACTCGGCGTTACACTGGCACCTCATATCAGATATGATTTCAGCAGTAGGCAGTGACTTCCAATCTGACCCTTTACTTCACATCCCTTTAACAATAGTAGATGGGATTGGGACAAAGGGGTGCTGGAAGGCATGTCCAGTCTCAGGAGATAAAACTACAGGCCATCATCTGGGAGAACAGGAATGTCATAGATGGCAGAGATGCATTTACCTTTGGAATGGCACTGGGGAAAATATTCTGTCAGTGGTTTAGTGGTTAGTACATCTGCCTTGTGTCCAACTGTATGTTCTCCCTTTCTTTGTTTGAGCTCCCTCCCACATGACAAAAAAATGCAGGCTAACAAATACCTGGATGTGCTCTCTGGAATGCCCTATCCATCTGCAAAAAATGTACCACTATACATGACCATTTCATTACCAATTCCTTCAGCCTACTCGCACTTACTGAAACTTGGCTTTCTCCTACTAACACTGCTTCATCTGCTGAATAAATCGACCAACCTTACAAGTTTTTTTGACAACTTTGATGCTTGGCTTCTTTGTTTCCTTTCCTCTCAACTGCATTTGACACCATGGATCATCCTCTCCTCCTCCACATGGCCCCATCCTGGTTCTCTTCTTACCTCACATATCGTTCCTTCAGTGTCTCCTACAATGGAGTATCATCTTCTCCCCACCTCCTTCTGTTGGGGGTTCCTCAGGGCACTGTCCCAGGCCCCTTATTATTTTCTCTCTCTACTTTCTCCCTTGGCAAATTAATCAACTAGTATGGTTTCCAATACCACCTCTATGCTGACTATACTCAGATCTATCACTCCTCTAGTGATCTCAGTCCAAAGCTCTTAACTAAGGTCTCCACCTGCCTGTCTGCTATCTCTATTTGGATGTCACAATGCTACCTTAAATTAAACTTCTTTTAAAAAGAAATGGTTCTTTTTCCCCCAACTAACACCCAAAACATCCTATAGGTATCTGATGTAGGCAGTGATGATTCTGGGGTTACCACTGCCTGAGCCCAGATGCCGCCACCTCCCGATCAGCATCAGAGTGGGTCAATAGAGAATTGCTAGAAATCATGGCAGGAGTGGCCGATTGTTGTTAACAATTACTATATCACCCCGTCTCCCAGTTCCTTGGGGTTATTGTAGATTCTGCTCAGTTCTTTAATCCTCATATCCATTCACTTATCACGTTACTGTTACTTTCACCTAAGGAACATATCCAAAATACAATCATTTATCACCAAAGATGCTGCAAAAATTCTTATTCACTCTCTCATCATATCATGTCTAGAATTCTTTAACTCTCTATTAATTGGCCTTCCCTGACAGACATTATCACCTCACCGGTAGGCTTATACACCTCAGCAACACCTCCTCCTCTGCCATGCCATTTTGTCAATCCTTGCACTGGTTTCCACTACATTTCAGGATACAAATTAAAGATGCTGACATTCAAAGCACTTCAAAACTCTATCTGATCTGCTCCTCAACTCTTCTCTCATTACCTCCTCAACTGCCCGCATTCAAGCCTTTGCAAGGGCTGCACCCCCCTTGTAATTCTCTCCCACAGTCTGTCCAGATTTCTTCCAATCTTTCTGCTTTTAAAAGATCTCTTAGAACACAATTATTTAGAGAAGCCTATCCTCATTCTGTTTAGCTACCAAATGCAATTCCATATGCTACATCTCTGACCTGCATATTTCTGATCTTGCCCACTTCCACACCTTGTGTCTCACTCCCTTCCCTTTAAATTGTAAGCTGTTTTGCATAGGGCCTTCCTCGCCTTTTGTACTGGTACTAGTCATTATGTATGTAACTCTGTATGTTCTATGTATGTAATGCATTGGATTTCTTTGTATAAACATATTTATTTTACAACTCTGCACAATATCTTGGCATATACATACATGTTACTTGTTGTTATTATTATTAGTATTATTATTATTATTAATAATAATAATAATAATAATAATAAACTTCAACTAAGCAGATTTGTGACAAGGACCCCAGATAAGTCCAGTGGAGCAGGAACTGATATGAATGACAAAAATTTCTGTAAATGTGTCTGGACTTTATAATACATAAATAAAATCACTTTTTTGTTGATTACCCTAGCTGGTCTCCCATACTGCTCCACTTGGTCCTGACTCCTTCCTTTGTTCAGTAGTGATCAACAGCTGCAACAACAAAAGAAAAACTGGTGAGTATGGTTTCTTTGTTCAGGTAGCATCTCCAAAACCCTTAAGCCCACCCTGTTTCTCCACCTTTATCATTTTCCCAGATATTTTCCCAGATCTTTTCCCTGTTCCTGTCCTGCAAGGTGGGTCTATATTTTAGAGTTTCTATTGCTCTTGGCTGCTCTAGTTCTGTTCAGGGTTTTTGAACCCACTGCCCATTACCAGTATTTGTTCACAGACTGCTGCTTTGCTCAAAGTACAGCAATTCTATTCCCTGGAGTGTGGCTGTCCCTCTCCTTCAGCTGTTGTTGTTTTTCCATACGATCCGCTCAATGGTTCACAGCTCCCTCCCCCCTCCACTTGTGGGGTAGAAGCCATGCTCTTTATTAAGAAAACCAATAGAGAGCTCTGTGTTTGTCCTGTCCATTCTGTGAGGGTGTAGGGGGCGCTGCCACCCGGGATCATCCCCACCCCTGTGTCCGCATGCGCACAGTGCAGGTGCACCCCTGTCCTCTCACTGTGAGATGGTAGAGCTCAGATCATTTGTCCCCCGGGCAGTAAGTAATTCATTTGTGCTTGTCCGGACGTAGCTTCTGTTTGTTGCTTCTTTTGCTTGCTTCCTGTTGCACGGCCTGCCCTTTCTATTTCTGCGGTTTCCATTGGTGATGCGGGTGTGTTCGTAAATATATATATGCTTGCTACTTTCTTCTTTCATCAGTCAGTGTTTATCTTAGATATCTGAAGCCTGAAGGAACGCTCATAATACACTGCCTCGCTTTTGCAATTGAATGGAGCCTCTGTTTGTTACGAATCCAGATCAATACATTCATGCTGTGTGCTGTGGGGGCAGGGCTCTTACAAATAATTCACGGAAGGACCCATGTGCGCAGCTAGAATGTAAGCACTGGTAATATTCCATAGGGGTTGCATTTCTTTGGATGGGAGCTACACAGCGAGTTCTACCACAGCCACTTACAGAACTAGTGGTGTCCAGCCATGCAGCCCTCCAGCTGCTCTTGAGCCTAATGTCTCTCTGTGCTGATGGTTGGAGTAGTTTTACAGCTAATACACATTGGCTGTTGTACGTTAGATACTTTTTTTCTAGATGCACGCAATTTTGTCGGAAAGGATTTTTTTTTTTTAATTTGGAGGCCATATAAAGCAAGATGGTGTTTGTAATTTATTTGCAGAAATTAGGTGTTTTTTGGGTTTTATACTCATCAAGTGGTCCATACATTGTTACATTTGCAATAAAGGCCCTTATTGATGTGCAACTGCTATACCAGATTGATATGCAAGATCATCAAATTAGAAGGTCAGAGGTTGCTAACTAGGTTGGAGGACATACAGCTTATTTTCAAGCAGTCGGTTTATTTTTTTCCAGTGGTAAACATAAAGATTGAAATATTTAGAGGCCTATATGTTTGTTTTCTATGTAAACACAAAAGAGACACTTTTTTTCAAAGTGTGATACAGTTTGTAATATAGACTGCACCTGTTTGTAATATAGACTCTACCCTATTTGAATATTTTCATTCTGTATAGTTGCATATTTGTGACTTTTGCTGCAATTGTTTTTTGGAAATACACAGTAAGGAAATGATGTTAGATGTTATGCTATGCTGTCCAACTTTCTACAAATTCATGTTTAATTTGATACGTTTTACGGTTTAGCAAATTTTAAATAAAATACAAAATAAGCAGTGATGCAGTGATTTGTACATGGAATATCATCTGGTGTGACTTTATATTGCAGTTAATGCTGTCTATGATTGTTTCAAAACAGTGCGAGAGTGATGAGTAGTTTTCTATAAAAGAATATCAGGCAGTGATATGTTGTGTCACTAACCTGTTTTTCTCTTTAAAAAAATAGGTTTTGTTTTTTAACATATTGTATCCTTTTCATCACAATTTTTCTTTTGTATTATTTCTGTTTTATATGTGTAATACAGCCGCTGTTCCTTCACATATATTTTAAAACCACAAATTGTCTTATAAAAACACACACCTAACATGAGATAGTAACTTGGAAAGAATTTTGCTGCATATCTTTTTACATGTTTTACAAAATTACACGAAACCCATCTCCCATAGACTTCTTCATATTAATCAAGCAATTAAATTAAATTAGAGGAAGAACAATTCCAGGTCCCAAACCCAAGGTCCTGCGCACTCTGGATAACAGGTCCCATACTGTATGTATATATATATATATATATATATATATATATATATATATATACACACACACACACACACATATATAGTAACTATTTGGGATAACATGATATAGATATCTAAATGTAAAATAGGGTAAATAGCAGAGTTTTCTTTTTGCCTTCTGACAGAGCACTCTAGTACAAAAAATTCTTTATTGTTTTTTATTCTATCCTCAAGATCTATGCTCTATGTGCTAGAATCAGATTCATCAGTCAACCTTACAGCTAAAGACATTATGTCCTTTGCTAGCAAACCTATCAGGGTGGTTAACTGTTGAATAGTGCACTTGCCCATAACGTTAAAAATGAAAGTCCACAATGATCTTATGCCAGAGCCGTCCATTGAAGAGAAACAAAAACTCCACTGGTAATATCCTATTTTGTCTGAAGGGGGCGGGATGAGATTCCTAATTTAAATCTGGTTTAGGATCTAAATTATTTTAGCTAAAGGAGGATGTTTTTTTTTGGGGGGGGTATATATATATATATATATATATATATATATGTGTGTGTGTGTGTGTTTATCAGTCAGCTAATATAATTACATTTTTGGACAGAAACATATAAAAAGATTGTTTCCCAAAATGTAAAAGTGCAGTATTTGTATCTATTTGTATTTAATATCGGCGTTAAAATGCTTTATTTACACAAAATTCTAGAATTTATAAATTCATGTTTGGAATCAATGTTTGATTCAGCCAAAAAACATGATAATCACTTAATTTAAAAAACTATGTCATCTAGACTATATCAAATAATTTGCATATTAAGGCCCACTCATTGTGTGGCTGAAATAAAAGAGAAACATTCTTTGCAGCTCTATCATGTTTATGAAAAGAGCTTATTGTTGTGTCTTTAGCCTCATACTTAATGAGGACTGGAGATCACCTGCTCCAAAACCAAAAGTTAGTTATAAATGAAATTACTCTTTACATAAGACAAATGGGAAGATTTATTACAATTTTAAACTGTTGAATCTTAGATTACCTTCCAGTTTCATCACATTTGTTGACAGCAGGAAAGTGATAATTTATCAAAGCATTCACTGATTTCATCAGTGTCAGTTCATCAGAAAACATTAGCATGCTTTTGACTACTTTGAACAGTGGAAATACTTTATTTTATAGGGATGTTAAAGCTCAACAGCATTACTAAACACCCCAGCGAATCCTTGAGCTCCAGGCTAATAATTTAGCAATTTGAAAAAAATCTTACACAATTAAGAGATTGTAAAATCTTAAGTGATCAAGGTATTTTTTTATCGAGCAGTTAAAAAAATTAAATTAGACCCTCCCGTGTAAATGCTAAACTCATAAGGCTTTGTTTTATATCAGTTTTTAAATCAGATTACAGAGATGATTTGTATATGATATATATTATTATTTGCTTGAATAAATTATTTTAAAGATTGTGTGCTCATATTTAATAATAGTAGACCTACATAGTATTCTATTGACTGCTGAAATAAGCTTTGTAGTAAATTGTGTGTAAATTTTTGTTGAATGTGATTGCTCTTAGTATACACACACATTACATATATACACAACTACATGCTATGATGGTTTTTAAGTGCATAGTAGTGTTTGCCTAGAAATAATTTAGATTTTTTCTTGTTGATTACAAAGAATGGCGTTCAATAATAAATGTTGCATAACGGAACAGTATATTAGTTAATGTGGTTTGTCACTTGCAGAACAGGAAGGAAAGGAAATACATTTTAATGTGATAAAAACATTCAATTTCTCTAAACAAATCAGTGTCTCTTAACTGTAGGCAACCTAGATTAAGGTCAATTAAATACCAAAACTTTAGTTTTTCTTTCAGGTTTCACAAGCGTCTTAGAGAATAGTTTGTTTGCTACAAAACCAGAAATCTTTTCTAAGCTGCAAATTTAAGACATTTTGCAACAGCAAATAAGTGTATTTTTTGGAACAATTGTGACACACAGCACATTTTTCATTTGTTTTAATTTATTAAAGATTTTAGGAAATCGCCTAACTTTGTTAGTAATTTCAGCATGAATTGTATTGCTGACAGCACTATGCCAATGCATCATTTAAATAGTAAGTAAAAATGTACATGAACTGAATTTTTTTATTCAATTTTATTATTTTAAGCAGGGGAGATGTTGGTAAGAAATTAGATCTTTCACTTTTGCAGACATTGGTATGAATATTGCAATTTTTTATTTAATTAAAAACAAAGAAATTCTCTGGAGGACAAAAATAGTTAATCCAATGCAGAAATATATAATGCTTTGTTTTTGATATTTGTCATAAAATTTTTTATAATAAAATGTATAATTTCTTTACTTGGCTACATAGTAATAAAAGTTTCCATGTCAACAAATACTTAACATCGACTTTTAAAAATAACTTAATCTTGCATACACAATGCAGTTTTTTGTTAAATTAAATTGTCTGAATAATTGTAGTTTCACAGCAGTTTAAACCATCTAAAATATATAGAAAGTGTAGATTGCTAATGCTGAAATGTATCAAAAAATATATTTTTTGTAATGCCCTTTAATAGATTGTTTCAGTAAAATTAAAAAAAAAATCCCTTTTTCTTATTGGATTGAGATATTTAATAACATCAAATTTTAGTTCTGATATGCTGAATAAGAGAGAACGATTATACAATAATAATTAAATGTCAACCAAAGTATGACTTTTCTTAGTGTGACTAATATTGCTTTAATATCTACACTATATTCACATCAAAAATAGGAATGCAGTGCATTGGCACATGGTATAATTACTTTGCAGAAAAATCAGTTAGTACAGATGTAATAGTTAGCCCTTACATTATTATTTTTGCCATTGTTTTTCTTAAATAGAAGCAAACGGAATACTTATTTTCACTGGTTTCCTCATTATCTAAATGTTCAAAATTTAAGCTCAACCTTACAACCAAGGACTTAATCAAACTCCAAGACACTGTACAATAGTGATAAAAACTCAAATAAAACTTGCTAAACATATTTGAAAAGATAAAATTAGATTTTTTATCATCAATAGATCTTTATAGTAGTTTGAAATATGGTATTGGATGCTTGCAGATCTTAAATTGCATTAAACAACTGAATTCAGTTTTAACTGATGTGACCAACTTAAACTTTAAACTCTGTGTAATTTCACATTATTCTGATAAGGTATTTCAAATTACACACAGCACTGTATTCCCCACAAGCAGTAAAAAGGAATATGTTATGTTCCAGTGAAATGTCATGGCCTAGAAATCAGCTCCTCAAAAAACATCAACAACTTAAATTGTGTACAAAGCATTTTTCCAATAGTATGTCAAAACTTGAAACAAAGAAATGTTTTTCTTGTCCCAATATGCTTGAAAGTTGATACATGTACTTATTATCAAGAGAGCTATTAAATACTTATACCTATAAGTTTATTTATATCATTAATACATAGTTCAGACTTGTATCTAGATGTACCAAACATCCTCTCTCTCATCCTATAGCTATAAAATATCTACATACAATATATTTTCCTAATTTTGTCTCAGCAGTGAATATTTCTTCCCCAGTTTTATTACAAGAGCAATTAGAAAAGTACTGGACAACAGAGCATAATCCTATTGGGTCACATAGCATAACTGTCACATATTTTGGTCACATTTTGTATAAAACATTAATAAGTTTGTAGTAACTACAAAATAGATAAATAAAGACTGAAATAACCATTCCATTATGGGAAATGTATCAAACAATAAAGTAAGCTTATTATTGCCGTTGCATTCACTAGCATTAGGTTTCTGGTAGTCCAGCTAAGAATTTGAATCTTTGAGCTAACTATTATAAATTTTGACAGTGGAAATAACTGACCTTGCATATACTGTAGTATGCTTTTTTTAAAGGATATTTCCACTAATAACATTTTCAAATAAAATTCACTAACAGAATTAAAAATGTACTTATATGTAAGTTAAAGTCATCAAAAATGTTCAATTATGGACAAAAAACTCTGACAACTTTTTGAGCTTTCGTGGAGGGGCACATTTTACTGGCACCTCTGATAATGCTTTCATTCTGAAAATATCCAAGGATTCAAGAAACAAGGACTCTATATATACAATAAGGATCAGTGCAGGTATCTCACAGGAAAAACAGCAGGATCAATGAACCTTTCAAGGCTGATTTACTTTATTACAGTTATCTGGAGATGCCTATGACAGTTGAAGAAACGAGAGACTGGCTGAGGCAGACCTTATCCTTTAAAAATAAATATGAAAACAACCTATAAAAGTAACAACAAATGACACACAGCCCTTTTAAAATATCTGTATATATTAAAATATCTGTATATATTAGGTTAAACAAGTAGTGTGATAAAAAGTATTCCAATTTTTAGCCTAGATTTTAAACTCCTACATAGTTCATGGGACATTGACCCTAGCAACCAAAAAGCAGACTGAGGTAGACACTTTTATACCTTATTATACTTTAACTATCTTCCATCGCTCTCTCTTATTTTATAATGTGGTCTGTGATTCAGACTACTACCTGGTAGTTATGAGAAAAATTTAATTTCAAGCCAAATGGCCACAAAAAACAAAACTGCAAACTATCTTTTACTGCCTGTCAACAAAATACTAAATACTAAAATCAGATTTCCCATTTAGCCATCTCAGGATTACTAAAATACATGTGGAATATTGTACATTGGAATTATGGATGTAATCAGCAGTGTTGGTTTTTATGTGATAAATAGAAAGTAATATTTTTTTTTAAATGCTGTTTATCTCATTATTATTTACATTGTTTTAGAATAAATTACAAACAAATCAAATCAAGGAATTTCTACTTTCTGTTAGTCCAACAATGTCTACTTAATCTGCTTATTTATACTTATTGTAAGGTACTCCTATATAGGCATGTTGTACTATCTGGGGGGGACCTGGGGATATTTTTGTAAAATATAGTTCCGTACCTTACGTCTGCTAAAATCATTTAAGTATTACATTTTTTTCCCCAAACTATTCTGATCTGCAACACATGCATCAACAGATCTGCTACAACTGATGTTTGTGCTAGTCATCATGCAAAAAATACACTGGTTTATCAGCATCTGCAAATAGATAATTCAAGTCTGATTATTCACTTCCTAAGAAATACAATGGCTGATGTGATTGAATCTTGAAATTAATGTCAGGTAGATGAAAAGGTCCATCCACTAAATATTTAAACAAACTTTCAATGTTGTTGCATAGGTTTGACTTTTGATCAAAGCTTCCTTGTAATGTTTTCATTGACAGGAGGTAATTTGAGAGAATATACAATATATGGTTGTTTTGTGAGATCAACACCTCTGTCTGGTCTGAAATTCACCAACATCAGAACCATGGTGTTGTAACAGGTTTACAGTGTGTTTTGAATTAGATGCATTATGTCAAATGAGATCTAAACCCTAATAAATGCTAAATGGTTATAAATCTAAATTGTACTTCATAAAAAGTATGTAATCTGCCATAGCAGTGTTCTTATCCAACTTACATCTTAAACATTTTACTTCAAGGGCTATATATTACAAACTTTTTACCACTTCAAATTAAAAGAGATAATCAACCTTAAAGGGATACTGTCAAGGGAAAAAATATTATTTTTTTTCAAAACACATCAGTTAATAGTGTTGCTCCAGCAGAATTCTGCAGAATTTTAATTCTGACATGGGGCTAGACAAATTGTCAATTTCCCAGTTGCCCCCTGTCATGTGACTTGTGCTTTGATAAATTTCAGTCACTCTTTATTGCTGAACTGCAAGTTGGAGTGATATCACCCCCCTCCCTCCCCAGCAGCCTAACAGACCAATGGGAATATAGCCAGATAGCAACCCCCCTAAGACACAGTAACAGCTGCCTGGTAGATATAAGAACAGCCCTCAATGATAAAATCCAGGTTCCACTGAGACACATTCAGTTACATTGAGTAGGAGAAACAACAGCCTGCCAAAAGTGCTGGCGCTTTCTGAAAGCACATGACCAAGCAATATGATCTGAGATGGTTGCCTATACACCAATATTACAACTAAAAAAATACACTTGCTGGTTCAGAAATTAAATTTTATATTGTAGAGTGAATTATTTGCAGTGTAAACAGTGTCGTTTAGAAATAAAAAGTATATCATAAAAATCATGACAGAATCCCTTTAAAATAAATCCTTTCAGTCAGATTAATGAAAGGTCAAATTGTTTTTGATGGATAAATATAGACTTTTTCCTCTTTATTTTGCGTTTATGAAAGCTTTTGCCAACATTCTGAAACTTTTCATGACCTTTCCACAGAATTGACAAAATGAAATGACTATACCAAGGTATTTCTTCATTTAACCCATTTTTTTCTCCAGAAACCATTCTCCAGCATTGACAAGTCAATAACCATTCTTTCCTATGGGCTAACAATTTCAAAGACAAATTCAAATCAGTAGTGAAAAGTTGGGAAAATATTTTCAGTGCTGCAGGAAACTTATCACAATACAAGTGTATGGGAAGTTCCTGTAACTCAGTGAAACAGTTATGGTAGGGAATAAATACAGAAAAATAGTTACCATCAACTATTTATGTAGTGCCAATGTATTGAGCAATGCTTTACAGCAGGGGTCCCCACCCTTTTTACCCAAGAGCCACATTCAAATGTTAAGAAAGTTGGAGAGCAACACAAACATGAAAAAAGTTCCTGGGGTGCAAAATGTGTATTGCGATTGGCTATTGGTAGCTCCTATGTGGACTAGCAGCCTACAGGAGGCTCTGTTTGGCAGTAGACATGGATTGTATGCATTTAAGCCAGGATTAAAAGAATAAGCCACTGTGTGCAACATCCAAGGAGGTTGGAGAGCAGCACATTGCTCACAAGCAACTGGTTGGGGATCACTCCTTTACAGTAATGTATAACAAACAGGGTTCTTCTAATGATTTCTAATAATTTAACAAACAAGACTTGCCAAATTAAAAATAGGATTGGAGGATCATGCTCACAAGAAGAACTGGCAGCTTTTTCCCCCTACTTATCAGTTGCGAAAAATACTGTTTCCACCAAATCCACTGTTTGTCCAAATCACAAATCTTTCATGAAGGATTTGGATGAATCCCTAATTTAAATTTTATGGTAAGGAAGGGGTAAAAACTGCAATCAAACCCTAATTTCCTTTGTGTGACAAAAAGGTCACATCATTTTAAAGATTTGAATTCATTCAGCCAGGCACTTCGATTTGGATGAATCTTGCTGAAAATGGCTGAATTGTCGCCCAATTATAGATAGTTTTTCTTGAATATTTCTTGAATAAAATATTTTTTAAATATTCAACATTTAGTTCAGCAGCAGCAAAGGCAGATAGTTTCTCAGTTTCTAGGATTGCCCCGATCTCCCTTCTTCAGGCCGGAAGTTGCAAAAAGACAGTGCGTGCATATGTGCACACTCGCAGGTGGGGGAGGCAGGAGTGGGGCCCTGAGACAGCAGCCCCAGTGGGCCCCAGGCCCCTCAGTCTGACCCTGGCAATAGCTAATCAGAGACTTGAGAGGGGGGCAGATGGGTCATAAACATTTGATTTTGAATCTGACCTTCATGCTGAGGATCAATTGCAAATTCACTAAACAGCTATGTCCCATGAGCAGAGCTGGCCAGTCGCCCTAGGTAACCTGGCTGGTCACGGCACCGGCTGAGCTTGTGCAAGATGGCGTGTGAATTTGCATGCACGAAACGACACATTCGACAAAAGAGGAATGAACCAGTAATAAATAGATACAAAAAAGTCAGGTTTCAACCCGTGTAGGGTAGTATCACTGTGCTTCAGACCCCATAAACATGTGCAGTGGGTAACACAGTCAGGGGTGAAGAACTCTACTTTAAAATGAAAAGCTGAATATGTACTGATCTATGAATAAGCTTGAAGTTAAGCACTTCCCTGTTCTTGCAATTCCTTAAATTTTGACAAAAATCTCCTTGTGAGATAAAAGATAAAATAAATTTTCAAACCAGAGGGTAAATACTAACACTGAATCCTGTCCACTAGTGATATTTGGGTTGGGACCCACACCCGCCTGCCACCTGACCTCCCACCACCCGTGCCCGACCCAGCCAGACTTCGGTGTTCCCTTTATAGACCTGTGCCACCCACCAATGACGCGGGGCGAGCAGGTGCGCATCTATAAAAAGTGACCCCGGAAGTCGGAAGCTGGCATTTGTAAGGTCGGTGGGGGAGGGAAGAGTCGTCTGAAGAGCTCAACCTGCACCTGCCCACAACCCGGAAGATGGGGTGTGAGGTCGGCCTGAACCCACCCAACCCGCTCAATCAGCAATGGTCATGCAATGCAACAGGAAATGGACTGAATAAATTGGATTACTGAAGCAGCAAATGTTATTTATCAAAGGCGAGTGTTAGAGTTTTTTATACCTCGAATGAACTCACAACTGGAATAGTATCTTATTTAAGAAAAAACTTGAATGGTAAAAACCCGATTCAGCAAGTTCGAGTCCCCAAAACCCGAAAACTGGAATTGATTGAGTTTTCGGAGAAAGAAAACTTGAATTGCTCGAACAATTCTAGTTTTTGGGCAAAAACCC
The DNA here is from genome assembly GCA_024363595.1 of Xenopus borealis. NCBI lineage: Eukaryota > Metazoa > Chordata > Amphibia > Anura > Pipidae > Xenopus > Xenopus borealis. The sequence goes on from CM044439.1 coordinate 85,092,007, forward strand.
TCTGAAAAAACATCATGAATGCATCAAGGGACCTCTACTATTGATTCCTACATGACCTCAACAGGTTATAGATGGTGTTTTTTCAGATTCAAGCTATTTCCAGGGTTGGGTATAATAATTCTCAAAGATTCTAGGTTTAAAAAAAAAAAAAAATAATAATTTGAGAATTTTTTTATAACCTGAATATGTGAGCTTTGACCAAAAAAATACAACTAGAAAACTCAAAATTTTGTGAAAAACGCAACTTGAACCTTAATAGATCTGCCCCTATGAGACCACTCCAAACACTGATGTCACTTTGGTAAGTCCACTGACAGAGAGATGCCAAGTAAATGTTCTCATGCAGCATTATAATCCATCATATCTTGTTCCTGTATACTTGTCTATTAACACAGCAGTCCCCAACCTTTTTTGCCCCAGGGACCAGTGTAAAGCCAGATATTTTGGCAAGGACCAGGGGAGCATCAACTGCGAGCGTCGCGTCAAATTTCATGCGTGCAGTGTCAACTACAGGCACGCCAGAATCAGATTTAGTGCGTCCTTGTCATATTTGGTGCATCTGCTTCAAATTTGGCGTGCCTGTGTCAAATGTCAGGGCTGTTGCCCGGTGGTTGGGGACCCCTGTATCAGCAAATATTTCAGTTGAAATGTATTTGTGTGATTGAAGCCAAATGAGCAGTTCACATAATTACAGGCCCATAATGTGCAGCAAAGTTGGATATGGGTGTCCACACACTGTGCTTTTTAATCAGTCCTCCTACTTAAAGAAACAGTAACACCAGTAAATGAAAGTGTTTTAAAGTTATGCAAATATCATGTACTGTTGCTCTGTACTGGTAAAACTGATATGTTTGCTTCACAAACACTACTATAGTTCATATAAACAAGCTGCTGTGTAGCACTGGTGAAAATTGAAAGAAAGGCTATATGGAACAGGTTAAATAGTGGATAATATATAACACCATTATGTTCTACAGAGCTTATCTGCTATCTGCTGTATAACCTGAGTGTTTTCTCCCTTGAATGGCTGCCCCCTCCCATTGCTACACAGCAGCTTATTCATATAAACATTAGTAGTGTCTTTGAGGTAAACACAACAGCTTTACTAGTGCAGGGCAACACTGCATTATATTAGTATTACTTTAGAACACTTTCATTTTTTGATGTTACTAGTCGTTACGTGTGAGCAATTTAGCAGTTTTTCGAATTTTTGCTAGGCCCATGGCTGAACACCTGAATACCAGATCATGTAGTGGCCTTATAAATGAAACAATTTAACTTAGTTTGTGGGGATTTTGATAGATCTAAGCAGTTATACTGGGGAACATGTTCATATGGAATTTGGTTTAAAAGCAAAAAATTAGCCAAACATATTAGTGTATAGTGGCAAGTGAAGAATTAAGTGTGTTTGTTTGCAATCACAAGGCATATATGAACATATCTGCACGAAAGTAGGAATGCAGTGTGGCCTCTCTCTCCTTCTAGTCTGCCTATACCACATCCCAATAGGAGGCATCATAGGAGCTGATCAGGCTGCCCCCTCCCACATAACCTATTGTTTAACACCATGAGGGGGAGGGAAGCTTTAAAAGTTGTCAGTCTATGCTTTTTAGAGAGTCTGGACTATTTACCCAACCCCCATTTGCAAGTATTAAAGGTTTGCTAAATGTTTCTTCAATAAAATCTGCTCTTTTTTTAGGTACTTGTTCCAGTATCAAGAATGAACTCTTGGTTGATATGCAACGCATCCCTGCACATATAGGCCTGAAAACAATACAGTATACTATTGCCTGTTATAATGCACAGACTCACTGTTATGTTCTCACATTACACTGCAGAGACTTCCTCCATGCAAACATGGGGACACAGAAATAATGAGACAGTGGATCATGTTTTCCATGCACTTGCGGATGTGTATTAACTATAGTTTTGCACTATACTGTAATATTCAGACCCCTTTTCTTCTATCAAAATTGGCAACACTGGATCACTGCAGACATAACACTGTTAGAAGGCTACAAACCCACTACTGCTGGGTGGCCACATGAGCAGGAAAAACCTGAAATGCAAGTGCATTAGAAAGGGAAATCACAGTTTATGGCATTCCTGCTGGCTTTTTGTAAGAACATTAAAGAACTATTGTGGTAGGATATAAGAAATATTGTAGGCAACTAATAATACCTTCATAGGCCCTAAATGTGGGGAGTATAATGATTTCCACCTTCAGGGCAGTTGGGACAATGAACTGCTAATCATGGTAAAGAGGCCTAAAAAGTTTTCTAGAAAAATTGCAACAACAATTGTGTCACACTGACAAAGCTAGAATTCATGAAAGAAGTAGTACATTTGTGATATATATACTTCATATAATTAATATAATGTTGCATTATATACTGTATATTATCTATATATATATATATATATATTATTTATGTCCATATTAATGCACATACACTGTGGATTCATAAATAAAATGTATGTTTCCCTAACTTTTTTTTTTTTTAAAGTTCATCGTTATATATGGCATATATGCTACCCAGAATGCTCAGGACCTTGGGATAACTGATCTTTCCGCAATTTGAATCTACATACTTTAAGTCTACTAGAAAATCATCGTAAACATTAAATAAACCCAATAGGCTGGTTCTGCTTACGATAAAAATTAATTATATCTTAGCTGGAATCATGTACAAGGTATTGTTCTATTATTATAGAGAAAAGGAAATCCTATTTTAAAATTTAGATTATTTAGTTGAAATGGGGTCTATAGGAGACAGCCATTATGTAGTTCAGATCTTTCTGGATAACCTGTTTCTGGATAACTGATACCATACCTGTACTTTAAGGATTAACCGTTTATTTTCATTAACACATTGCCAATACAGATCCCACATGACTTTGCTATAGGTTTCTTGTCTTGCCTGGTCTTTAATTTTCTTTCTGGAATTTATTGAAAGGAAAGTAAAAGGAGCTCTTTATAACATGGAGGTAACCTTTTTTTGCTTACTTTTTATTAGTTCCATAGCAGATAAGGTTGAAAAGAAAAACAATTCCACCTTTGCTGTTATTTCAAGGAAAGCCTTGTAGTCATTGGCAAGGAAAATGATGCAAAAGAATTTTGCACGTTAAGTGAATGGTCAATGCATAACAAACAACACTGACATAAGATATTGTACAGTACAAAAATAGGTTTGTTTCTCTGTACATACAACTGTAATGTTACATTCACTGCATACCACACACTATCAGAATGATCAAGTACATATTGTACTGTTTTGAGAACATGCTTGGGGCAGTGCATTTCCATTTTGATGGTGACAATTCTAGAAATCTACATAGACAAAGTAATTCAGATTAACAGGGAATGCAGACTAATGGGGAATACAGGCAGGATATATGTTGCTGCAGATATTATTGACTGGCTTTTAGTGTTGCCTGCAAGGGAATACTGCCTGAGAGGATCTCCATTCCCAGCTATCTTTTCTACACACACACACAACGGTTTCTAGTTTAACATGGGTAAATGAATGGCCCAGAACAAATATTTCCAATTTCAATTTGCATAAGGTTTCCTCCAAATCCCTCTGTGTTGTTGGGAATCTACTAGGTATTGTATAGTCATATCATATGCACAAGAGGCAGGGTCACTTTTACACTGTTGCTCTGCATACACAGTAGTGGAAAGGGGGCTATAGATGTAGAGATCCGCTCGTTTGGCGATGATTCCAAATGTGCAGATCTCTCTCTGACATGGCTACACTGAGGTGGTCGATATCGGGCTGATCCGATCGTGGGCCCTAGAGCCCAACGATTGGATCATAATGCATCTGATGCGGGCGGTCAGATCACGACACCGCATATCCGACGGCATATTAATTAACCTGCCCGATCGAGATCAGATTTTAATGGGGGGAGCTTGTTGGATGGCCCCGCATGGGCCAATAAGCTGCTGACCCGGTCCGTCTGCCGCTTTTATTGGCCCATGTATGGGAGCCTTTAGGTTATACTATTTATAAGAAATCTATTTATAAGACAGTCACCTTTCCAAGTGCTTTTTTGGGGGTGGAACAAACTAAAATATGTAATCTGCATGTACTGTAACATTACTATTGCCTACATATAGAGAAGGATCATTTGTGTGCAGATATCAGGGTATACAAATTAATAAAGACCAACAAGCAAATTCCATGATAGAAGAGATCAGATAGCAGGATTGCCTGCCCAACACATATGTATGTAAGTTTGTATCATTGTAATTCAGTCCACACTCCAATTACACAATTATTTTCAAAATCCGGTGCACATGACCAGTGGTCCACTCTCCAACTGGATTATAGATTACACAGCATCACTGGAGGATGAAGTTTAAAGATCCTTTATTTACAAATATGGCTTTTGATCTATTGCAAAGTTTCTGGCCTGCTACTGGCCCTTTATCAAGCTTGAAACATTGCAGTTGTCACAGATCAAAAGCCAAATGTAAATAAAGACTTTTTAAACTTCATCCTTCAGCGTTTTTTTCAAAACGCATCAGTTAATAGTGCTGCTCCAGCAGACTTCTGCACTGAAATCCATTTCTCAAAAAAGCAAATAGATATTTTTATATTTAACATTTTAACATTGTCAATTTCCCAGCTGCCCCAGGTCATGTGACTTGTGCCAGCACTTTAGAACTGCTTTCTGACAGGCTGTTGTTTTTCCTTCTCAATGTAATATGCTAATTGGAGATTTGAAGCAATGTTTCACAATTATAAGGTCGAACAGACACAAATTGCCATGGTACTGAGGAAGTGTGTGAACACGAAACGTGTCAGACCTCGGACTCTGCCTGCAATTAATTGTATGTTTGAATAAAGATTTAAAATTTTACTATATACTGGAGTTGAGCGATCCTTAATCGGGGACTCAGGAGTGTGCTGCTGCTTATCACGATTTTTCTGACCCGAGACCTGACTAGGTGCTGCAGAAGATGATTAGACTTTTCAAGAAACTGTCCATGGCTCCAGGTCACTGAATTCTGCATGTATATGTTGGCTTAATTTCTCATGTGTTAGGTAGCAGTTATCTCGTTACCTTCCCATTGTTCTGTTGTTAGGCCCTGGTGGGGGGAGGTTGGGAGGGGGTTGGTGATATCACTCCAACTTGCAGTACAGCAGTAAAGAGTGACTGAATTTTATCAGACCCAAGTCACATGACTTGGGGCAGCTGGGAAATTGACAATATGTCTAACCCCAAAAAAATCTGTTTGCTCTTTTTAGACATGGATTTCACAGTAGAATTCTGCTGAAACAGTACTATTAACTGATGCATTTTGAAAAAGAAAAATTCCCAGGAGAGTATCCCTTTAATTAATTAATAGGGCTCAAAGGCATTTGCTGCTCTTTAAAGGAAAATAACACAGTCCATTCAGCCAGTTCAGAGGTATGGCAATTCTGTGGTGTATTTAAAACTAGAAATTAATATAAATTTTTAGTATTGGCAAGTAGCTGCTGATTTTTTTACCTTTATTATACAATGGTCGATTTTTTTTTATTCATGGTCCACAAAGCTATATGGAATGATACAAACTGCTGCTCAAGAGAAACTTTATGCAAGGAGAATGTAGGTTTTTTTCAATAAATGTGGGGGGATTTCCTCATAGGAAATTGGTTCCAGTGATATTGACCCTTGTGTGGACTGATGTCATAAGGATCTTATAGGTGAATGTAATATTCGTTTGTAACGCAAAAACTATTCGCAATGCGAAAAGTTAAACCTTTGTGCAAACAAATTTTGCTTTGCTCAAATGCAATATACCTTTTGTGAACCCGGAAACTGTTTAGCGACCATTTCCGCCGACAGAAGGCCGTTTGCGAATATTATACTTTGCGCTAAAGCACTGTCAATGTAATAAAACTTCTTACTGAAAAGTCACAATGTTTGCTCCAAAAGATTGACACCTTCAAGCACTTCTTAAGATTGCGCAATGCAATAACCATTTAAGGAACAATATTACATTGCGGGATGTGGATTTTTACTCTTATTGGTGCACAATGTTTTTCTCTTTGCGACTTTAAGTATATTCCCCCCTTAGACTCTGTACACCACTGGGGCACTGGGGTTAAATCTCTGAAAAGCACATGTAAATGTGTCAGTGCTATATACAGTAAGAAAAGAATGAGAATGTTTTGCCCACAGCTTTGTTAAATCCACAAGTCACAAGTCAAGACATTTGTAAGAAAATGGTTAATATACAGTCAGGCCAAGGATTTTCCCACTCCCCCAGCATAAGGGCAAGCATATCAATATAATGATCAAGCTCCTGATACTTTATCAATGATGGATTGGAGGAAAGGGGATTAATCAAGAACTATCAATAATTCAACAGATCAGCATCCTTTCTGTCACTAAACTTGCCGGGAGCGATTGATTTGAAATTTGAGCAGTACACAGTCAATGATATGAAGTACATGTCTCTGATGCAGAGTAGTCTAATTAACCTGATCATCAAGGGCCCCATAGTTACTCAGTCATTTCTATTGACCTCTTTGTGCAGTATAAGCATGGCTGAGGTATAATAACTTGTCCTCTGGTTTCTTTTTTGCCATGAAATATTAATAGGTGGAAAGAACACCTTCTATTGTACAGGGGATTTGAGGTTTTCTGATGTGATACCATCTATTGTATGACAGACTGTCAGGGTTTACCTTCTCCTGTCAAAAAAGGGCAATGGCCTTGATAAACTTGGATCACTGCTGGGTTTCTGCATATACAATGTTTTAAAATTGGTTAATTAATGTTAGACAAAAATACACAGCTTGATGGTTTACCATAATTCGTATTCTGCAGTCTTATGCTAATTGGAGATTTGAAGCAATGTTTCACAATTATAAGGTCGAACAGACACAACTGGCCATGGTACTGACCTGAGATCTGACTTCTAGGTGCTGCAGAAGATGATTAGACCTTTCAAGAAACTGTCCATGGCTCCAGGTCAGTTAATTCTGCATGTATGTGTTGGCTTCATTTCTCATTAACCATTTTTCTGACGAATGCTCTGAATAGAGTACTGATTCCACATCTCATTTAGGAGAAGCTTGCCTAGCAATCTATGCTACTTTTAGGTACCTTTTAAATATGTTAAAATTATACTTATTTTAAAAGCTAGGCAGGGCAATTATATTTAATGCTTCAAATGTAGGAGATGCAAATAATTATTTTGTAATGTATAGGAAAATGAATATTATACAGAGTTCTGTTTGGGTAAATACACATTTTTATGGACAAGAGCATTGCTTTGGCCAATTATTTCTTTTTTTTAATGGCACCCAGATTAATTCTGAAAGTCAGCCTTGAAGCCCAAGATTCAGCATATAAATAATTACATTAAAACTTATTTATGGGTCCTGACCCAGAAAAAAGCCTTTTGGATTATCCAATGTTTCAGAGCTTCTGTAAAACAGACTATCCCAGTGATACAGAAACCCAATCTTGGTGGTCTCGCCGTACATTGATTGCACATTTGGTTGTATATGCAATGTGTGTGCTCCTTAGTACTTTATGAACAAAGTTTCTTAACATAGCTCTGCATGCATCGACCTTGAATAGAATTAACTAGGTTGGGCATGTTGCAGCATCAAAGTGGTTAGCTCAACTATCATCAGGAATGCTATACAGAATATGTATAGCAGTCACTATGGTATAAAGTAACACTATCATTGCTTTCAAATAGCTTTAGAAATATACCAAGAAATATTACCAAGAAGTTAGTGACGTATAAAGCAGACCTGTATAATTATAAACCATTCCCATACATTATAGCAGTAAATATAATTTACAAACACAGCCTCCTCTCTGCTTGTGCGAATAGTTGTGTATATAGACAAAATTCATTAAGGTACTGTACTAGCTTTTATTGTTGCAAAACCTACTTCTATTGTTCACAGTGATTGCCACAGAAGGCTGTATCAATAGACACGGCAGGCTAAAGCTGGCCATAGACGCAAAGATCCGATCGTTCGAATCATCGTACAATCGGACATCCTCATCTCCCGACCTGCCACTAACCTTCAGATTAAATAAAGTAGTAAAAGCTTAGTTTAGCCGATGTTCTGCCCCTGACCAGGATTGTATGAAAGTTGTGTCCAACAAAACCCACTGAAAATCGTACAATCGGCAATACACGCAGAGATATTATCAGCAGCCATCAGAACTTTTCTAACCTGTCCGATCGACCAAACGACCGATCGGCATGGCACAACAAATGTCAGAGCACTCCACACACATTCTGAAAATCTTACAAATCCAGGATTCGTACGATCGGAACATTGCGTCTATGGCCAGATTAACACAATACAAATTTAACACAGATTTCACTTTTAATGCGAAGTGCCAGAAACGATGCAGTCCCACTCTTATTTGTAAAAAACATGGAAGCACGCAGTTAATGCATGGACACAAGATTGCTGGGATTAAAAATGCTGCATTCAAGGTAGAAAACATGGCACATGGAACTTAACATAAAAAATTCTACTTGTTATTTAATTTAATAAGATTTCTTTGTTCAAAGCTACTGCTGTAGTGATAAAATACACATATTACTATGTGTTTCAGCGTGAGGACTAGTTAATTCGGACAGAAATGATTGCAGGATGTTATTTATGCTGCGCTGTTGAATTAACTGCCTAGTTATGATGTAAAGTGTAATAAGCAACATGGTTTATCATTGGTGCATTGGAGGAAGGACAATTTAATCAGAAGCTCTCCTACCTTCCAGTATTTTTTTGTATGACAGTAAGTAACAAAAACACCTACATAAAGCTCCCTAAACACAAACAGAAAATACTATCTATGTTCAAATGCAGCTCCTAAGTCAGAACCTAACCCAAAAACTCAGGGGTATAAGGTACAATGCAGGATAAAAACACACTGGAAATTCTGCCGTAATGTTTAATACAGACATATTTTTACGTGACTTAAGGGTTCGGCCTTTTGTAATGCATGATAGATGTCTACATGTGTTCAGTCTGAACTGACTAATTAGATTTTTATCAAATGTGTTAATTCCTTAAATATTTTAAGCTAATGCAGATGAAGCATTATCTTTAAATCTATAATCAAGATTTCAATAGCATATTTTTTTTAAAAGAGTAAATTTCTCCTACATATGTCTACCCCCTACCAAACTTGATCAGTTAGGATAAAAAGTATGACTGACATCTTGCAAAATTCAAGGCAGCACTGCAGGGGGATCATAGTAGAAAACATGATTCTGGTCTTTTAAGAATCCCAAGCAGGATTATCATGGGGATCCACAGACCCCATGCAGAGTTTTTCAGTTTAACCCTACTGCTGTCAAAGGCACAGAAAGACAAGTTACTTCGACATATTTTAATCCCTCTTCAAGAATGATGTTGCCTTATACATTGCATTGTTGTTGATTATAACCAGTGTGATTAATTAGGAATAGAATAAAACAAAATAGAGAGAAAAACATGAGCTCCTTTCTTCAGAAAAAAAGTAGAATAGTGTGATTTAAGTCCCAACTGTTTGGATATAGTCCTTACAATTCAGGGGATTGATTGCACTCCAGCTGAGCATTAATGGTCATTGTGGTAAATAGCAGTGACAGCTGGACTAGAACATAAAGTAGGGAGTTTGCCTCTAAGGTCATGACTATGACTAAAAAACACTATCACACTCAGATCTTAGACAGCAACACTCAATATGAAGAAGTAGGATGCAATTATTTTCATAGGGTGTATTAAAGACTGCATTTTTCACATTTACTGAACTATATATTTACTCATTTTAATCTCATTTCAGAATGTGTGGATTATAATACTAAAGGTACATAGTTATTAAACATATTTACTGTATACGCACTGGCTTCTGGGGTGCCCATGAGCATAGGGACCATTAGGGATCTCAATGTGAGGTTTCAGTTATAGCTTTCATTGTTGTCTGGGCCTGTAAGATACTGAAGGCTCAGATATTAGAATCTACATGAGGATACATGTCTTTTTTTTTATTTAGCAAAAATTACTTTTTGTAAAATTTAATAATGTGTATTAGAAAAGCTGAACCATACCTTCTGATATGCAAGATCAGGACACCATTTAGGACAAATTATGGCAATGTATAACAAAACTTTAGTTCCATTTCACAGTGAGCATCAAATGTAACAAATTAAGTAAACTCACTTGATTGGTCGCAGAGTTTTGCAATCTAATTAAACACTTCAGAATATCACATTTGTTTATTTTTTTTTCAATTGTACAGGAGAGAATCTATTTAGTGTAAAATTTTGCGAGCAATACTATTTTGTTCCTTTGGTTTATTATGTAATTGTTAATTAATTGCAAGTTCCCTGTTATAATATTAGGGCTGCATAATTTGCTGATCTATGTATATGATCATGAAGATCCATAATGCCATATATCATTGTATGTGTGTTTTGCCTTTTTGCCTCAATGATCAAAGTATCATGTTCTGAAAGGTGAAAAACAGCAAGTACTGAATGTTTTGTGTGGGGGGTTGTTTATTACTTTATTTTTTACATATTACTACCATTTAATTTGGTACAAACATGCACCATGTCAATTGTGCAAATGCAATTTCTTTTTTTCTAACTCGCAAACATACACATCATCAAGTGAAATATGGAGGGATTCTGTCATGATTTTTATGGTGTAGTTTTTATTTTAAATTACACTGTTTACACCAAATAATTCACTCTGCTGTGCTGTTCTTATATCTACCAGTGAGCTGTTAGGTTACCTCACCATTTTTCTGCTGATGGGCTGATGGGGTGTAATGGAGGGCATAATATCACTCCAACTTGCAGCGCAGCATTAAAGAGTTACTGAAGTTTATCAGAGCACAAGTAACACGACTGAGGGCACCTGGTAAACTAACACGTCTAGTTCTATGTCAGATTTCAAAATGAAATATTAAATACATCTTTTAGCGCTTTTTGCGCATACAGGTTTTCCCATGACAGAATACCTTTAAAGTAGAACTAAACCCTAAAAGTAAATGTGGCTAAAAATGCTATTTTATATACTGCACTTATTGCACCTGCCTAAAGTTTCAGCTTCTCAATAGCAGCAATGATCCAGGACTTCAAACTTGTCACAGGGGGGGGTCACCTTCTTGGAAAGTGTCTGCAACACTCATATGCTCAGTTAATTTAAGTTGATGCTACAAAGCTGAAATTATGATACTAGTTGCACTGGTTTCTGTGCTGCCATGTAGTAATTACCTGTATTATTTACTAATCAGCCTCATATTGTGACATTTATATTTATGTGTGCTGTATATTTTGAGTTGGTCCCTAAGCTCAGTAAGTGAAAGCAACACAGAGCATGTGCAGTTAATCAGCAGAAAAAGAAATTGGGGAGCTACTGGGGCATCTTTGGAGACACAGATCTTCTTCTAAAGGCCTTTGGTTGCCTGGGGCTGGTACTGAATCCCAAAACATGATGTACAACATTTCTAGCATCTTCTTTAACTTTCCTTGCCCTTTATCTAAGTCATCCAAGCCACTTTTAAAGGCATTAATAGAATCTGCCACCTCAACATCACCCGCAGGGCAAGTAACATGACTGGGGGCACCTCAGAAAGTGGCATTATATCTAGCCCCATGCCAGATCGCAAAATAAAATATTTAAAAATCTGTTTGCTCTTAGAATTTCAGTGCAAAAGTCTGCTGGAGCAGAAATATTAAGGGGTGCATTATGAAAAAAAAAAGTTTTCCCATGACAGTATGCCTTTAAACCATCACTTGCCAAGTTATTCTCAAGTCTAGTAAATGGCCAATTTGTACTAAATTGAATGTTTTTAGAATGTGAAACATCTTTATGCTAATGCAGCTCCAAAAAATTCTGTCTTTCAATTATTAATATTCAATCCAGGAGTGAAAGGACCAGTGCAAACAACCAGAAATGCAAAAAAGGTGTTTATTCCTGTTACAGAGTAGGTTCACCTGCAATTAAGTTTCACCACTGCACAATGCATTGATTAAAAAAATCTAGCATCCCACAATTTCTCTTATGTCTTCTGATGTTAGCTTGAGACACATACACAATGAAAAATGCTTATTTTGACAAATTTCTCATGACAGAGACTTAATTATAGATGATCTTTACCTACAAAACAAAATAATAAACCCAGAGTTTTCCATTTTCTATAGAGGACTGGCTAGCACATTCAAATTTCCTTTCATCTGAATACGTTGGGACAACCCCAATTAAACATATAATTTTATTCCTAAACTACTGTATAGTAAGTGATTTTCTCTGCCTCCCTTATTAGGCATATGTTTATGCTTGCAATCTTTCTTGGTCTGCATATCACATGTCTATGCATTATCTTTTACTCTGTAACAAATGTATGCTTTTGATACAATAAGCACTCCAAGGAAGAATGTGTCTTAAATCCTCCTTCTATACATTCCACACACAGCATTCCCTAATTTAAAAAAAAAAATCCAAAATTGTTGATTGACTTTGGATCCAGAACTGTTGTTTTTAATAGAATAAATAAAACCATGCCTTCAAGGCACATTACCAACTTAGCAAGTGGACCATTTAGATCTTGTCACAGGTGAAGGGTTCTTACAGTTAACTCTGGTACTATGTGAAGAAACCAAAAAGAAAGAACAAGTAATGTCATGCTGAGATGGGTTAATTTTTGGTGCAATTGCTTTGAGGTGCATTTGTTGCCAATTAGGGCTTTCTGTTTTACATACAAAACTGTTCCGAGGTTTTTTTCCTCTCATGAGATCCAATGCAAGTGTTAAAAAGTATACTTCCTTTTTATGTCATAAACATAAAGTGTGGCCTAATGATCCTGGAGATGAGTTAACCCTGTGCAGGAGCTTCAAACACAGATGCAGAAATTCAGCATCAGGGAGAGAGTAATTGTAGACGTTAGTAATGCTTGAGCCTTTCTGCTCATGCCTGGTCTTTTAGTCATTCATTTGAATACCATTAATCCTACAGAAACCTTATAGGAAAATGTTCGAGAACATTGAGGGCATGCACATAAGTGCTTTTTACCAATCTTTCCTCTCTGGCTCCCTCTCTCGTCAATGATTTCTGTATAAGCACTATACTGAAACTTACAACACATTTAACATAAAGGAAGCATTTTAAAAAAGTTACATTGGGAAAAGCTGTATGAAAAAATACTTTATAAATCTGCCCAATGGACTTCAGTGGTTAATACCATATGCTGCAATGTATTTTAATTGTTCTATCTAGAGGGGACATACTGAAATAGTAAGCTAGGTTAAAAAAAAGACACACCTCCATCAAGGGACGTATGGGAATGTTGATCTCAATCATGAGGTCACATTTTCCCAAGGGTAATAAGAAGATTTTCCAGTAGGATGTCTTTTCCATGTAATATTGGAATGATTGCTCCGTGTGCCTTTCTCTCATAAACATACTGAATTTAAATAAACACTTTAAAAAACAAAATTCACAATGTGAAAGTTGGCTAGTTCATGTAAAAGTCAATGGGAGTTCAAATGTCGAGCTACAGTACTTCTCAATTCTAGTTTTCAAGAATTATATGAAATATGGCAAACTTGTTGAAAATGAAGGGTATAATGTGATTTCACTGTGATCTAGTTGTTTTTTCACGTTTATATGCGATCAAGTTTTTTTTTATAACAAATAGATAAATTTGCCCCTATGGGAATATGTTTTTTTTTCTGCTGATAGTCTTCATTGAATTAGCTGCAGCATACAGAATTTAGCATTATCTATACATTAAAATATGAATAATTTTAAATATTTCAAATAGAAAAAAGTAAAAAAGTTATAGCACTTTTTTTTTTTTTTACTGATAAACCAATTTCATCCAATAAGCAAAATAAGACAACTATTTTGGTATTGAACATTGGAATATATTCTCTGGATTAGATGCTTTTTTAAAATGGAATCCAAAATTGTAAAGGCTGCTAAAGTCAACTCCATATAAAGATCTGTGGAAAAAAGATGTGGAAATTGCATTCAGGGAATACAAGAATTTCATTCCAAAGTATTTCAAGTTACTGATATCTTTCATTACATTTGAACTGAGTAAGCATCTCATGTTAAGGAAAACATACTTGTAAAAGATGTAAATAACTGTTTTGTAAGATTCTCCATATCAATGTGTTGGGGGAAAATGTGGTCAATTTGTTGAGAAAAGAAGCCAAGGGATTTGAACAAAGAAATGAGTAATGGCTATGCCAAAATCTTTGTCTCATTAAACTTCAGCACTGGTCTTCTTTTTGGCACAGCTAAACATTGCTGTATATTATGGTTACTGTTTTTATCGTCTCGTTGTAACACCCTGGTTGAAGTTATTTGGGGGTGACTATTGATCGGCTACACTGAAATGAAGGCACAATAGCAGCATCAGGACATCATATGTCAAAAATTGCATAATGGTAAGCATATGTAAGAAAATTGTGCTACCAACCATAAAATTACCACTCAAACTTGAATTGCAACGATATGTCTTATAACTAATAAGATAACCTTTTTCTAATGAATGTATTAATAGGGTTATGTAATAAAAAGCACTAAGTTTGCCCAGGAGCAGTAACTCATAGCAACCAATCAGAAGCTAGAATGTAGCAGTCACCTGTTTAAAAGCAAAGTTCCTATTGGTTGCTATGGTTTACTGCTCCTGGGCAAACTTAGTGCCTTTTATTGCATATGGGGGTATGTACTCTCTTTTTTCCCCCCAACCATAGCAACTGCACATATTGGCAAACTCTGTGTGAGGATAAAATCTAGGAAATATTTTATAATTGATGTGTTTCAATTTGGTCAAAAAGTTTTCATTTTTAAAATGATTTGCTCTTTGCAAATAACTGTAGACTGCACCACTTTGCTCTTTGGAAAGGCAGACATCACTAGTTGAAATCCATAGGTTGCATGGTTGATTAACAAATACTTTACATGCATGCAACAGACTACTTTTCTTTCAAGGCAGCCATGCAGTATCAACATACAATCTTGCAATCTCATATTTTAATAATGAATGCTTTTAAAACATAGCTATCACTTGTTACTATATAGAGGATTTGTTAACTGATTAATTGTTTTATTGAAATGTATTTTAAAATACGAATGGTTTTTTTGGGGGCTTTACACTAACATAAGTTGTTGAGGCATTAATCTATTTGTTTAAAAAAAAAAAAGCTACAATTATTGCTGTACAGATAACAGGGGATTTATTTTCTTTTTTCCCATCACAACCCACAAGCAAAACTTCATGGTAGGATGTCACAGATGAGTTATAAAGATCGTTGATGTGCATTAGTAACATACAATAATGCCTGTGGTATCGTGTGACTTATGTTTTATTGGTCTAATTTAGCTTCTCAGGTAAAATCTTTCCAAAAATAATGATTCTACCAAACAAAGTAAATTATGAATATTATTTGAATAATTAGAATATTAAACTTGATCCAGTTTCATGATAGAATAAAAGCAAAAGACAATCACAATCTTAAAGAAACATTTAAACTGTGAAGAAACTGCAAATGAGGCAAAGAAAAGTGCAGAAACCATGTAATCTCGAGATTAGTAGTTTTTTTAAGATATGTACCCATATTTATAGAGAATTGTTTAACTTGTAAACTATCTAACAATATCTGGGTAATATGTTTGAAGCTTAATAAATTAGGTATCACAGTTTTCACAATCACCCCCAACTCTCTCTCAAACACACACACATTTACACTTTCAAGAGTATGTACATACAGTTTTCTTGATTGCTTTTCTAATCTGCTGCATGCAGACAAGACAGAGAACAATGGGAATCCTCCATTATAACTGATAACTGATTAAATTTAAACTATTGTTGATACTCTCTGAACATATACTTAGTAGTGGTCTTTTTAATAGGTCACATATTGCACTGTAAAATGCACAAATTCAAATTAATTACACACAAATAATTTATTATGCAAGTTCTGCTTCAGCATGGTGTCAGATGCATATACATTTATCAACTCTGAAGGCATTAAAGGTATATATAAGCATGCAATGCACATATTTGTAGTCTAATATGGGCTGCCATTTGTAAAATAGTGACAATTTGGTAAGACTATGGCCAAAGCTAGACATATTTAAATACAAAATGCAATGGAGCCAGCATTGCATAGAAAAGTCCCAATATGTCAAATGAGACACTTCATTTTTGTTTTTGGCCTTTAAAATGTTTTATATTGGTTCTACTGATGTGTGAATTCCTTTAATAAATTAGTGGCCACTTGATGGCTATTTTATGCATTTATTATCTCCTTATGTAAAACTTTTCAATCTCACTCCTTCCAACTTCATGTGTTCCTTGCATACACCAATAATACATTTTAAAAATAGACAAGCTGTAATGTATGTATATATGCTTTTAGCACTATATTATTCTTAACATATAATTTAACATTTATAGGCAGACGTTCTAACTATTGAAACAATGTAGCAGAAGCTACTTGATAAAACTGTGAAAAAGAATGTATGACTTCTGCTCTTCTACTGTACAGTGCTATATATTTTGGAGCTTTGAAAATAAATGTTAGTAACAATAATTGTTTCATGAGCCATAACCAGGATGAAAGAAAGGCACTAACACATACTATTTTCATTAACAATTATATTTAAATACTAAAATGTATTTATTAAAGGGATTGTTCAGCTTCAAACAACTAGTTGTTTTCACAGTTCACCAGAAATAATTACTTTTTCCAATTACTTTTGCTTTTCTATTTGTGACAGTTTTTCTAATACTGAAGTGTAAAATGTCATTTTTCACATTCTAAAGCAGCTCTGGGAAGGGGGTTGCTGGTCCTGTAAACTGTTCTAAATTGATAGGCTTAGTTGATACATGTCTTTTCTTTGTCCCTGCTGAACAGAATCCCTAAGTTTCATTACTAGCAGCTGTAAGAACTGATACAATAGTTGTGAATACTCCAGAGGTGCTGCTGAGAAATGTATCGACTAGATATTGCAAAATTGGAACAGTCTATAGTCTGTACCTGAATTAATTTACTGCCGGCCTGAAGCACCAGAGACACGAACATTTAACTTTAAACTTATATTTTGGAAAAACAGTAAAAAATAATGGAAAGTAACTGAATTTTTTTTATTTCTGGGGAACAATCTGATAACAACTCAACTGAAAAAAAAAGTTTGGAAAGTTAACAACCCCTTTAACGTACATAATTATATTTTCTTTCATTAGGTAAAACTGTATTTTTGGGTTTCCATCCTCTAGAATATCTTCAAACAGTGCTTACGCAGAGGGTGACAACATACCATGAGATGTAGAGGGCTTTTAATAGTAAGCAGTCATTACAATGTATTTATATAATCCCAGTAAATTTTATAGCAGTTATTGTCAAATATTAACAACAAGGATCAGATGGAGGATAAAGACAAGCTACATTTACAATATAAACATTTAAATAAAATGGGGATTTGAAATAATTGTATTGTGGTGTATTTCTGTTAGGAAATTTGGAAATTGTCTGTCAGTGGTGACATAAGGGCAAGCAATAGTGTCATCTAGTAGTAACTGTGTGTGTATGTTTATATATATATTATATATAGATATACATAGATATAGCTATACCTTAATAGCAGTTAAGTGGTGCCAGTGTGCATGCGCATTTCAGACAGCCTGCAGCTGGTCCATCTAGGCACCCGTTCTCATAAACACTGGTATTTAGCTGTTTTTCTCATTTTTAAGGAGAGGGTTGGACGGGGGTAGATAAAAGGCTTGTTGAAACCCACAGTGGCATAAGGGAGAATCAAGTAGAGTGATATTGAGACGAATTTAATTATCTTAAATGTGACGTGTTTGCTTTTCAGAACGGCAAGAGGATTTAACCCCCACCAGTGCCGCCTTTTGTTTCACATAGCCTTCTTG
The DNA here is from genome assembly GCA_024363595.1 of Xenopus borealis. NCBI lineage: Eukaryota > Metazoa > Chordata > Amphibia > Anura > Pipidae > Xenopus > Xenopus borealis. The sequence continues at coordinate 85,109,920 of CM044439.1, forward strand.
CATTCATTTGCTTAACAAACGCAAAAGGTGCAAGGTCCAGATTGAACGCGTGGGCTCCTGTGTAATAACAGTGCGACCTCCCGGGCGCACTACAGACTGAGAGCCGAGGGCCATGTATAGTATAGACCAACACACGAATTTGAATACGGGTGCGACTACCTTTGCGGTTTAGGGGGTGGTGGTTATATGATTGACAGGATGGCTGGAAATGTCGCAATTTAGGAAATAGGTATTATTTTTGGAACGGTCCCAGTCATTAATAGAGGGAGTGGTTACTAGCGCTAATTATGCCCGCTGACACAATGACAAACGACCCGGAATGTCTGTATGGAAGCGTATAAAGTGTTTTTTTTTTTTTAAATAATATCTGCGACGCTTTTGCTTCATACGCATAGCAAAAAGAGCGGGAAAGACCCACGGCGGGTCACGTGCTCAGCGGTGTTGGACCGGGCCGAGGGTTTCCTAGCAAAAGCAAGACTGAGCATAGAAGGAAGAGGAGTCGAGAATGACGCCACATCTTGTGAAAATGTCTCAGGTCGATGCCAAATGCCGTGTATATGCCCAAGGCCAGGCGAGGAGCATGTTGAGCAGCTCAATGCCGCTTGTGTCACAGACAGGTTCTATTTGGTTTTATGACGTCTTTCTATGAAACACCACTGTCGCCACAATGGCGGGGTCCGCGTGTGACCAATGTAAACAACACACACAAACCGAGCTTTTGCGTGATTTCAATATCACACATTTGGAGAATGCTGGTTAAAGCTGTAGTGGTGAGAGGGCAGAAGAATGTTTGCTGACCAATTAAAATAATGAAAAATCCGATAACATCTGATCCCAGTCACCAAATGAATGACCCCGACCTTTATTTCCTCAAGTATAGTCGGCTCACTCCAGTGCTGGTATCTGGGATTCGTGGGAACTGTAGTTCCCAACAACTATATGTTGATAGCCATGTGTTACATTGTGGCAGCAAATGCACTATAGGCACCTGTAACCGATACAGATTAGGGGAAAAATGCCCACCCTTAACACTGAACAATCATGCATGCTAGAGATTGCAAATATTTTGGAGATGCAAGAAAAGGATTGTGATCCTTTGCACAGAGGGAACTATATGCATTTTCTGTTCTAATTGATTATAAAAGCAGATAGGGAAGTCTCCCAATAACCGTGAGAACAAAAAAAATAATTACAGCAGGCATACACCATTGCTTATTTATCTATACTCATATTAAACCCCCATCACTTCTTCCTTTGTTGAGTCAAGATAGAAGTAAATATCAAGAAAATCCTATTTTACTTAAAGGGGTTGTTCATCTTTAAATTAACTTTTAGTATTATTTAGAGAGCGATATTCTGAGACAATTTGATATTGGGTTTAATTTATGTGTTTTTTTTAGTTATGTAGCCTTTTATTTGGTAGCTCTCTCTCATTGCTAGGGTCCAAATTACCCTAGCAACCCTGCACTGATTTGAATAAGAGACAGGAATATGAATAGGAGAGGAACTCAATAGAAAGACTAGCAATAAAAAGTAGCAATAACAATTCATTTGTAGCTTTACAGAGCATTTGTTTTTCGATGGGGTCAATGACCCCCATGTAAAAGTTGGAAATAACCAGAAGAAAAAGGCAAATCATTTTAAAACTATTAAAAATAAATAATAAAAGTTGAATTCAAAAGTTGCTTAGAACTGGTCATTCTATAACATACTGAAAGGTAAACAACCCCCTTTAATACATGTACAGGAAAAACAATAATATTCTACTACTCTCTAAGCGCCATCACCCCAAACAGTTTTTAAATAAAATTTAATACATTTCAATGATTTTTAATGTTATCTGTAAGTGTATTCTTAATTGAAAACATCTGTCTGTTTACATCTTCTAAGCTTCTGGTTCTGACTCCTGAAACAATGTAGCAGCATTGTACTTACATATAATGTTAAATAAATTAGTCTAATTTATATAGAAAAGGTGATTAGCATTACACAGTGTTTCATTATTCAAACTATTAACAAAATTCCCTTGTTTCTGCAGTATGTGTTTGTAATAATTTGAGTGTGCTCTCCCTAGTTCCACCATTTGTTTTCTGCATAGACCTAAAGTACAATATAAGAATTTAGGAAGATTCTAAACATGCAAAGGGGTCTTCTACTCAAAACGGTTTGCTTCAAAAAAAAAAAATTGTAACTCTTAGTTCCCAAAATATATTAAATAATTTCAGTGTTTTAAAATGTATGTGAAAATATCACTGCTACTGAAAGAAGCAACATCTAACTGGCTGTTTACATTATTTGCAATTATGGTTCTGAATCCTATAACAATGTTGCAAGCCATCTCATTAAAAAGACCTAGAGGAGAACAGACTCCTGTTACATTGTTTTAAGAGCTAGACACAAATAAACAGACACTGGTTTCATTACAAATAAATCACTTTTAAACCATTGACCATTTTCAATGAATGTCCATTGGAAAGTCACATAGAATTCTATGTTCTTTCATTAGGCAATGATGGAGGACCCCCTCAAATTCCATATGAGGCTCATATATTGATTTAGATATTTTAACAAGCTATGTGATTTGCTTTAGTTGCTTCTTCATCTGAACACAGAAATAGTTTGCACTTGTGTGTTGTTTTACTACAAATATACTACTGAATGTTAGTCTTTATTATTCACAATTGGGCGTTCACAGCCCCCCCCCCCACACACCACACACACACACCACACACACACACACACACTCAAGGCTGGGAAGAATGTAAAAGCAACCCCTCCCCATGTGAAAGGCAATTACTATTAGTTGTTGTTTTTGTAGAAGAGCTATATGTTCTTGGGAGAACTGAAGAACCAGACTTGTTTGGTCATCAAAGTGTAAAGTGCAAGTCTGTTAGAAATCCAATAACAATATGTTCATATAGAGAAGATAGAACCTATCCGAATCCGAGCTATTAAACGATCGGGAAGATTTTGGACACTAAGTTCCAGCCAAGGTGTTTTCCCGTGTATGTTATTGCACTAGCGCAATAGTTTTACATTTTCAGTACCTGTTTGAATCCATTGTATCAGTTATCTAAACGAGCATCCGTGTAATGTCCTTACTGAGAGGAAATATGAATATCTAGTTACAGGCGATATGATCAAGTCCCAACGATTGCATTGTCTCCCAAAATGCACTCGAAAGAGCTGATCTCCTAAGTACACTTACACTGCTTGAATCGAGGAATGTTTGAGATATGCCAATACATCTGTATGAACAGGAGAATGTGAAGGGACTGCCTTGGCTCCCTTTCCGCTCCGTGTTATTCCCAGCGCCTGTTTGATAGCAACTGTGCATTCCACGTGGGAACAGCGCTCAGTGTTTAGGCTCCGCCTCTATATGGGAAGGGCAGGTCATTATAGGATAGATATTGCCAACACAACCTATTGAGAATTTACGGTTCAAGACGGCAAAGGAATTTCGGGATTAGGTTTCTGATCTATTTATGCGATTGCTTTTAACTTTGTTTCTTTGTGGGTTGGGGGGGAAATAGAATGCTGCTTGGTACCCCCGGTCTCTTTAGCTATGAACACACACGACTTAATTGTATCCGACTACCGGACCGGTGTGGCTGTGGGTAAATCCTTGTCAGCCCGCTTATGGATTTCGTAGGTAATTTTATCTGGATGCGCCGGTACATCAGTGTAACTCGCAGTGGGTCACAATCTAAAACTGACAATGTGTTCCAATGTAACTAAGGCGCTAATAGGGTGTCATATGAACGTATAGCTGATTTAATTTGCTAACTACCACTTATTATACACGCTGCAGACCTACCCCACTGACAAGGATCTTTCTAAGGCAACGAAAGAGCTGCATCTAGCGCTCTATTCTGATGGACGGGCAGGGCATTTTTAGTTTCGGCTGCATAATCGCTAGTAGCAGGAGGCAGGTCTCTCAGTGGAGTGCTACTTGTGTTCGGATAGAGAATGCCTGGCGTTCTGAAAGGTATTAGCGCCCCTCCCCCACAGCTGGGACTCGCACATCCATTGAGGCAAATACCTCCTGGCATTTGGGAAGCAAGCTGCGGTGTTTGACCTCACACTGGTAGGTCAGCAGCAGAGTTACATGTTCTCAACGTGGCCAAACGGTGTGCTTTATGGACTAGTTAGTTAACTGCACCCAGAATGTCTGGGGGGTGATGATTTTGGCAAGGGACTTCTTGTTATAAACCATGTCATAGAGCTCTGGATTTGGCGACAAGTTGATCTAGATAAATAGGTTTTTGCATTAAATCATTGGCAAGCATTGAACCCATAAACAGTTGAAATAGTCTTATACACGTATGTAAATTAGACTAGGCGCGGAAAAGCTGACCAGGCTACTTTAGCTTTATGGCAAATGTTTTGAGAGAGACTTGTGCCAACATGTTGGCAATATGGGCTCAGTGTGCATGGCGATTGTAAAACAGTAGCTGAAGGCAGCCCAAGCCATATTGTCACAAGTTCCTAATTGTAGACACTTAAATAAAGCCCTGGCCTGGAGTGCCTGTATGAGATACATTGATGTTGTATGCATGGGATGATATGGCCACATCTCCAGTTAGTACTCACTCTTTCCATTTTTCTCATTGTCCTTGCCTATTTCTAACCCCCCTCCCGTGACTGCCAAAGAACAATTCACGTTGATTAAGGCTTTTTTCTCTCTCACCCCCCTTTCCAATGCTTGGCTCTTATTTAGGAAGTCATTAATCACATCCCCTCCCCCGGAAAGAGATGGCGGAGAAACCTGTGAAGTCTGATCCAGCACCCGCCTCTTCCCCACCCCCTCCTTTAAAAACACAGGGAAACCTCCACGTTTAACCCCACTGCTGCCATGTGGCCTTGCCACGACGGGCTAATAAAGCGCATTTTCCCACCAGCAAGTCCTTGTATGTCAACCTTTGCTCTCATTGCCTATATATGAAAACAAAATGGGCAATATAATATACTAATGTAAACACCCGTTTGTTGCACTGGCCAATGACTAAATCGCACTAAAAACCAACAACAATACGAATCCTTCTTCAGTGGATAGACCACATCGGCCCGTGCATTGTCAGCTGAGTCAAAGCAAATGTCCTCTAGCCACAATGCTGTCAAAACTGGCATTGTATAGGCGGCACTGTATTGTAGCAGTAATCTATCAGAAACCACCGTCGGTAAAAGACGGGTAGAATAAGGCCACGCTATCTCCATAGCGATCTGCACACTGCAGGCTTCTGCACGAAGACCAAATATGCACATCCTCCTCGTAGTAAAATGACTTGGCTCGGCGTGTGCGTGTGTAAGAGCTCGACGTGTTTATAAGGATTTTTTTTCCCTCGCTCATTCATAAATGTTTTCCGTGGCAGCCTCGGTCGAAGTAGCGATTGGCTGCGCCCTGCTCTTGCCAGCCCCTTCAGGATGAATGCTGAAATTAGCAGCAAGAAGGCATGTAATTGACAGAGTCACGTGTGCTCGAGGGGCCAGCGAGCAGAGAGCCGAGAGAAGGGAGCAACACAAGAGGGAGAGCACGCTAGACCATGCGAGCTAAATTTGTGATCGCTTCAAATCAGGATGTCACATTGATGCTACAGATCACCCCAATCAAAAAGGAAACTTTTCATCTTTCGTTTCTAGAGCAGGAGGCATCATGGCCGAAGGTGCATTAGCCGCATTCATTCCTGCTGCTGTTTCCAGGGCTTTTTTTTCCTTTCTCACCGCGGCGTTCGGATCGGCCGGTAGAAGGGCACAAGATTAGGAGGAGGGCGATTTACATATCGCACGTAACCTTGTGTATATAGCGGTCGGGAAGGCAAGCGCTGCTATTGTTTTTCTGCAGGCTTTTGTTTCAGTCATCGGCGGTGATCGCTTTTGCATGTACCCCGGGTTTCTGCGTCCCCCACATGCACGCCTCACTTTTTTTTTTATTACAGTGCACCCTTGCAACTACTGGGGATGTACACTGTGAAAACAATGTGAGATCCCGTGCATAGGCAATAACAAGTTGTGCAATAACCCTCCTCGTACCTCGCTTCACCTCCCTCCCCGCGCCGCCCTACATCAGAGCCATTCGCTTTTTGGAAGTGCTTTATTCTCCTATAAATAATATAAGAATGGCAATGGAGCACCGAGCTTGCCGGCTGCATTGCAAGCACATGGGTTTTTAAACACGCGGCGATCAGAGTTTAAGGGGTTTCTTATTTATTCCCAATGGTGCGTTGTGCTCAAGAAGGAAAGGATGGATGCAAGTGTTTGTGTGTAATCTCTATAGTGTGCCCTATTCTTTCTGTTTGTTATGCTTTGGGACTGATTCTTATTGTTTTCTTTTATACTCTCCCAGGAGGGGTTGCCAGAGGTACAAGAGAAGAACAGGGGAAGCTGCCAGAGCAAGAAGAAGAGGAGGAGGATGACCCTCAGGTCCTGCGTGGCTCAGGCCATTGCAAGTGGTTCAATGTACGGATGGGCTTCGGTTTCATATCTATGACTAACCGGGAGGGAACTCCCTTGGAAAATCCTGTCGATGTTTTTGTCCACCAAGTAAGTCTCTCCCTTGCCCCCCCTCCCTTCTCTCACCACCCACAAGGAGAGGGGAAAGCCACCCGCTTCGGTGTTTCTCCCCATTTCCTGGTGCAGCAGGAATGTGTGTGCTTAATAGACACTTGCTCTCTCCGTGAACTCCTCACTTTCCTTGTGTGCAGCCACTGCCTCCACTTTTTATGGACAGTCGTTGACTCTGCTCTCTTGTCATTCATTGTATCTGCAGGGCTCTGCTCTGCCTACAAAGGGTTAATCATTGCGATCATTTCTGTTTAAAGGAATCTCTTTTGAGTGCAAGTGAAACATAACCAATGAAGAGCATGGTGTGTGACTCCACCCTTCTTCTCCTCTAAGCGTTTGTAAGTTATCTAATTAAGACCATTAGATGTGAAATATGTATCTTATCTGCAAGCTATAATTCTGACTGCAGAACTGGGATCAGTACTCAAGTTTATTACACTGTTGCTTTCCAAGTAGTTTGGTAGGTAAGGTCCAATTGTAATTCACATTGCTTGCCCTAAAGAGTAAAAAAGTAAATAGCCACATTTGTTTAGGGCTGTGCTTTTTCCTCTCCCTCTCTCTCTCTCCATTGTGAGTAGTAGGAAATCTCGTGTGAGCTGCTCTGCCGCTTTAAGGACATTGAAGTCAAGAAAGCATGTGGCCAGAGGCAGTTCATGTTTACGCTTTAACTAAGGAGTTGGCTGTGCTCGTCCTGCACTTTCTCCTGTGTAGAATCTCAACAGAGCTCCACAGTCTGCTCCATAAAAATATAGGTTGCCATATTCACAGATTACATCTGTGTATAGATATTGTTGTTTGTGTAACCATGGAGTGTTAATCCCAAAAAAGCAACTACAGTTTATCACTTATGCATGCATTTCTGTGAGGGCTAGGTAGGAATAGCTTTAAATGCAATAACATGCATTACTGTAGAGACCTACAACTGATGCTATAAGTTAACATAAGTTATTAGAATCATGGTATTATAAGACCCTCTGAACCAGTTTCTGCTGCAATTTTTTAAATTTGCATTTGCAAACTGATTGTGACTCTAGGTAAAGCAACCCTTAAGTATGTTGATCTATGTTTCTACACCTTGAGCACTAATTGTTGGTTCTGATTTTCAAAAGACCAAAAGAAGCAATCTTCATTGTACACTTCACTTCCTGTTGTGCCATAGACAATAGAATAATGCACCACTGTTGCAAGCAAAGAACAAAGAATAGAAGTGACAACCGTTGATATGACCTTTTTTTTTATCAATAAACCTCTTTGTTGTCAGATGCCTACATTTTATTATAACACACGTAAGACTCTCTTTTTTTGCCATTAAGGAAAGCTTTATGACACTGCTTTGTCAGGCATATTTAGATGGCTCTAAATGTCCTTCAGTGGTATGTGTTTGGGTCTCTTTGTGCTCAAGTTTGAAACCAAACCAGTGTTAAAAAAATATTGTGATTATAATATTCTGATACATCTTTTTTTATATCTCATTTAAATGCTGCTGGTTTATCTTTACCCTTCTGTTGTGTTCTTTTTACTTTTTGTGTTGCACTGATTTGGGCCACAGTTTAAACCCAAAGAAACAAAGCACTTGTGACATGAATCTTTATGGGTCACATGGGGACATCTCTGTCCTATTTGCTGTGCAGCATTTTCTTAGGCCCACTCTCAGTGCTTTGCCTTGTACAGAAAATAATAGGTGTAACGTGTAAAACCAAATGCATGCTTGGATTAATTTTATGGAAAGAGCATGCTGCATTTGTTTTCCATTCTTGGTTTTTGTGATTTGAATCATATGGTCATGTTTTTAATCTCTTCTTAATATTTAGTTACCTAATATTTTTGTCAGATCTGATTGCTATAAGTCTCATGGCTCCTTTATTCATGTGAACCTCTCTTAGGTCGTTAAATTGTTTTTTACGATCTCATAAATTTAGTTTTATAGAAGAATAAACTAAAAATGAAAGGGACTTCCTCTCTATGTAATTTTATCTATTTCTTTTATACCTTTTCAACCAAATATTTATATGTACATATTTTTCATCAGATTGCTGTACTAAATACCTCAATGTTTAAATGATATTTGAATTACTCAAAGTAATAATAAAAAAACCCTTGTTTTCCTGTTTCACATTGATAAATTATTTTGTAATTTTTACCCCTCTTGATTTTGATGGTACATTAAGATTTCTAAATGCTTTCACATACTGTTTAAAATACTGGTTTCTATCTGAGGTTTCAGATCGGAAAATGTAGTTTGTTGGTTTTAGCTAAATTTCAGACTAGTGTTTGTAATGGAAAGAGATCAGTAACTAAGTAAACTGTGAAATATACAGGTAACTCCTGCCTATGATAAGACCATGCCAGGACAATGCTAGAAATACCATTTGCTGAATGCTGAAATGGCATAGCCTTGTACAAGCATATATACTATTTTCTCTCCCTCTGTATTTATGGGTGTATGTCTGCATAAAATCTATATTATTTTTAATATCAAGGGGATAATTCAACTTACTCGGCATTTGTTTTACTTTATACAGATATTTTATAGAGATATTTAGAGATTGTCTTTGTGTCTTATGCCATTGATTTTGTTTTGAGACATCTAACTTAAGTCCAAGAGAACTTTTCATACCTATATTACCTAACAGAAATGCTGTATTAGAACTGTGTAATACAGTATCCACCCTGTAATTCACATGTCTTGAATTGTTAACGTAAGCTATTTCTTTTTTTGATTTTGTTTAATATTCCTTCTGAAATGTGATTACTAGAAGGGTGTAACATTGACTTCAACTGGTTCACATTTGTTGATACAGTCCCTGTCCAAGCAAATGTACAGTATTTTATAAGAATTAGAAGATCATATAGATCTTGAACACTGTGTCATGAATTCAGATACCTTTTTTAAGCAAATAGAATAGCAGACAAATCCAATACTGTACTGTACTGTACTGTAATTACCTTACTTAAACCTTGTATATAATAAACAAGCTTCTTACTGAACCTGTTATTGGACAACAAGACTTTAACGTTCTTATTCTGAAGAAAGAATAGTAACATTATGCATGTCAATGGACACTACGTTTTGTTTCCAAGATAATTTCATCTTCTACGATGTAATAATACAGCTGTACCAGGTTCTGAATACTTTGTTACCGAATTCCCTAGCATAGAACTTTTTTCATTCTTACAGTGAATTTCATTTTCTATTAATACTCCGTATATTTAATAGAAAGCTACCAGGTATTTTATTTTGTTGTGAACATACTGTACTATGTGCTGCCCTAGTAAATGCACAAATTTACTTGAGGTAAATGATAAACATTTGTTTTAATTCCTTGGGGGAAAAAAGGTTATCCTATGTTGAAATCTGGACAAACCTGTTGAAGCTTGGCATTTTAATAGAACAGAAGATGGAGGACTCTAGGGTTGGCATACTTGTACTTAAGAATTACACACTTTGGGCCTAATTTAAGACTGATTGAGCCTTCAGGTACTAAAATCACGAGATTTCCTAAACTCTTACATGGTTTCTTCCTTCAAATACCTCAGCTTCCTGCTGAATGCCCCTAACTTTTTGCTTACCCTTCGGTGCAGATTCAGACATCTGACTGAGTTCACTGGCTCCGTCTTCTTCTCTTCGGTAATCTTCGGAATCAGAACGGCGTAGCAATGAGGTGCAGTTGGAGCAATTGCCAAAGCTCTGAACTCATTGCAAAGATTACTGAAGATGGTGCCCGTGAACTCCGATGCCTGAATCTGCATGGAGGATTAAGTAAAAAGGTAAGGGGCATTTTCCCAGGCTGGGGCGAGGAGTGAGGGGGGGGCTCTGTAGGGTAGAAGGTAGGGTTTTTTAACTTTTGGGTTTGCTTCTCCTTTACTGACGCTCTTGCCTTAGAGCCAATTTGACCCGGTCTCCAAGCAAACATTCTAAATAAGAAATATTGACCCGTAAATGTTGCTCAACTCTGCCACAGTTTCCCATCCCCCCTTCCTCCTGCAATCAATAGAGGAAAAACTTGAATGGGTTCATCCTAATTGTGTGTAAGAATTTTTTTTCAATTTTTCAATAAGGCCAGAGTATTGAGACTGGCAGAAAAAAAGATTCACCTATGGCATTGTTTTGGCATTTTATATCATAAATCTCCACTACTTGAGTAAAAAAAACTCCATTGTGAAGATAATCTTCAATGGTTTACCACAAATCACTTAAAAAAAGTTGTTGGATATTAATAAACCTTCCCATAATATTAATGCTTAATAAATGTCTCAATGTTGGAGCGACAAAAGATTTAAAGAACCAGCATGGTTTATGCATATTTGCACCTGTAATTACTCGTGCTTCATTCCATCAAGCTCAATACTAAGCTAAATGCATATCTATCTACATGAGTTGGCACAAGGTGATCGTTGTGATTGAACCAACTATTGACTAACCAGTCCTCTTAATAAAGGATGCACTGAATCCACTATTTTGGATTTGGCTGAACCCCCGAATCTTTCACGAAAGATTTGGCTGAATCCTAATTTGCATATGCAAATAAGGGGTGGGAAGGGGAAAACATTTTTACTTGTGTTTTTGTGACAAAAACTTCCCCCCCACCCCTAATTTACATATGCGAATTATGGATTTCAGTGCAGAATTCTGCTGGAGCAGCACTATTAACTGATGTATTTTGAAAAATTTTTTTTTCCCCCATGACAGTATCCCTTTAAGCTATATGTACCTTTCTGTAGTAATAAAACAGCACTTGCTCAATGATGACTACACTGCATACTCCAGATTGATGGCAAACAATATTATTGGGTTTATTTAATATTTATAAAAAAATCTTTTTGGTATACTTAATGGGGTTGTTCACCTTCGAGCAACTAGTTGGTTTCAGATAGATCGCCAGAAATAATGACTTTTTCCAATTACTGTCTATTTTCTATTTGTAACCGTTTTTCTAATATTGAAGTGTAAATTGTCATATGTAAGCTGCTAACAGCACTGGGGGGGGGGGTCGCCGACCCTGTAAACTGTTCTAAACTGATAGATTTAGTGGATACGTTTCTTATCTTTATCCCTGATGAGCAGAATCTCTGGGTTTCATTACAGGCAGCTGTTAGAAGTGATACAATAGTTGCTAATACTCCAAAGATGTTGCTGTGAAATGTATCAACTATATGTTGCAAAATTGTAACCATTTAGAATTAACTGAGCTGCCAGACTCAAACACCAAAGACGCCAACATTCAACTTTAAACTTAGATTTTGGAAAAACAGTAAAAAATAAATGATGGAAACTAATTGAAAAGTCTTTATTTTGGGTTAACAATCTGAAAACAACTGAACTGAAAAAAGTGCATTTATTTTTTTGAAGTTAACTTACCTCTAAGTTGCCTTAGAGGTGTGAAGGCTATTTTGTCTTATTGATTTTGCTAATATAATCATTAAATACTCAAAGTATTTTTTTCCTCTTTTAATCATTGTGGTAATTTTTAAAACATTTGTAAGAAAACCTATTTTAACCATTCGTTCAAATTTTTTTTGTATTCGATTTAAAAAAAACTGGAAAAACCAGATGGGAGCTTCCCATGGATATATACAGCAATTTGGTAGGTTTAATCTAGGGAACTAGATAATTGAATAAGAATTTTAAGGGCAAGTAATTTGACCATCAAATGGTTGAATGATCGAATAGATTTTTATTCAAGCTTTAAAATTCAATGGTCGAAGTGGCCAGAAAATCTATTCGAAAATTCGAATTTGAAATTTTTTTAAAATTCGCTCGAATCATTCACACAAATTTAGTAAATCTACCCCTATATGTCAAAACAGGCATATGCGTTTCTATAAGCATAATAAAAAGATCTTTTTGTCCATTACCTTTGCTATTATAGAAAGAACTAATGAAAAATTATTTCGTTTTCGCCTGAACTGCTCCCACCGTCATGTACGAGATAACTAGTTATCCCTTGACTGGTGATTTATTTTACCATTTACTTTTCCTCAAGTTGTTATTTAGCAGGACCAGGAAATTTTAAATGAAAGTGGTAAAATGGCTTGTTTATTGTAATAAATAATATAAAAAAATCTTAATTCAAGACAAATTTAATTTTTTTTCACTCTGGAAAATAATTCACTCTACCATGTAAAAATTAATTCCTGAACCAGCAAGTGTATATATTTTTTATTTATAATATTGGTGTGTAGGCAGTCAACTCAGGTCATTTTGCCTGGTCATGTGATTTCAGAAAGAGCCAGCACTTTAGGGTGGCTATGCTTTCTGGCAGGCTGTTGTTTCTCAGTGGAACTTGGCTTTTTACTATTGAGTGCTGTTCTTAGAACTACCAGGGAGCTGTTATCTGGTTACATTCCCATTGTTCTGTTCTTAGGCTGCTGGGGGAAGGGGTGTGTAATATCAATCCAACTTGCAATACAGCAGCAAAGAGTGATTTAACTTTATCCGAGCACAATTCACATGTCTGGTAGCAGCTGGGAAACTGACAATATGTCTAGCCCGATGTCAGATTTCAAAATATCAAAATAAAAAAAAAATCTGTTTGCTCTTTTGAGAAACCGATTTCCGTGCAAAATTCTGGAGGAGTAGCCCTATTAACTGATGTGTTTTGGGGAAAAAACATGTTTTCTCATGACCGTATTCCTTTAAAAATAAGTATAGTGTGTGTGTATACATATATACACGTACACACATGCATTCTACATAACATAAAATGTCCAGTTTTATAATGCAAATCTTTATGGTTAAAAGTAGCACAAAGCATGTTTCACTTAAAATGTACATATAATGAAAAGCGTCCACACTCTTGACTCTTTAACTTCCTTAATGGATGTATGTATAATTAATCGAGAAACTAGAACTCCAGATCTGTGATTCAATGTGCTTTGTCTTTATTTTACTTTATGCTTCTAGACACATAGAAAACATTAGACTTGTTGCTATTTTATGATTGTGCCCCCATATGTAATGAAAGGCACTGTATTAGCAAGGTTCAGTAGCAACCAATAAGATTTTTTTTTTTTAAATGTTAGATTGAACAAAAAAAGGTTTGAAGGGTTGTGTAATGGCAGAATCCAAGTTTTTCATTCTTTTCTAGTCCTTGTCTTTAGCCTGGATCTTTAAAAATGCTAAATTGTTCTTGGGACATGGACCCTAGTAAACAGAAAGTACACTGACTGTGAGCTAGACATAAAGTTTGTATAGCTAACTGAAGCTTGGATAGCTCTTTAAATCTAGAATTTATAGAGAAGCCCAATGTGGACTATTTTCAAATGAAATGTATGCTATCCAATACTATACTTCTGATGCATGTTTGGCAAAATATTATCAACTCCTGAGCAAGCCATTAAGTTTATATTTGTAATCATTGTCTTTTTTTAAAGTGAACTGGAGATTTGTTTTGTTTTTATTGCTTATACAATAGATCCCAATTTTACATTATGCATTAATTATTGGTGGTATCCCCAATACACAGAAAAATGCTGGAAAACCTAAAATCAATGTGTATGTGTGCAAAACAACCCTATATTTTAGGTTATCTTAATTGTAAAAGTTTACTACAAGATACACCAACTGTTTTAACATTTAAAGCTGGGCATTAACGATCAGATTTAAACTGTTGATATGGCCCCTTCCGACAGATTTGGCAGCTTACCTGCTCATGTATGGGCCTTCCCTGACTTCCTTGCCAACAGATACCTGGTCAAAATTTGGGCAGAGATCTATTGGGCAAGCTTAAAAATCTTGTCATAGTGAGGACTGCATCGACTTGTTGACTTGGTCCTCTCCCAACATCCAATCCAATCATTGGCCCGAGGTCCAAAATGTTGTATCAGCCTATATGGCATAGATGGCCATTTTGTGGAAAGATCTATAGGTGTATGGCCACCTTAATAATCAGGTCACGGATCATCTGTCCTAGTTGACTATTTCACCTGCTGTTTGTTGTTTTGAAGCTCTGTGCAGGTAGAACTTATAAAACATTTCTTGACTAATAAACTGATTTAGGGGCACATTTACAAAATTCATGTGAAGGATTCCAAGTTCGATCGAATACTGATCGTACGATTTTTTCGGATATTCGAATATGCAAATTTGGCC
>CM044439.1:85128752-85139983 GCA_024363595.1 Xenopus borealis
CATTTAGTAGTTATGGATAATAAGACACTGGTGTAAATGAGCTATCATTGCTGTCATCTAAAATGGTTTGTTCCTGTTTAATTCCATGTCATCCTAGCTCTCTGTTTTTTGAGGGTAGTGAACGTTACCATATTTTCTCAGAACTCACATGGCAACTACAGTGGGGGAGGGGTCCCACCCACCAAGCTCCTGATGGGGGCTGGGATTCTTGCTAGAGAACTGTGTGATAAACACTTTTACAATTTTTATAGAGCAATAACATAGCAAACCATTTCAGAGGCGTAATGCCTATTCATACAAGATGGCATATCATGGCAAAGATGATGTAACTTAGGAAATTGGAACTAAAATAAAATTAAAAATGATTAATGCATATATTCAGGATTTTTTGAGTTAAGATTGTGCTATGTTAATTTACCAGAAAACCCTGTATTAGGTTCTTGTTTATTTATGAAAGAAGCATTTATGTTTATTATGTATGTGTTTTTTTTTTGTGTGTAACAGGTTAAAAATGTTGCCCTTCTAAATGCATCTAATACTGTTTTTTCTTTGAAATGAGTGATTAATCACTACAAGTAAATTCTGCTTTATTCTTTGCAATAATCAATATTTTATGGAATACTCCTAAGCTAAAAAACAACATTGTTCTACTAATTTTGAGCATGCGGCAACCTAACTTCCATGCAAACTGGTTTTAGCCTTTTCTCCCTCTAATTTCACATTATGTAAATAAAATCATAGAAAATAACATTAAGTTAATTCACAAGTGTGGGTTTTTCTGATAGGAATTTATTTAAAAAAAGCTAATTCGATTTGTATTTGGCAGTATGTATTATTTAAATCGCTGTTGCATCAGTTTGTTTATGTTACTGTCACTTTCAAGATCAAATGCTGGTGTCTAATTGCAACTATAAGGTCTTATGCTAAAGGTGATACTGTTCTTGTACCAAGAGGCCTAAAAACTGTTTTTTGTTTTTTTTCTCCTGTTAATGACAAACAAAATCTTTCTTTAAAATTTCAGGGAACATTCTTTGGTTCCTGTTGTAGCTGTTGCAATCTTAAAAATTTACTGCAATTTGAATGGTTTTAATTGCAAATTAAGCAGTCCTATGACTTTACAGATTAGTTGCATGCAGGCATAATATTTATGAATCCCTGACCGCCTTTATTTGCCACTACAAAATGTGAATACAAATTAGTATCTGTGTTCACCAGTGTTCTGTAAAATCATCATTGATCAAGCAGATTTAACACCCATTTTGTCAGTGTTATATTTTAACGGGGACATGTTCTTATGTGAAACCTTGCCTATAATATTAACTGATGGAAAGCAATTAATGGGGTCTAAATTTATTTTGTGGTTACCCTTTCAAGAAGGTTTATTTGCAGGTTGACCTAGGGAAACCTTTCCTCATACTGTTTCATTCTCTTATTGAGAACAAAATTGTTTTTCCCTGGAATGAAACATAGTTCTACATCGTCACATTGTTTTTGTTTTAAATCTTTAAACTGTAATTTACTGTGTAGAATTTGAATTATGGTAGACAGTTCTCTGCAGCTTTCATTTTGTTATTGAAACTATTCTACAAAAAAAAAAATTACAGGACTTGAAGCCTGATATTATTTTTAGCACTTGTCAATGCCAATATAATGGCATTTCAAAATATGGACTTTGTGAAACCTGATGATGAAGTAACAGAAAGCTGATGTAACCTGAAATAAAAAAGTTTAGAAAATACATTGACCAAAAAACAAATCTGTGAAATATTTTGCTATAACCACTAACATTGTTGAAGTTTTCACTTTTTGTATGAAGTTCGTAATTATATGGACACAATGTTCTTCTATTATACAGACTTTTTTACATAACATGGAGTAGTGTAATGCAGAGATTGCTTATCACCCATCATCCTCCTCTTCACCAGCAGAGTTTACAACCCCAACACACAAACACAAGTTAGTTTACAAATTGTATATCCTTGGAGTGTGGAGTGGGAGAAGTTGGAATACTTGGATCACAAACTTTATTGTCAAACTAAGGACCCCAGTTCTGATATCAGTCCAAAGTTTTTTTTTTTTTCTTTTTCCAGGAGTTATTGTCACTGGGTGGCACCTAAAAACCCCCAAACTGTATGCCACTACACAGATATTAAACACTAGGACATATACATGCACTATTCTGCAGGAAAATGTAAAGGTATAGTGGTCTTCTGACACAGTGCTTGTACCCTATGCTGGCTGCAATTTTAATTGTTACTGAAACCACAAGTGTATGTTATAGACCACACATAGGGACTCTTTTAAGAGATGGGGTTTTCATTACCAAGTTAATTATGCCATTCTGAAGGCAGTGTTTATTTTATATTGAAGGGTTGAAATGTGAACAGTGTTTTTGTGCTGATGAAATCTAGCGTTCCCTTTTAATGTCTCAGGTCTGCATAAAATATACAGGTATGGGACCTGTTATCCAGAATGCTTGGTAACTGGGGGTTTCCAGATAACTGATCTTTCCTTAATTCAGATCTTCATACCTAAAGTCTACAATAAAATCATGTAAACATTCAATAAACCCAGTAGGCTGGTTTTGCTTCAAATACGGATTCATTATATCTTCATCTGGATCAAATACAAGGTACTGTTTTATTATTACAGAGATAAAGGTAATACTTTTTAAAAATTTGTATAAAATTGAGTCCAATGGG
The DNA here is from genome assembly GCA_024363595.1 of Xenopus borealis. Taxonomy (NCBI): domain Eukaryota; kingdom Metazoa; phylum Chordata; class Amphibia; order Anura; family Pipidae; genus Xenopus; species Xenopus borealis. Next base: position 85,131,455 of record CM044439.1, read on the forward strand.
AGACGACCTTTCTGTAATTTAGAGCTTTCTGATAATTGGGATTCCAGGATAACCGATACCATACCTGTATTGCCGTAATATCGAGTAGGGAAATGTTTATCTTCATAAGTTGACTTTTGGCTATCCTTTGTGTAAAAGTGGGTTAAAAGCATTTTTTGAGAATATTTAAGAGTGTTTACATATAGATAAAGTGACCACCACTGAAAAACCTATGGTCACATGGTTTACTGAAGATGGATACATGGATACATTAATGGGCGTGAACAATGCTTTCTGTATAATGCAGATTGTAAGATATAGCTTACTGTGTGTATAGAGAATCCCTTTTCATTCCTCTACAGCAGTCATCCCCAACCAGTAGCTCGTGAGCAACATGTTGCTCCCCAACCCCTTGGATGTGGCCTCAGAGCAGATGCTTATTTTTGAATTCCAGGCTTGGAGGCAAGTTTTGGTTGCAAAAAAACCAGGTGTCCTATGAATCACAGGTTCCTGTAGGCTGCCAGTCCACATAGGGGCTACAAATAGTTATTTACAACCCTTATTTAGCACTACCCAGGAACATTTTTCATGCTTGTGTTGCTCCCCAACTCTTTTTTTACATATAAATGTTGCTCACCAGTGAAAAAGGTTGGGGTCCCCTGCTCTACAGTATAAAAAGATTCAGTCTGTTTCCTTGCCAGTCAGAGACCACCCTTGTCAACACCACAGTTGGAGCATTGGGGAATAAGTAGGTGTGTGAGCTTGCAGTAGACATACCTACTTATTCTCTTTCCACTCAGGTCTGTAGACCATAGGCCTCTAGCAAGGGAATTGATTCCTTGTTGTTACATCCTCTATTCAATAACAATTTGACTTAACACAATGGATGCAGGTGCCTTAATGTATACAAATCTTTAGCAAATAAAAATATGAAACCATTTAAGCTTTCAATCAGAGCAACCAGCAGCTTTTCCTATCTATTGAAATGGCGATTCGTTTGTGACCAGCAGATCGGTTTTGATTGCTGCTTTTGTATTTGTCTTGGTGAAATAAACGTGTAAGCATTATATAAATGGAGGGTACCTAAGTGACCTGTACCAGTAACATTCCAGAATCTGTTAGAAGGAACTTAAACCTACTTTATTCACACACTGCTATGGCCACCCTCTGGGTATAAGACCTACAATTTGGGTGCAGGATGCAGTGCTTCTTTGGGGGTGTCTGTGTCAGGTTTCTCTTACACATGAACAGTTATTGTTTTCCCTTTTGTTGGAGCTTCCACCTGATGTGTTCAACCTACATTTGGACATTCCATGTGGTACTGTGAGTAGAAAGTGAATGAAAAGATGGGGCTTTGTTTACTCTTGTGTTCCCTTACAGGGGAAAGCATAAAAGATTCATCACAGAGGAATGCAGGACTAACTGCTTGTGTACAAAACCCTTTAATTAAATATGCCTCCCCCTACGCTAAATAGACCCCCTCCCTCCTCCCCCCAGCCTAATATATATAGATATATAGCTATATAGAAGGTCCCAATGGGGACCGAAACGTCGGTATTGCATACTATGTAACAATATATCATTTAATTTTTCATCACAAGTCCCTTGGTGCTGGTTTTTTTTTTTTTTCTAGTTATACATAAATTTAACCGAGCACAACGGTTGCTTGCTACACACACATTTTTTTAAGTTGATCGGTTTGTTGTACCAGCTTAAAGGTTCAGCATCTCTATAGTAGTAATGATCCAGGTCTTTGAAGCTGTTGCAGGAGCTTCCCTTATTGAGTTAATATATAATGCTAATTGCACGTTTCTTAGCTTCCATGTAATGAGAATTTGAATTAAGTATTAATCAACTTTATTTTGTGACATTTATATTCTATATGCACATTATGTTGTGTGTTAGTCCCTAAGCTTAAAGGACTAGTAACATCAAAAAATGAAATTGTTTTAAAGTAATAAAAATATAATGCAGTGTTTGTTTCAGAAGCACTACTATTGTTTATATAAATAAGCTGCTGTATAGCCATGGGGGCAGCCATCCAAATGAGAAAAGGCTCTAGTTACACAGCAGATAGCAGATAAGCTCTGTAGAACATAATGTTATCTGTTATCCATTACTTATCCTGTGCCATATAGCTGTTTTTCAATTTCCGCCATTGCTACTTAGCAGCTTGCTTATATGAACTTTAGTAGTGTTTCTGAAGCAAACAGATCGGTTTTAACAACGCAGGGCAACACTACATGATATTTTCTTTACTTTAAAACACTTTAATTTTTTGGTGTTACAGTTCCTTTAAGTAACTGACAGCAGTGTGAATAAGCAGAAAAAAAATGTGGGGAGCTACTGAGAACATCAATGTAGGCACAGATTTCACTGCTAAGGGGCTGTGGCTGCCTTGTTCTGTTACAGACACCAAACATAATTTCTGTACTACTTCTTTAGTTAAAAGAAAATGAATACCTAAACAACAGTTTATATCCTAGTAAGTGGCATTTTAAAGAGTCTTGCCAAACTGTAATATATATAGTGAATAAAGTATACCCTGTTGTAAAATAGAAGGATATTCTAAGTCACCAAGGAGTTCCATGACCTTATAATAGGAAGTTTTTTTGATGTCCAGAAAATATATACAAATAATTTTATTTTTAAAATTATTATTATTAAATTAAATGATTATAGTTCAACCCACTTCATTTTTAAAAGACAAGGAAAGCCTCTGCATGAGTCATAGCCTTATGCTAGGGCAAGTGAAAAGGAGTACATACACTCTTACAAAATGTCCCTTAATATACATCCTTTCCCCAGCAGCACAAAGGTGATCAAGCATTTTTTAAAGATGGCTTACGTCACATCTAGTTACATGCTGCTTTCAGTCAGACCAAGCGCACAATTCGTTCAAATAAAATCCTGTGCATATGCTCCTATGATACAGTACTTCTGAATATACAGTGACAAGGATATCACGCAGTACCAGTTTCCTAGGTTACCCGCAGCTTGAAGCAGAAAGTTAAAGCCTCATAGCTCTTATCTCCTCTTTGTTGCCTTGAAAGACAAGTAGTTTGTGCTCTTTAATATTACAATGCACAAGAACTGTTTAGCGGGTATGGATATTCGCAGCTTAAACAAACTGGCCCAGAGGATGACGTTGGCAGAGGCAACATGGCAGCCACAGTCCTTCCAGAATAGGTGAATATCCTCAAGATCACTGCAGCTAAAGTAAGGGATTTAGATCACAATCCATATAGAGTTTGGCAAGGGGCTGTGGTGGATTCTTTGTCCACTTTTTGTATTGGGGTTTGCCTTGGCCTTTAAAGGGTAGTAGTTTCAAACCACTTATTGGAATTGCAGCAAAATGAGCCAGGCCAACATACAGCTGGAGCTTTGTCATCTGCCAATGCACTGACATATGATGAAATCCAGAGCACAAAAATATCGATAGGGATTACCTGCCCAACATTAATATGCACAGAATTGTATGAAACATTGTTTTATGCAATTGTATTGTTACCTTAACCGCAGTTTGTGATTTTTCTCCTGCATTAAGCTGTTTGTTGTGGGTTAATAATGGCTGATTGTATCATCCTATTGTCCCAGGCCCATGTATGAAGACTTAGCAATAGTCACATTGTCAGATTCAAAGCTAAGTAAAGTATCGAGCAAGGAGGCTAAATTGTACCTGGAGCCAAGATTGCATTGGGCTATGGATTACCACTCTCTACACATGAGCATTGGATTAGATTTTATGAATGTAGGACAACACATTATTTACCTAATAAAACTGATATCCACAATGGGGGATTTATTTTAAATACCATCCACAAGTAAAATAAATTATTGAGAGATCCAGAGAAACATTTGTAATCTGCACCTTCCTCTAATCAACATAGAATAGTTTGACAATGGGAATGTTACAGTATCTGCAATTAATTAATAAGATGCCAAGTCCATAGTTTTTCATGTGTAGATATCTGTATGTATAAAACAATATTTAAAACACTGCAACACGTTGAAGCATTCATGAAGAGTACTTCAGATGTGATTGCCACCAGTGCGTCCCATTTAGTTTGTCCAAGATCACAGGTGTTTTTTCAGATAGAGTAAATATGGTAGGCTTGATAACGCTCATTGTAATGTTGGCCTTCTAGAGAAAAAAAATCTGTTTACCTAGATATTTGGCTTACCATATAACTTTTTTTATTTATTTTTTATTTTTTTTAAAGTCTGCTTTATGCAATGAAAATGATATAGCAAGTTCTGGCCTTTATCCCAGTGTATTAGCTATAGGATTGCAGTGTTTCCTTTTCATCTGTAGTAGGACCGGTGTCTCAGGGTGACAGTGGCCCACTAGAAAACATTAGACCAGAGACCCAAACTATTTGTTTTTTTTTCTATGACTGAAGTATTTTCCATAGCAAAAATAAAAGTAAAATTTTAACATAAATAGTGCTGTTTTATAAAATGATGAATTTCTAGCAGTTTTATTACAGAAGCTCCCACTTATTTGTACAGACATACCAAGTTGGGAAAAAGTCTGTTGTCTAATAAAGGAAAAATGTTGCACTTCAGAAACCCAGGGCAGGAAGGCATGATTTATTCATTTATGAGTGTGTCTTATAAAACTATGTGAGTAACATGATTTTTTCCAGTTTGCTTGGATGTAAGGTGCACATAAACGTTGTACAATCCAAATAGCAGGCTGTGCTGCTATCAGTGGCTCTTCAGCAGCAGCTAATGTGCCAAAATTGAAAGAACTGCGGATTCCTCATGTTGGTCAGAAATACATTGAAGTAAATTAACACCAGACTTGACAGTAATACAGTTTGCTCATTTTATTATCCCAGATATCCCAGTAATACCACAATAGTCGGTGAACTCTATACACCTTAACAGAAGATGCCTCTGCATTGAATTTAACCCAGATATGCCTATAGCACTATTATAAGGAAACGTATGTTTGTGCATTGCTTTAACCATCATTAAACCAGTTACATCACTGTAGGAAATGTGCAGTACATTGTGTTTACCATTAAACACAAAAAATTTTTTTCCTATTCCTCCCTTCTTTGCAAACCTCACTCTTCTGGCACACACACTGTTTTGCCATCCTCACTGCACACATGCCTCCTCCCCCATTTTACTGTCCCCTGCATACAGCCTGCTTCCACATCCTCCCCCTCCTACACACAGCCTCCTTCCCCATCCTCTCTTCCCTGTACACAGCATTCTTCTTATCCTTCCTTTCCTGCACACAGCACCAGTTTCCCACCCATACTCTCATGTATTCTCCTTCTCCATTTTCACCCTGTAAAATCACAGCCTCTTTCTTCATCCTCACCATGTCTGTATACAGTCTTTCTCCTTCCCCTTCCTTTTGCACACAGTCACCTTCTCCATCCTACCACTCCTACACAGGCTTCAGAATAGGTGAAATATTGCTACAATTGAACATTTCCACAACAGTGTTTAACTGCAATTTTTATACAGTTTCTTTTATCTTTTAATGTGGATGTCTTCTCACATAAAGCTCTTCAACTGCAATTGTAAACTTCAAAATTAGTAAACAAAGACTTTGTTTTCACCAGTGAAACTCCTGTATTTGTCTTATTCTAAACATTTCTACTTGTTTTGTTAGTGAAGAAGTGGTATTGAAACTACTACTCTTCCATGAAGGCTAGTTGTCTTTCTCTTATTCATCTGAACTATATTAACAGTAGTGACAATAATTCTTAGGCACTCTTACACATAGGTGTTTTAAAATACATTCCAGTAAGTTGGTTTGATATGTGTGGGGACACATATGTTAACAGAACCCATTTGCTCCTTACGGGGCAACACTGAACGCAGGCAAAGCACGGCATACATTGCATTTGGTGGTTCAGTACGTTACGCAAAAAAGCCAACACACTGCAACGCATTTTAAATCTGTGTTTAATGCTAGCCTGTAATAGTTGCTAACATCTACCACACACACATTCTATGTGATAATGTGAATAAATTAGTCACTATAAAATTATTAATAATCAAATACTCTTGATCGGATCTCTACAAAGTGATTTATGTTAATTACAATGAAAAAAACCCTTTTAATATGAAAAATCAACTGAGTAAAAGTTTTGTTTTTAATTTTTAAAAATTTTTTCCTTAATGGATTTTAGACTGTACTGCATATGCTACTTGTAATTTGCATTAGAGGAAGATAAGCCCTGCACATAAATAGGCTGTATGTTTTCATTTATCACTGCTGCATTTTTAACAAATTTTTTTTTTTTAATTAGAGCAAACTGTACATGGATGGATTTAGAAGCCTGAAAGAAGGAGAGCCAGTAGAATTTACATTTAAGAAATCCTCCAAAGGTTTTGAGTCATTACGGGTAACTGGCCCTGGAGGAAATCCATGCTTAGGAAGTGAAAGACGACCCAAGGGGAAGACCATTCAAAAACGAAAACCAAAGGGGGATAGGTATGTTTTTTTTCTTGAATTCCTGTTTACCTGTCCTTAAATGTGTTGTCATAATAGTTGCAATGTCTACTTTTCAGTAAAAGGTTCACAGTTTTCTTTAGTAATCAAATATTTTCTGTTTTCGGATTGGTTTATTCTTGCTACTTGTTGGAAATAATCATTGTATTGCCTATTAAGCTCTATTCAGACAGAAAAAAGGAACATTAGGTTTTATTTTTTGCCTAGGACCCCAAAGGCAACTTGGTTGGTCAGATGTATTTAACCCCATTTAGGAAATGGCTAAATCAGTGCTAGTCTCCTTTTGCTGGAACTGGGCAGAGGAGGCAACCACTCTGTGTTATTACTTACCTCAGCATGAGCCTTTTCATACATAGGTGTACCTTGAATTTATTGTAGTACATCCAGCATTTAATCAAATGCTGGCTATAAGCCTACACAATGGATCGAGATATGGTATTTCTTTCCCAGACTGCAGTCGTTCAGGGACTCTACTGGGCACTTTTAGACTTTGACTTGGTTCTTGTGTGCCAGGTAAAAATGTAAACAAGATATTCTTTTTTGACATTGCTGGTCCTTTATAAAGCTTAAATGGGGGTTTTGAATTTATAGTTCCGTAGAGAGAATGAGATTTGACCAATATTAATCTTTTTTGTTTAAGAACTACATCTATTGTGTTATACTGGGATTGCTGTTATTTGCTTGTGTAAATATGAGCGTTATTTTCCTGTTCTGCTTTAACGGATGCCCCCCATGATTGTCTAGCAGATTTTTTTTATATAAACTGTAGTAGGGTTTTTAAGCAAACACACAATATTTTTTAACAGTGCAGGGTAAGTGCACATTTAAGTTAATGTTACTGGTCTCTTTAATCTGTTGTTAGCGTTTCCTGCCAAAGTAGTAGATGGACACTAGACTTTACATGTATTTCCACTGAGCACATTGAAAATGTAAGGGCATCTATTGTAGGTTGACTTGTATGTAGGTATCTTATTCTATTTATATTATGCTACTGTGTATGTGGCGCTTTTCCTTTTTTTGGTACTGCCAAAAATGTAATGTAGTATATTTTTACCATATCAATGTTTTCACCAATTTAAATGTATTTTGATTGTAATAAGTTACATTTAGCATTTGTGTTTAGTTATCTGATGCATTTATATTACATATGGTTTTTTGACAGGAATATTACAATATGTCTAGGTATTCTGCACAATCTATTACTCCGCACTTAGAAACCCTAGAGTACCTAGAAAATTGCAGCAGGTAACCTAATATATATGTAGTGTTGTTTTGGATACCTTCAACCTGTGAGGTATTTAGTGTCTATTTCTAAAGTTTTGCAGACATGCAAAAACTGTATGGTGTAAGGATGTTATGCTGCTGTGCATGCAATATGAATGTACATGGTGTGTACATTAACTTCTCAGACTGTGCATTCCTTTAATACTAGAAACATCTTATGTGCATTATTTTTTGCTCCTCATACATATATTTTGCACGAAATGTGCCTTAATAGTTTTATACTCTTATACATAACATTCAAGCTGACCTAGCAACAGCTCTTTCTGTTTGTCTGAAGACCGTTTCTAACAATGCCTACATCAATCCCAAAACGCTTAACTTCTTTTCATTTTCTGGTGTTTGTTTTTTCTGTGCAATGTTTAAGTACACCAACTGTACTGCATCCCTTTTAAAATGTATTGCTGTAAATGAAGCTGTTCATATATCCTGCTGAAGGGCTTTTGCACATGGGCATTTTTTAATGCCTTTACAAACCTAGGCTGCACGTGAAAAACAAATAAATGTGTTTGTCAGCTACAAATGCAACCCGCTATGCTGTTGGTTTGTGAACACCCGTCAAGAGCAAGAAAATGCAGCATGCTGTGTCTAAAAACGTGATGAAATGCTAGTGGAGTAAAATGTACCTAAACACTCTATTTTAACTTGCCTAAATGCTAGGCAAAAAAACCCAATTTAAAGCATCTCCAATTTGCCCCAGAGGGGAAAAAGTCCTTCCTGACTCAAATATGGCAATCGGACTAGTCCCTGGATCAACTTGCACTATGAGCTATCTTCCATAACCCTGT
>CM044439.1:85182641-85200135 GCA_024363595.1 Xenopus borealis
GGAGTAGGGCATGGAGGTAGTCCATTCAAGAGGTAGGACAATGGAAGATGGGAGAAGCAGTGTGGAGACAGAAAGGCCTGAATTTTTACCTGCCCTTGGTCAAAGCAGAGGGGACATAGGAACTGTGTGCTAAACAGCTTGCCTCTGTAGTGTCCTGATACTATCTAATATGTAAATGACCCAACATCCTGAAACACATCACAATGTATTTATAAAATAGACATATATTCTATTTAGTAAAGATATAGCACAAGCAAGTCTCCCTAAGGTAACAATAGGTAGACATTCATACTTTTTTCAAATGTAATTTCGCATGGTTGAAAAAACTACACAAGTTTGAGTTTTTATAAATATGCTTCTAAATTGCAAAAAAAAAAGTGAATTTTGAATGAAAAGAAATAAAAAAAATTCAACCATCTAATGTTTTTCAATGGTATTTTCAAATGAAAATGGATCGAATAGGTCCATTTTCGATCGAATTAAAATCGTTCGAATTGTTTGAATGCATTGTTCAGTTTGAACGATTCGAACGATTTTTGGCAAAAATCCTTCGAATTTAAATTTTTTTTCAGAAACACAATATCACCAACTAATTTTGACTGGTGTCAAAAAACCGATGCCTGCAAAAACGAGATGCTGGCGCCATTTGCAACAGGTGTCTAGCATTCACTTATCCCCCAGGCTCCGCACACTGGGTATATTTCATTTGACTTTAATATACTTTTGGGCCAGGCACAACTGTGTAGAAACGACATAAAGTTTTTACATACTTTTTCCCTGGGCGACTTCAGCTGGAACTTACTTACAAACGTCTGAAGCAGTCCCAATTTTTTTGGCGAATTTCATTTTACGCAGCAAAATTAATTATGCCCCTTAATGTCACCTTGGGGCCTAATTATGATTGCTCATTTTGTATATTCTACAATAGTTACTGCTCAGTAATATAGACAACACATGCCTGATTACATTTTGTTTTCCTGTTGTGGAACAATTGAATTTAAAATATGGGATTATAGTTCAATGGAGTACCCCTGAGATCTAACACCCCAGAGAGCAGAATAATGTTTGATTGCTCAGAGCAGCTGAACATATTCTGCATATTTTACACATTCATCCACAGTCAGGAAATTTTATAAACGGCTAGGAATCATTCAAGACTTCTCATTTTTCATTTTGGTAAATCTGGGCCAATGCTATTTTCTATAATATATAATAACTGATAATTCCACAAGTGTTTTATTTTTAGCACTCCTAGTACGTTGGGATAAAAATAAATGTCCAATTCCTGTGCACCAAGTGAATACTGCATGCAAAATGGCTCATAGTGTTACACTGCTAACTGCAACTGTTGACTTATGATCCTTTACTTAACTCGTGCAGGATGTTTCTGTGTTATTACCCTGAGTTCAACAGTCATGAGCAATTACCGGAGCCACTTCCTCATCCTCCGCCTCACACAGACACTCAAACATTCATTAAAATAGAACTTTACTTCCTGAAATATAAGATCTCCAACAACAACAAAAAAAAAGTAAATTAAAATTGCATGTCAGGGAAGTGTTTGTGAACATTGAAAATAAATATTATTTTCACTTTTTTGATATCTATCTCTGCTAAAGTAGTCACAGAAAAAACATATATTCATGTTCATTGTCATCTTAATCAAACAACAATTTGATTGCTCGATCTATAGACAACTTTTCTGTCGTTCTGGATAAAATATCTAATAAATAAATAATAATTTATTTTAATAAGTCATAGACATGGGTAAGACAAGAATTAAAGCAAGTAAGCTCAAAGTGTGGAGTCATATATTGTTGCCATTTGCAAATCACTTGCTGAAACTGATGATACTGTAGGCTATGCTTCAAGCCACACACCTGTATACTAGGCAAGTATAGCAAAATGAAATAGTATGACACACAACATATTAAAACACTTTTCACTCCACAATATAAAGAATAAAGACAACAATCAAAAAAAGTTTCTTCTCGTTAATACTTAAATGAAAAAATAAGTATTAAAATAAAAAGGACAAGGTAAGACAAAAATATGTAGCTTCTGCAAGAAGTAGGGCTGTTTATAGGTATAGGATCTCTTATCCTGAATCACAATATCAGGAAATATCCAAATTACAGAAAGGCCATCTCCCACAGACTGAACATAATTAACATTTTTAAAAATGACCTCCTTTCCGTAATAACAATAATTTAATGAACACCTGTTAAAAAAAAATTCTACTTGGTTTGTAAGAGAAGCGCTGGAACACATGCAGTGTGTTTTCCCCAGATTTCTGTCCTATGTATTTCAGTAAATGTCAGTTTTGTAGTGAAAAAAGTGTTTTATAGTCAAAGCTGGTTTACAGAGTCCCTGGACTCAGTGGGCAAAAGTGGGTGAGACCCCCATTCCATAAGGGCTCCTACACACGGGCGTTTTACCTGCGCTCCCCTGCGTTGCATTTTGCTGCGTTCAAACGCAGGGGATCGCAGGTATAGACGCACTCAATTATTTTCAATGGGGCTATTATTCTGTAACATTGTAGCAGATGTCCATCCTACATCAGGTCTGTATATCTGCAGTCAGAAACCAGTAGTGCATAGAAAATAAAGCGAGAGAAACTTCTTTCAGTAGCAGGTACACAAATTCTTTTAATATTATCGAGAGCTTTTAATTACTGCTTATTGCCAATATGTCTCGAAATGCATTTTCTTTCGTTTGGTAAAACAGTTTTTTCCTTTCAAAAGAAGAAATCTACAAATGTTAATTTCTGAACCAGCACTAAAGTGACAGACAATTGGACAAAACAGATTTGTGGAAAAAAAGTCTACTAAATCAATACATGGAATTAAAAAAGCCTCAGCTATACATTATAATGTTTTTAAAATGATCTTGTATATAATATTTAGGGTTATGGCACTCTAGGGGGGAAATTTACTAAAGGGCACATTTTCACCTCAGAAGGCTTCACCACACTTCATGGAACTTCGTCAGACATTAATTCAAAGCTCATACGCAAATTCATCAAAATGTGAAGTTACATCTCAGCAGAGGAATGGTGGTGAAGTTTCGCCAATGACAATTTGCCAGCGCAAGCATTTAATAGAGAGATTTTGCTAGCGTTGATTTCTGCCTAGAGAAATTTCATTAAAGAACTTACGATTATGTCAATTTGAATATAGTGGATCATATATATATATACACATCTTTATTAGTGATGCTGCGGGTTGTGGGTAGAAGTTCTGGGTGCGGGTATAGACCTGGGTCGGCGGTTCTGTGGGTTGGGCCGCGGGTCTTCTCAATATCGATCTTTACTCCTTTTTTCTGATCACACCTACTTCGGAGGATGTCACTTCCAGTTTACAATGACAGCACTTCCTGATTCTTAATAGTCAGCAGGTCGCGCATTGGGTTGCGGATAAGGTACTTGCTGGTAAGAATGCAGGTTGCTGTATCAGTTCTGCAGGTATAAACTGGCATAGCAGACTCTGGAGAAAGGCGTAACATAGTGGAAAATGCGCACTTCATCGAATTTGCAGAATAATGATCAATCGCCTGGCAAAAGGGCGAGAAACGTTGTTAGCACTGAGCTCCTTCACTAGCAAATTGTCCTCTACGTCTGTAAGTAAATTGTCGATATCCCTGTGGATTGTCTTTTTAGGGAATTTTTGCTAGCGGCAGCCTCTTCACCCTTTAGTAAATTTGCTCCTAGGAGTTTAGTTGCCCTTGATAAATCTCCTCTTCCACTGAAATTAATCTCCTGCAAATGCTTTCCCAAAATTTTTTTGTCCCTCTTTTTACTTCCAAAATGTTTGGAGGTATGGTTAGGGTTACCACCTTTTCTGGAGAAAAAATACCGGCCTTCATATATTCTTGTTGTTTTTTCCTATAAATAACATTGGCACCAAGCATAATTTTTACCGGACAGGCCAGTAAAATACCGGCCAGGTGGAAACCCTAGGTATGTTGCAGACAGGGAAAATATACCTCCCAACTGTCCCTTTTTCGGAGGGACAGTCCTTCTTTTGACAGCTCAACCTGCAGCCCCTCATTTGTACTGGAAAGTCCCTCTGAACAGAAAAAGAAACAAAGTTTCTAACTTAACTGGCTTTTAGCAGAGAGCCCAGAACAGGTGCAAATAAGATACGTTGTAACAATTTTGAGTTACAAAAATAAGTAATTGTTAATAGTTTAGATAAGGAGAAATATTTTCAGACTTTCATAACCTGGCAAATTTTGTAAAATTAACAAAAACTGGCGTGGTCAAAAATTTGCAGCGCTACGTGCAAAATTTTTTTTGTCCTTTTTACTTCCAAAATGTTGGTAGGCATGGGGAAAGGAGCAAGTTCTCTGTGCACTGTTGGACTGGCCCACAGGGATATCAGGAAAACTCCCGGTGGGCCCAGGTGTCAGTGGGCCTCTTGCTTTTAACAATTTGGCCTATTTCATGTTCATTCCCTATTTCGTTATGTGGAAAAAGAGGCTTAATAATGGAAGTATAGCAAGTAGATCTAAAAGAATGGGAGAATAGAGAGGTTAAGCGAGGAGAGCAGGAATAATAGTTTGGAAAGTTGGGCCCCTAGTCTAAGGTTTTCTGGTGGGCCCCTGGCATCCTAGTCCGACACTGTCTGTGTGGGGTGGAAAGCAGAGCGAACTCACTCACAGGCTCATTTACCTTATTATCTAGCAACCAGCATAACAAAAACAAATGAACAAGGAGCTAGGAGTAATACTGCCCCTTCTCAAATGTTAATATTACTTCAAAGCAAATTTACTGAAAAGCAGGAGCTTTGACTATTGCCTGTGTGACAAGGAGCGGCTCACAACACTCGAGTGCAGGCAGGAAGAAGCAAAGTGAAAGTAGTGGCTGCTCTGCAAACCATGTGACCTCTCTCCTCCTGACATCACACACATGAGCCGATAGGGGAGGGGGAGGACACAACAAGAGCCTCATGTCGCAGTGTGACTTGGCTTTGTAACACACAGTGGCTGCCTCCAAGCACTCGTGTAATATGTCTCTGACTCTTTGAGGATGTTCAAATGCGCTTGTCTAGCAAGGGACTACATTTCCCAGTAGCATCTAACTGTGTATGTCGGAAGTCACATGGCACAAACATCTGAGAACAAGGTTGTGATGGACGAGTACCAAGCTTGAGGTTTCCTAATGATCACGGACGTAGCTCAGCCCCAGCGAGAAGGAACGAGAAAGAGGCTCCTGCTGGGAGCTGGGGGGTGCAGCATTGCTGCTTAAAGCTGATCTCCTGGCTGGTTGGTACACTGACATTCCCTAGTAACGATACACTTCCTCTCTCTACCTGTCAATCACTGACAGCCGACACCTTCCCTGCTCTAGAGATCCCTTGTGTGAAAGGAACGCCTTTAAATCTGGGTGTCCAACTTTGTGCTTTGGAACAGTTACGTCTCTTCCTCGCTTTCTGGGGTAGAATATTGTTTCTTTGGGGGGCTCAGCTCCCCTTAGGATGGAGAGAGCAATGGAGCAACTCAATCGCCTCACACGCTCCCTGCGCAGAGCTCGCACCGTGGAACTGCCTGAAGGTGATGATGTTTGTAATGTTGTTCCATCCGTTCCTGTCAGAATGTTAAATGTTCATTTTAATATGCATTAGCAGCACTGGGTGGAGTAACAAGAAAGCTTGTGGACACAGGAAGGGGAAGTAAGGGGGGAGGAACGGATAGTGTGGAGAGAGCAGCCAGTCTGGCATCTCTGTGTGCATTATTTTAGTTCTGCAACACCCTGCACTGGGTTATCACAGTGTGAAAACTATTGGGCAAGAGGAGAGCTAGACAAAGACAAATAGACAAACAAATCTCTGAAGACACTCCTAATTGCTTTTGGTTTACTGGGTGTGGTAGAGCAGAGCAGGAGGTTGGGATAAGATTATATAGTGGTGTTTGTATTGCAAAACATCTGTGGAAAGAACACTAATGAGTCAGTGTGCATTGGCACACAGTCTATTTACTATATTAGAAAAAAAAGTAATTCTAAGGGTAAGACGAGACGAGAAGATTCGTCGCGTGGCGACTAATTGCCTCTTCTTTGGGGTGACTAATCTCCGCAAACCGCTTCCCGCTGCCTTCCAGCTGATTAATGAATAATCGCCTGCGCCTATTCACACGCGGCGCTACGTTTTCCGAAGTTGCCTCCTTAGGCATTTTGGGAAAGCGCAGCGCCATGTTTGAATAGGCGCAGGCGATTATTCATTAAGCTGCTGGAAGGCAGCGGTTCGGGGAAATTCGTTGCCAGGCGTTGAATCTTCCCATCTGGCCTGACCCTAAGCAACTTCCTATTGTACTTTCATCAGACCTTATTCTTGGTCCTAGTTTAATTATTGCAGTTTTTTAGCAGTCCAGTGCATTTATACATCCCATTGGGTCCTATTATTCTGAAACAGTGTAGCAGATGTTCGTTCATCCTACATCAAGTCTGTATATGCAGTCAGAAACCAGTAGTGCATAGAAGATAAAGTTCCTTCAAAAGCAGGTACATTCGCAAATCATTTTATCGGAAAAATTTTAATTAGTGATTATTTGCCAGTATGCTTAGAAATGTATTTTCTTCCAGTTGGCAAAAAAGTTTTTCCTTCCAAAAGAAGAAATCTACAAATATTAATTTCTGAAACAGCACTAAATTCAGGAATAAAGTGACAGACAATTGGACAAAACAGATAACATGTTTGTGGACATATGGAATTAAAAAATCCTCAGATATGCACTATAATGTTTCTAAAATGATCTTGTGTATAATATTTAGGGCTAAATATAAAAAAATAAAAAATAGTTGCCCTTGATAAATCTTCTCTTCCACTGAAATTAATACCCTCCAGATACTTTCCCAGTGGGATGTTGCAGCTGTTTTCTGAAGTTGCCAAAAGTTACTTGGCAAGGAAACTTCAGGCAATTTCACCATGTATGTTTCCCCATCAGGAATTTGAATGTTAGCCGGCAGACATCCAATATTTGACACAGCACCATAGGTGGAATTTAAGGATAAAAAGCCTTTATTGAAGACACGGCTTCATGATCTGTTACAACCATATACAACGTTTCGGGCCTATCTCCAGCCCTTTGTCAAGTCGTTATATGAGAATGTTAGCCGGCAGGACAGATACTGGTCGCAGGTAGTGATGGGCGCATCTATCCAGAATTGGCGAATGATTAGCGAAATGACACGCAGCGCGCCGTTTTTGGCGCATCAAGTTTGAAGCGTCACGTCGTTTTAGGCGCATGTCGCGTCATTTTCGCCACGCGTCTCGGTTTTTTTTGTCAGGCGAATTTTCGCCAGGCAAATTTTTTTGGCCGTTAAGCGAATTTATTCGCCGGGGGTGAATAAATTCACCCATCCCTAGTCGAAGGCAGTGGCTAAGATCAAAGGGGTTGTTTACCTTTAAATGATCTTTTAGTATAATGTGCAGAATATCCATATCCATAGGACTGCATAGATGTGCATTGTGGCAAAGGGGAAAACTTGTACCTCAGGGTTTTTAAAGGTACTGAGCTTCAGTCTGCCATCTATACCTTTCCATCTGACCAATCTGACCGCATTGTGTGAGAAAACCAAAATATAACACTGAATGTGCACTGCAGCGCTTAAACCTGGAATTCAGTTACTCTAAAATTCACACACTTTGCTACCACTTTGCTATGAGGCAGAGAGGTTCCATAGAATTGGAGAAGCACCCAGCAGTGTATTGTTGCATAGGAAAAATCATATACATAGGGGTTTTCTAGGGGGCTGGGCTTTGTTATGCCGTCTAATTTCCTGCAATTTTTCTTTGAAGGAATATTCGAGTCAAATGACAGTTTGAGAATATTAGTTTCTGCTGGTTACATATATTCAAACTGAGCTAACTGTGACATTTTTCTAATTTTCTTAGACAATGAAACTGCTGTTTACACCTTAATGCCAATGGTAATGGCTGATCAACATAGGTATGTATTTTTATGGATTATAAAGGAAGTTATGCTGGGATATTAATATAGATTCCCACTTCAGCTGTGTGTGTTAAGCATTTTGCAAATTCAGCAGGTATCACCATTGGGAACAATTTATATACTTATTTATAACCTTTATTCTAACAGTTCATTCAAGAAAAAAATTATTCCATGCTGAAAATGAAGTCTTCCATGGCTTTTTGTTCTATTTAAAAGCAGTCTAAATACTGTATAAGGGAAATTTCCCTTGAGGGACCAGCACACTGGCTAAATTTTGTGCACAATCCCATGAGCTCTCCATTTATTTTTGGTATAAAATCCATAAATTATCGCCACACCATTAACTTGATACAAATGACCCCCAGGTGCTGTATTCATTCAAACAAATCCAAAAAGTAGTTACAAACAAGAAACAAAACTGTAACATTACAGACAGTAACTCGATGAGTCACTCACATTTACAATGTAACAAGCCAACTAGTTCAGGGAATTATTAGATACATGTTTCTGAAACGTAACTTTTAATATTTATGCCAATAAAAACTTGCTAGCGCTGCCAAACAGACTCAAAACATACTGTACTCGTAGCTGTGCTAGAGAATCTCCTTAAAAATACACATACATAAAAACAGACCACAGCGTAGAGTGGCTAGGTGGTGGACAAGGTTCTGCCAAACTTTTACAGTTACTGTATTTGTTAGTGACGGTATTATTTACATAAATTCAAACCGCATAATGCTTCAGTACCCTCCCTTCCTCCTGTGTCATTTCTGCCTATCTATGTAGGGAAGAGTGGGAGCTAATCACACCACCTTCCACCTACACCGCCCAACGCGTTTCGCTGTCTAACAGCTTCGTCAGGGGCATAACATCTAATAATTCCCTGAACTAGTTGGCTTGTTACATTGTAGATGGAGGCGGGACTCATCGAGTTGCTATCTGTAATGCTACAGTTTTGTTTCTTGTTTGTATCCAATTGAATTGCCAACCTGCGGGGAAAATATTATGGTTAAATATTTTATAAGTCCAAAAAGTAGGTTCACACCAGGAACCTTTGAAAATTAAAAAAACTTAATACTTAATTTTAATGATTTACATCCAGTCCTCGATCTGAAAGGTTATTATGTGCTTCTATTTTTTTTTACATATACATCTGTCTTTCTGCCTGCCCATCTATCTATCTAGGTATCTCTGTGTATTTCCTTAACGAAAAGTTATGCATTTCTTTTTCCAAGGTCTGTTTTGGAATTGCTTTCAAATTCAAAATTTGATGTCAACTATGCCTTTGGAAGAGTTAAACGAAGCTTACTTCATATTGCTGCAAAGTAAGTTTTTCATTTTGTTTTATTTCCATGATATTTACAAATACTTTATAGAATGCGTTATGATGCCATGTTTATGATACCATGTTTGCATATGGTTTGGGGAAGAATTTCATTAGAATACCTTAAAATCACTGGCCTGCATTTGGCAGTTGTATTGTAAAATGATTGGAATTGGGCATAATAAATTTTAATGATGCCTTGCTGGATCTACGTTTAGCAAACAAATAATGCACTAGCCCAGTAAAGAAACATAGCAATTGAATTCACAGGGATGGTGCCTAAAGCTGGCCATAGATGTAAAGATTTCTGAAAGATCCAATTGTTATCGTGAGACCGCGATTGCCTCAAAACGATCGTTTAAATGCCTGATGTGTCCATCAACTAAAAAGACCATTTCAGGCGATATTGCCAGCAAAACTGAAGGATCGCAGCCTGCTTGGCCCTGCAAACATAGGTAGATTGCATGGGGACCGATAAAGATTTTTTAACCTGGCCGATCAATCTTCAGACCAATGTCGGACGAAAAATCGTGAGATGAACGATCGTTTGTATCCCACTAACCGCACGATAATTTGACAGATTGGTCGGACTTCCCTAAGATCGGTCGTTCGGCAGGGAAATATCGTTGCGTCTATGGGGAGCTTAACATATCACTTACTCCCCCCACCCAGTGATTAAAGGGGTGGTCCAGCTTCAAGTTAACTTTGAATCTACTTTTAAGAAAAAATAACACACTAGCACTGGAAAAAAACATAGCTATTGAATTCACAAGGGGTGGTAATTAAAGGGGTGGTCCATATTCAAGTTCACATTTAGTATGTTATATAATGGCCAATTCTAAAGAACAATTCAATTGGCTTTCATTATTCATTCATTTATAGTTTTTAAATGAATTGCCTTCTTCTTCTGACTCTTTCCATCTTGCTGAAAGTGCAAACTGGTGAGCTGCTGAATAAAAAGCTAAATAACTAAAAAAAACACATAAATTATGAAAAACAATTGCAAACTCTCTCAAAATATCAGTCTCTACATTATACAGAAAGTTATTTTAAAGCTTTCCTTGTCTTTCAATTATACATTGAGCCAGTTAGTGTTTTTTGCTTTAACCTTTTCTTTGCATAGCTGGCCATAAGTGATGGGGGAATTTGCCCTGTTTCGCAGAAATTTTTTCGACGTTTAACGCCGCTGACAAATCACTGACGTCTAAATGGATGCCAGCTACAATTTACCTTGCGTCTATTGCATTGGTCAGTGGGCGTATGGTAAGTTATTGCTGGTATCAAAATTGTCGCTGGCAGCAATTTTGACGCTGTTATCAATTTAGTCGCAAGTATTTTTGACACAGTGTAGCAAATACCTTGACAACGGGGACTAAATTGATGTCAGAGTCAAAATTGCCAAATTTTCTTTGGCTATTTTTTCCAAGGTCGTTTCACAAATTTATTTGCTGGCTGCGAAATTCGGCACAAATTTGTGATTGCCAAATAAATTTGCCCATCACTACTGGCCATAACGATGTACAAATAAAATAATGTCAAACAAAGTACTAATGGTGGCCATACACGGGCCAATAAAAGCTGCCGACAGACAAAGTTGGCAGCTTATTGGCCCGTGTATGGGGCCCTGTGACGGGCTTCCACGAAAGATAATTGGTCGAAAGTCGGGCAGATGTCGATCGGACAGGATTCAAAATCCCGTCGGATCGCGCCGCATCTGTTCGTTGATGTGGTTCTGTAATCCGACTGCCCGTATGTCCTCCATTGTAATTTGATCGTTGGGCCCTAGGGCCCATGATTGGATCAGCCCTATATTGCCCACATCAATGTGGGCATATCGGGGAGAGATCCGCTCATTTGGCTATGGTGCCCCGTGTATGGAAACATTTAGTTGTAAGATTATTGGTCGATACATCGATGAGGCTGCAGCTCCTCTTCACTTCCCACTGTTCGGATCTTTTGGATTTGGACTGTTGGTCCGAATGATGTATGTTCCATCATACAATATCTGTCTTTTCAGTTTGTGGACTGATTGATAAGACACTTTATGAGGGCTTTCCAAAAAGTGCAATGAAAATAAAAGCATTTGTCAGAATTTTGTTTATGTTGTGAAGCCACAGTCAGAACAAACAAGCAAGCAGACTACTCTTGTTATAACACTTATTTGCACTAGTAGCTGGACAATAGGAAAGGAGTCACTCTACAGGAAATTGCATGAAAGTCACCAAGCAGGTTTTCAACCGCTGCCACCCAGGGCTGAGCACAAAGCTTTGAATAGCTGCTGACATCACTGCAGCTCGGAAGCTATCTGTAGCAATAAGGAAAGCTACCCATCTGCATTGAAGCAGAGTCAAGGTCATAACAATGGTCAATACAGGCAGTGCAGGATCAGTATCAGGGACACAAACAAGGTGAAACACCATCAAAGCCTTCAGTAGCAAGAGTCTCAGGGATACGTTTATATATGAAACCATATTTGTCAAAATTAAGGAAACAAATAGCAAGCCATACCACATGATCAGTCTCATTATTTCCAGTTTCTAATACTAATCAGAGATTATATATTATTTTACATTATTTTGCTTCTTGAAGAGGTGATCAAAATTACTTAATGTTAGTGTAACAGACTGATGGTAACTCTAAAAACAGAAAACACAATTTAAAAAAGACAAATACAATTTCATGATTAGGGCACACAGTGGGTGATATAAATGCCAGAAATTCTGCTTTTCGTTGACTACCATCTGGGATTTCGGCAAGTAGCCCAGACCGGTAATTATACCTTATAAGGGCAATAACAGTTTTCACTGAAGGCATCAAGGCACCCAAAAATATCTATTCATTGCTGTGAACGGATTATCGCCCGTAATACACTTCTGTTACACAGCTGAGAAAAATTGCATGTAAAGATTTTTTTCACAATAACAACATTGCCTTTACCAATGGAAGTTCTTGTTTGTGTTGATGAAAAGTTACTTTCAGGCAATTTTTTTAATAATAAATTAGGATTACAAGCTTTTTAGGCCATTACAGTTCCTAGAACTAGAAGTGTAAATGCCCCAAAATCACTTGATCCAAATTTGTCCTTAATGTCCTCTAATTTATGCACATTGTTAAAAAAATCTCTGTTTTCATGTCTTAATCAATGAAAATAAAGACTCAAATTTAGTTTGCCTAGTCGTAAAGATTAGGCCAAATTAAAATATTGCAATAGGTCCTAGCATATTAAGATTGCCAAGGCATCACCACTAACCTTGTGGAGATTAGGTACCCTGGTGGAAATAGCACAGAACTCTTATTTAAATTGACAGTATATCCCCTTGTTCACCTTTAGTTCAGTTTATACGGCTTGTGCCAAACATACTTTTTGCCTAATGTTTTAATCATGACCATGATCATTAAATAACCAGTATACAACTTGCCCAATACTCCGACTGCTGTACTGTTTGTTGGCAGGAAATTATCTCAACACTGATAATCTAATTTTCTGATCCAGGGCTGGAACTAGGGGTCGGCAGAAGAGGCACCTGCCTAGGGTGCAACCATAAGGGGGCGCTTGGCAGGTACCTATTAAAGGGAAACTGTCATGGGACAAAATGCATCAGCTAATAGTGCTGTTCCAGAAGAATTCTGCATTGAAATCCATTTCTCAAAAGAGCAAACAGATGATTTTATATTCAGTTGTGAAATCTGACATGGGGCTAGACATTTTGTCAATTTCCCAGCTGCCCCAAGTCATGTGACTTATGCAAGTTGGAGTGATATCACCCCCTCCCTTTCCCCCACCCAGCAGCCTAACAACAATATCAGAATATGTTATTGTCCTACTCATGGCTAAACCCAAGGTGGGGATGTCTGGGAATACAATAAGTTTGGGGCTCTGTTAGTTATTTTCCTGGCCAGTGCAGTTTTTTCCAAAGAAGATCTCTGGCATAAGGGAACCAATTTTTGAGTTTTTATACATGGACATATTTGCACCCGCTCACTGAATCCACCTTTTTTGTCATTTAAACTGGGGTCCCCATACAACTATATTTGGCCTACAGGTGATGGGCCAAATTAGGCTGATCAGTTAGTCACTGGGTCTTGATCAGATCATAAAAGGGCCTTATGTAGACTTGACAGGCAAGAACTATATCAGCCTGCACTGACTTATACAGTATATCTGTCTTATGGATGTCTTAGGATATATGGTCGATCCCTGGCCAGGTATTGTTCATCTAGGCCAGGACTGTCCATAATTAACTAATGAAAGGTCTACTTTTAGGGGCAGATTTATCAAATTCGTGTGAATTTACGATTGTGCTAATATTCCAATATGCAAATTTTCGACCATCGAATATGAAATATTCGGTCGCATTGAATAGATTGAATAAGTATATATTTGATCGCTTGACTATTTGCCGGTTGAAGAATTTGCCCTTTAAATTTTTATTCGACTGCCTACTTCACCAGATTGAACCTACGGAATTGCAATAGGAGCCTATGGGAAGCCCCCATAGACTTCTTTTAAGTTATCGTATCGAATAGTATTCATACGATCGAACTATGCGAATATTCGATTTG
This sequence comes from Xenopus borealis, assembly GCA_024363595.1. Lineage (NCBI taxonomy): Eukaryota > Metazoa > Chordata > Amphibia > Anura > Pipidae > Xenopus > Xenopus borealis. The sequence goes on from CM044439.1 coordinate 85,196,479, forward strand.
TATGAATTTTGCGTAATATCGTTCGTATTATTTTTGCTAATATTCGAAAAGCCCTCAAAACCTGTTAATAAAGTCTGCCCCATAGTATCCCACTATGTTGTCCCACTATGATCTACATCCAGAAAAGCATTGTTAGCATTCTATGCTGTGGAAAATGTAATTTATATTGCTATATTTAACACTAACCAGGGCTGGACTGGGATCCCTAATAGGCCCTGGCATTCCTAGTACACAGGCCCAAACAGCTCCCACTAGCCCACGTAATAGTCACTTTCTATGGCATCTAACAACAGCCCCTCTGGCATTTGCCAGAGCCCACAGATTGCCAGTCTGGGCCTGACACTAACTATTTAACTGTTTCTTATGTTACCTTAACATAATAAATGTTAAAACAGTTGGTTGTACCAAATATCTACATGGCTATTGAAATTCTCAACTACTTGTTGTTTGGACGTTTGATGCTCACTGTATTTTCAGGGTCTCTGATATGTTTTTTCTTCTTACTATAACTTTAGTGGAGCTAAATATTACAACAATACATTATTTTATGTAAACAATTTATGAACAATTAATTATTTTGTATCTGAAAATGTAAACACAATTACTGTATACCTTTCTGAATAGGCCAGAATTTTTAGACGGATGACCTTAAATTACTTTTGAACATATAATACTCTAAACTCTAAAAACTCTAAGTAGCCTTCTGTTTCTGGCTGCATTCGTTATGAGTTCAACAAAAAATACAAAAGTAGCAAGATGAGTAAGATCTCCAAGCCCTTCCATTATGATTTGACTTCCCACCCTTGGGCTCATCCTCATTTAGTATGTACTTCAGTGATATACTGCACAAAAGGGATTATCAAAGAGTGCCTTCAAATTTTACTGGCCATTTACTGGCCAGCCTCTAGACACATTGGTACAGACTGTATACATTTACTATTTACTTACAGTGATCTGTGTATATGGAGAATATAACAGGCATATTTTATTAAAAGGTTTACTTTGCTTGAATTTTCTAAATCCCTTTGCAGCTGATAATTATTTGTGGACACACAAAACTAGCAGTCCTCACACAATGGGTCATGACAACGGAATGTTTTAAAACATTATTGACATTTTAAGGTAACTTTGGCCTAAAGGTGGCCATACACGTAGAGATCCGCTCGTTTGGCGATGTTGCCAAACGAGCGGATCTCTCCCCGATATGCCCACCTTGAGGTAGGCGATATCGGGCTGATCCGATCGTGGGCCCTAGGGCCCAACGTTCGGATCAGTACGGGCGGTCGGATCGCAATCCGACGGGATTTTTAATCCTGCCCGATTGACATCTGCCCGACTTTCTGCCAGATATCGATCGGGAAAGCCCGTCGGAGGGCCCCCCACACGGGCCGATAAGCTGCCGGCAGCTTTTATCTGCCCGTATATGGCCACCTTAACACAGCACAGCACATGATCGTGGTAAATAAGAAAAATATCTGTTTACTGATATGGCATTGATCACTTAAAAGCATTTCTGAACCAGCTTTTTAATGTTCTGTTTTTTTTTATTGGATTTTACAGTTGTGGATCAGTGGAATGCCTGGTTTTGCTTTTAAAAAGAGGAGCTGATCCCAACTACCAGGATATTTCTGGATGTACACCTCTTCATTTAGCAGCTCGGAATGGGTAAGGAATTTAAAAACTTAAAGGTCTTTCTGAAGGACGCTTTTTAGTAAATGCACTTTTTTTAAATTTCAACAAGTATTTCTTCTGAACAAGGCTACGAAACCCAAACAAACACAGGGCTTAATAAACGTTAAAGCAGAAGACAATATTTTGTTATCATTTGAAAGTACAGGTTAACAAAACCAAAAAATAAAAATGTCATTGCAAAATGAAATGATTATTTGAACTGGTAGATGCTAAATGTTTGCTGAACAAAGATATATTTTTATGAATTGATTAGCGATGTAAAAGTAACATCCAAAAATGTAATCTGTTGTGTTGGCCTGTACATTATGGGGGCTATGTATCAAAGGTCAAAAAAAAGATTTATTAAACTGCGACCCTTAAATTACTTCAAATCTGAAAATTCTTCATCTAAAACCTGTCGATGTCATGTAGAAGTCAATGGCAGACCATTTGAAGATGTTAATAGCCTTCATTATATTTAAGATTTTTCCAGTGGGCTTCACTCAAAAGGTTTTTTTTTTTTTTTTGCCGGAGTCCTATTTTTGTTTTTTTCCCCAATTGTAGTATGCTTCAGCTCTAGTGCCTGCACACATTGCTGCTAAGGTTGCAAAAACATACAAAAAGATACAACTGTTACTTTCGTCCTACGCCAAGTCATTCCTCAGATCATCACTTGTGATATTCGGTTTCAGCTTAAAAGTGCTCAAACTTGCATTTTCAGACAGAAAACCGTTAACTGCTAGCCATTTTAAAATTCATGTCAAGAAAAGGACATTTCTTCTTCAAGACATTAAACACACTGTGTGCCATTTGGGTAAGCCACATGATATTAAGATACATTGATGCTGCCCATTGGACTGTGGCATTTTCATGTCCCTTCCACATCATATTTGGGACTATTACCATTTAATGGAAATACTATCAAGTAACAGATTTTAGGGTAAAAGTATGTTTTCTGTTAGGGCCATATTCTGCACAATTTTAGTTTTTGTAACATCATCATCGCATTTGTTTTCTAGTTGACTAATGATTCTTGAGTGTTTGAAATGCTTGTAAATATTTTCTACAAAATGTTTTCTTGAATTAAATTGTATTTTTGCTTCTAGGCAGAAGAAGTGCATGAGTAAACTGTTAGAATACAATGCTGATGTCAACATTTGTAATAATGAGGGACTCACTGCTGTAAGTTTGGTGTCTATTTCTGTGATATAACATTTGTTAAGCGCTGTTTATGTTGCATTTGTACAAAAATATTTTTGTGTATTATACGCAATTTGCAATGTTTCTTCATTGTATGAAACTAGACTTACAAAATCATGCTTATGTTTTAAATTGCCTTTTGTTGAAATAGCATTCAGATAAGAATCGGTCACTCTCTTACTATTAATCTATATAACAGCAAATATAGCTGCCAGCACACCATCATGTTGTGCAACTAGAGGGGTCACAATGATTTCTTGGCATAAAAAGCGACATGTTCATCATGGTGTAAGAGTGCTTACTTGTTAGATGTATGGGGCATGTAGATTTCTGATGGCAAATCTGCCACTAGGTCCAGTCAATGGATTTTTCTGTCTTTTATGTGAGGGAGACCTTGAACTGCTGCCGTCATAGATATGTAGCATTGTATTTGCAAATTGTTGCATATGACTTCTTAGTAAATTAGCAAGTACATTTTTTTAGTAAATGTTAAAAGGATATGTAATTTGCACGTGTGCAGAATGTTCCGAATAGACCTGTAAGAATATAGAAAAAAATTTCTGCCACAAATATCCATGAAAACTTTCATTAATTATAACAATATAGTCCGTGTACTATAAATAATTATAACAGCAATGCTACCAAACTAACAAAAGTAAATTTTAGATGCAGATTAAGAATTCTAAAAGATTTCCGTCCGTTCAAATAGTTTAACAGTTTCTGCCAATTTCTTCACTGTCAGGATAAATTCCCAAGCTTTTTGCCTTCTGCATCTTTTCCACTGTA
>CM044439.1:85209109-85235349 GCA_024363595.1 Xenopus borealis
TTCGATAATTCAGTATTCGATGATCGAAGAGGCCAAATTTGTATATTCGAATATCCAAAATTATCGTATGATTGTAATTCGATCCATTCACGTGAATTTTGTGAATTTGCCCCTAACTGTTTTAAAAATCTAATTTCTTGGACTTTCACATAGTGACTTTACTTAGTAAATGATTTTAGTTATGATTGGTGCAATTTGATTGTGAACACTCCCCTTTATTCCTATGGTGAAAGGTCTCATTAATTTATCCCTTGGACAAAATTTGCAAACTCAAACCCAATAAACTCCACTCCATGGTTAAACAGTGCTCTTACAGTTTTGCACAAGCAAAAAATTTCAGTTGCTTACTTTATATTTTGCAAATACTATAATGTGAATTCTTTATTGCTTTTTTTATGCCATCATTTTGTTAGTATTCTTCTAAACAAAATACTATTAATATATTTGTATATATTATTAACATAAATATACTTGCTTAGTTAAGGCAGGTTCTTGAATATTTGTCTCAGCAAACTGAAGTCCAGTATCTGAAGATACTCACAGGCCTTGCAGAAGTAGCCACAACAAATGGTCACAAACTCCTAAGGTAAGTTTTTTTTAAAGGAGAATTAAAAGTGAAATTCTGGAGGGGAGAAATTTATTAGTAATTGACAACATTTTTACCCAGGGCTGGCTTGCCTTTTACTAAAAAAAGTCACTATGCACACTATAGAGCTTGAATCAGCACTTGGAACACCAGTTTGTTTTTTTTTTGTTTTTTTAGAAAAGGAGATTTGTTCCTAAGTCAGTGTCTTTAGCTACTCAGTGTGTCTAAGGCTTGACTAGAGTAGCCTGAAATGTTGCCTTTTAGGCATTTTAGTGCAGTTTTTTTTTACAAGTAATACCAAAGTGCTGCTGTCTTTAGCCACTGGGTGTGTTTTTTACCTTTTGTTTGCCTTTTAATATTGCAAAACATTTCAAAAGAAGCTGACATTATATACATCTTGCATCACAACATAGTGATCTTTTCACTAAAACTACATACTTTTTTGGACAATATGTTGCCTTGCCATAAGTTTCTTATTAACATGCATTTGTTAAGTGTTTAACTTTAATTCCATTTTTTTTGTGCAGTATCTCAAGTAGTTACGAAGCTCAAATGAAGAGCCTGCTAAGGATTGTACGGATTTTCTGCCATGTTTTTCGTATTGGCCCATCTTCCCCTAATAATGGAAATGACATGGGCTACAATGGAAACAAAACTCCTCGAAACCAGGTGTTCAAGGTCAGAAATGTGTCTGATGTCTTTAGGAAGATAAACATTAAAGAGATGAATTTGCCAAAGCATACATTCATTTATCAGGCCACTTCTGAACAGGACGTAAGTGCAGCTGATGTCATTTACATTAAGTCCTCTACTTACTCCCACTTCTGCCTATCTCTTTTTACTATTTCTTTATTTTAAGAAATTTGGTACCTACTGTGCTTCCAAAAAATGCTAAGTACTTATTACAAAGCATTTCCCTGAGCCCTTTACTCTGTTATGTGGGAAGACATTTGATACTAATACTCCCAACATTTGATTCCTAAGATTAAATTTTCCCTTGCAGGGTTACTGTACCGGGTCATAACACTGTTCCGTCTGAAAGCACTGCTATTTCTTTGTTTACTTTTTAACAGCTTTTACTATTAGAGTGTTTTTTTTTAGTAATGTTGCCATTTATTATTAGAGAAGCTGAACAAGTTCCCCAAGGCTGTAACAGAAATCATAAGTATAACATTCTGCTGCAAAAATTTTACCAAATACAGTAAATAAAGTATTTGAAATATCTTTAGAGATCCGTTAAACCCACAGTGTTTTCCCATGGGTTTTCACTCTCAAGCAGTCAGGTCGGTTAGTGCTCCCAAGAAACTATTTCACACCCACAGTGTTAACAAAACTTTTACACTAAAATGGGTTTACTAGTATAAAGGACCAGCAAACAATTAAAAATGTTAGCATTATTATTATTATTATTATTATTACTATCAAATATTTCTTAAGTGCTGACATATTCAAGTGCACAATATACAGACACTCACTATCCAGATAGCTCTCTTGGAATGTCCATTTTGAGCAAATATTTTTTTAAATATTTTTTTTTTTCTTTGTACTTGTACTGGGAGCTATGCTTACATAAACCCATACTGATGGGAACACATTTCTGTTGTTTTTGTTTCTTTTTAAAATGTTTTTAGTAGATGTTGACACAAATTATGTAAAGGTCACTTATCCAGAAAACCCCAGCTGCCAAGTATTACAAATAATAGATACCACACCTGTCCTGCCATTTATAGGGTGTGCAGCAATAGGTTTTTACTATAGCTCACTGATTAGGCATTGTGGCTTATCCCATGGGGTATCCTTTGAGGATATCCCAAGCTGATCATCGAAAGATTAAATATAAAGCGTAGGACAAGTCCAATGCAGTATTTTCATCTGCCAATACTTTTATTGAGGAGTGCTACACACACTACATGTTTCGGTCTAGTCCCTTTATCAAGTGTGAAAAAACACAGAGGTACAGCATTTAAAGGAACACCAAAAAAATGAAAGTGTTTTAAATCAATGAAAATATCATGTAGTGTTGCCCTGCTCTGTTAAAACTGATCTGTTTGCTTCAGAAACACTACTATAATTCATATAAACAAGCTGCTGAGTTGCAATGGCGGAAATTGAAAAACGGCTATATGGCACAGGATAAGTAAAGGATAACAGATAACATTATGTTCTGCAGAGCTTATCTGCTATCTGCTGTGTAACTTGAACCTTTTCTCCTGTGACTAGTTGCCCCCATCGCTACACAACAGCTTATTTATATAAACAATAGTAGTGTTTCTGAAGCAAACACTGCAGTTTTACCAGTGCAGAGCAACACTGCATTATATTTTTACTATCCCTTTGTATAGGAAGCACAGCACACCTAATGATTCATAGTGTCCCACAGTGCATACTATATGCTTTTAGGCCTGGCGTACACGGAACAATCCATATACAGATGAAGCCAGGTGTGCCAAATACAGGTAAAGATGAAGTACTGTCAAAAGCAAAAGCAGAATAAACACCAGACATGTCATGCTAAATCTCTACAAAATAGCAGCTAAGATCAGCTGACTTGCAGTCCTGCTTCTGTGTGAAGGTTGTAAGCTCTTCAGACAGGAACTCCCTCTGACCCTGCCATTAACTACGTTACTCCAGTATATATGTTTGTGCTTTTCATCATTGAAAAGTGTTCAATATACATTTAGAGCTTTTCCTCTGTACAAAGAATAACTCTTATTACAGATTTCATTTTGATATAGGTCAGCCAGATAATTTCAAGCAAATAGCTTCAACCAACCTGTAAGAGAGAAGTCCTCAGAATACCAGCATAGTTGCAAGATGATTTAGTTCTGGTTAGAGCTATAGATAGTAATTTCTATCCTATAAACACTATTCTTAATGAAGAGATAAAGCTTCAGAATAAGAACATAGCAGCAGGATAGCTTGGTTGGTAGTGCAAGGCACATCTCCTGCTTTTTATTTCTTTTAACTGATAGTATCTACAGCTGCAATACATACTATTATATTCATGACTCCAATCAACATCCTGTTTCCCCACAATCTCTTAATCTTATATACCACAAGATGGCGCTGCTGTGTTAGCATTAGGAAAATGACCAGGCCACCAATGCAAGTGATTATAGCCTGAAATTACATGATGGATTTTTTTCAGAAGCCATTTATTTCAATAACTTTAACATAGTATCAAACTTCCCTAGGCTATATACCTGAATGCAAAATCTGTGTATTTTCTTAAGTGGAATAACAAATTCCAAAATGAGTTTACTGGTATTTTGTCTGAAGTTTTATCAGAACTTGTAAATTCAACATTCCATTGTTTGTTTGCTGTTCCTTCCAAATTCATTATAGTATCCCCTTTTTTTAACATCTTCCTGACTGCAGGCCTAGGGTAACAACTAATATTTAATTCTTCTACTTCTGTGTATGGATGTTTAAAAGTTGCAGGCTTGACATACATGGATTCTGTTATATTTTGTGGAAAAATTTAAAAAAAGAAAAACGACAGCCAAGCATAATGAATGTTATGGAAGCAATCACTTGTGTCCAGTATGGACAATAGAAATGTACTGACCCATCTTACGAACAATTTCTATTGTATTGCAGTATTTACAGATATAATTTAAAGGTCAAACCTGTTTTCTGACCCTTGCTTTGCTTCCCTGAAGTTGCCTCCAGAGAAGTGAGAATAACAAGAGATAAGCATTATAGATACAGGTATAGGATCTATATTGTGGAATCCTTGGGCATTTTTCTTTTTTGATTTCTGTCATTTGTTGCCCCACAGATACATGAACGGGAATTTATTCTTGCGTAGGTAACATTAATCACAGGGAACTATCTTCTTATAACAGTGAGAGCAGAAAAAATAATTTCTCTAAAAAGGACCCAATGGGAAGTATAACTGATGTATTTCTAATCTTTCTGAATTACAGATAACTGATCTCACAACATATGCTTTAAACCAGGGCTATTACCTGGATGTTTGTGTGAGATGGGGCCCAAAAGATTGTTTTAGCGCCATCAAAAAAATCAGATGCAGAACTTCAGCCCAAAGAAAGATCTAGTTACACCCATACAGTCTTCAAGGAAGCCTGTAGACATCCCCCCATCACGATTACAAGTGGTCTAGTGCCTAAAAATCTAATTGAATTACAAATACAAAACCTTGTATACAAAAATCCAGGTAATATAATTTGCAAAATATACAATAATGCAAAAAATCCTCTTAGTTAAAATATGGGTCTAAACCATGTTGATGTCTTCCAGAATGATCCAGTTCAAAGGAGTATTTTAATTAGAATTCTCTGACATCTTTTTACCGTGATAAAGATCTTATTCATTCTCTATGGTGTTCACATTTTCTTTTGAAAGATCAAAAGAGGGGAATGCTCCAATCCCAAATGCTATGTTTCCATGATGTCCATATACACAAGAGCTATATTTGTCCTTATAAGCAAGCTTCCTGTAATTTGTAATCTATTTCATATAAGATTTCAATCACTGTGCACCAATGACACATCGTAGCACATGGTACAGCAATGAAAGTTGTAACCTTTTAGCACAGTATTTTGTATTGTGCTTTGTCAGTCTCTATAAGTTACCATTAGGAACATCCATATATATTTGGGGAAGGCATAATTGTGCTTTCTGAATTACCTTGGAATTCAGTTTTGTTATAGGACTCCCTAGCCTATGGAAATGGCACACAGTGCTATTTGTTGCCCATGTTTTGTCAAAACTACAAAACACCAGAAAATACCATACCAAAGACAATACTGACAGATGTCTCTGGTAAAACACTCCTGTGTTTTTGAAAGATTATGCATTTTGAGAATTTTAGCAGAGACACTTCTCAGTATGGTCTTTGGCAGGGTATTTTCTGGCGTTTTGAAGCAGAAACAAATAACATGTTTGTGATTGCCCTTCTAACTGTAGGGAGAACGTGATATGCTATGTAATACAAATACCATATTTGTTTTTCACTTCGGCATGTTATTTCTCCCATCATATGCTATTAAGCTGTAATGGAACTGGACCGTACTCTCAAATACATTTACTAGATAGAAGGGTATGCCAGTGTTTGCAGCTTGCAGAATTGCTAGAATACATCATTCTCTATCTAGGTATTTATTTTGTTTCTGTCACAGCATGAAGTTTATTCTATACAGGGAAATAAAGCTGCAGTATAACTTCTTGTTGGGAGTGTGGCGGACAAGTTGTAGGGCTGCACAGCAATAGTATTGAAAAAACAAATTCTATGATTTCAGTCGGTGCGAAACATACTGTATTTATTATACTGGGTCCTATCTAGTTACACATAACATTACAATGCATTTCAATATATTTCTTGCATTGGTTATTTTTCAGCTATTTCTGCCGTTGCAGAAACTAGTTACTACAATTTTCATTGTATTGTTTTCATTTTCATGTGTGTACCGTTTTCTATATATTCAATCTGCACCTTGTTACAAATCAGAAAAGGTTTATTTCTTTTATTTAATCTGTAAGAACATTTACCTATTTAGTGTCTGATTTTTACCCTTATTTAGGCAGCGGTATTTGTTATTTCTTTGTTTCTTTTGCAGCCTCTAGAATTGCTTTGGCATTCTTTAGATGAATGGTTAGTGCTCATTGCCACAGAATTAACCAAGAACAAGAGGGACTCCTCCAACATCGCTTGTATTTTACTAAAGCAAAGTCCATTGGATCAGCAAGATATTTCTTTAGCTCATCAATCAGCCATTGGTGAAAGTGGAAGCCATGACCACCTATCAGCATCAACAATAGCAGGAGACTTCGAGAGCTGCGGTGCTGCTGGAAAGCAGGAAACAGTTGCAGATGGTCAAGATGTTATCTCAATGACCGCAAATCGACTGAGTGCTGTTATTCAAGCCTTCTACATGTGCTGCTCTTGCCAAATGCCTCAGGGGTAAGTGTTGCTTGGGTTTCAAAAAGGGCTTATCCTTTGCATTTTTTAATTTCACACTTTGCATGAAATACTATTTAGAATTATCTGCTGTTTTCTCTAAATATACACATAGGCCCATAGGCTTCTGAGGCCAAGTCCTGATCGAATAGGATTCGTACGATCGAAGTATTCGATCGTTCGAATCGTACGAATCATTCGAATGAACGAATAATTAATTCGAATGATCATTATTCGATCGTTATTCGATCATCAAATGATTGAAGATCGAATAAAAGGGTAGCTTAAAACTATTCGATTAGCATTCGAAAATCGAATGCTAATAGAATATCGAGGGAATTCAAATTTTTTTGGGGGAATAATACAAAATTTTCCCCTAAATGGTCTATAATTTAATATTTGATATGTGTCCTTACTTTTCACTTTGGATGTAACTTTGGCCCATTCTTCATTCAGATTTGGTTAGGGTAGGGACAGACAGGGAGATTCGGGGAGATTTTGTCGCCTGGCATTTTTAGCAGGCGACAATCTCCCCGAATTTCCTTCTCCCTGTCTGTCCCCAGCCTTAAGGGTATTTGAATGACTTGACTGAGATCAGTGCTGTGGTTCCAGGACATTTACTTTTTGCTCCTGAAACACTTCAGTGTTCTTTTAGTCTAGTGTTTTTTGCCCAAGTTTCAGATTTTGTAACAGATTGAAGCAGGATCGCTTCCATTATCTTTGTTTAATTTACCTTGTCCATGTTATGTTTTAACAAAACGCCATTCTCCATGTGCCACAGCAAGATGTTACCACTACTATGTTTCAGTGTAGGTATTGTGTATGTTGAATAAGCAGTGTAAGAGTAATATTGAAAGCAATATTCATGGCCAACTCTATCTTGGACTTGTATGACCACAGAATACTTTTCCCAGTGTCGGCGTTATGTGTCTTGGCAAACTCTTTCACATGTTTTCTTTTGAAAGTCAGTGGTAATATATGCAGCTTTATACTCTGTGGTTGGTCTGAAAAGGGTAAAAAGTCTCAAAATGGCAGGTTAATGCCCTGATTTCAGTCTTTGTCATTATTTAAATATTGGAGTGCACAAGTACTAACCTGAATGACTTGGTGAAAGAACAGAATGAAAGTTGTTGCATACTTACTTCCAAAAAGCCTAAAACAGTTATTGTTTCAAAAGGTAATGTTACAAAATATTAAAGTTTGTGGAATGTTCCTTTATGCAAACAACTTTTATTTAAAAAAAGTTATATTTCTTTTGGTTAACATCAGCAATAATATAATAAATAATATTAGATATAATATTCAGTAAAATGAAATAGTCAAGTGTGTGATTCATTTTGCAAGGCAGGGTATATTTGACAAACTTATTAGAAAAGTAACGCTGTAATAGAACCTCATTATCTTCTGTGCATTGATGTTTACAGCTGTTCTGACATGAACGTTGGTGTACCGAGCAGACACTTGTTTGGTAGTAAAGTGTGCTTAAGCACAAGAGTTTCCACAGCAGATGTCTGCCGCTGCATCTCCGTTGAAGATTAAGTAAATTTGATTTGTTTGATACACAGGAGAGAGGCTGCACAGACACAACTACAAAATCAAAGCAGAACAGCAGGAGGATAGGCTTTATAACAGGTGTTTGCATATAAAATCACTTGTGGAATCTATAGCTAGACTTCCACCTTTCAGATATGTAAGGCACTGCTTAGTGGTTTAGTTTTTTTTTACAGTTACTTATGAACAGCAAAAGATTAAAATTGACACTAACTACAAACTGTCTTCAAATTCCACCACAATAAAAGTGAAGTTTGGATTGATGCGACATGTTCAAACTACACTCAAATAAAACATAGAGATCCCCAATTTTCTATTTAATCCACACAAGTCTCCTACAAAGGAGCATGGAAGAATAGGAAATAAACAGCAATACACTATTTTCATAAATATGTTGGTTAGAGGTTTAAAGGGATGCTGTCATGGGAAAACATTTTTTTTCAAAACACTTCAGTTAATAGTGCTTCTGCACTGAAATCCATTTCTCAAAAGAGCAAACAGATTTGTTTATAATCAGTTTTGAATCTGACATGAGGCTAGACATTTTCTCAATTTCCCAACTACCCCATGTCATGTGACTTGTGCCTGCACTTTAGGAGGGAACTGCTTTCTGGCAGGCTGTTGTTTTTCCTTTCTTAGGGTAACCAAATGGAACACAGTGGGACATGGTTTTTTACTATTGAGTGCTGTTCTCAGATCTACCAGGCAGCTGTTATCTTGTGTTGGGGAGCTGTTAACCAGTTACCTTCCCATTGTTCTGTTGTTAGGCTGCTGGGGGGGAGGGAAGGGGTGATATCACTCCAACTTGCAGTACAGCAGTACTCGGAATTCATCTGGAGCAGCACTATTTTGAAATATTTTTTTTCCCCATGACCGTATCCCTTTTAAGGCAAGAAACTATTTTTACTAGTTGATGAGTTGTTGCCTTTAATGTCAGGTAAAATAGCTTGCCTTTCCCCATAGTGTACTGAGATTTTTAACTGTGTTTGTTTTGTAGATTTTGTTATATAGTGCTATCACTTTTATGGAACCCAAAGTCTACCTTATTTCAAACCACTCAAAGCAATTGAATTGTTTTTTTTTTACATTTAGGGGCAGATTTATGAAGGATCCAAGTGAATTAAAAAATTTCAAGTTTTTTTTGTGTACTTCGATGAAGTAGGGAATAGTCCAAATTCAAGTTGAATTTGCAAAAAAATTTAAAATTTGAATTTTGAAATTTATCACGTACTGTCTCTTTAAAAATTCAAATTCGACCATTCACCATCTAAAACCTGCTGAATTGCTGTTTTAGCCAGTGGAGGACCTCCTAGAACCTATTTTGAGTCAAAAATCTAAGTTTTTTTTTTTGGGAAAAACTTTGAATCTAATTCAATTGAAAGCACTAAAAATTAGAATCGATCGATTAGAATTCGATCGAAATTCAACCCTTGATAAATCTGCCCCTTAAAGAAGGCCTACAGCCATATATTTTGCTACAAATTCTGTTGCGTATAATTCTAAACAACAGTAATTGAAAATTGTTCCTGATTTGAAATGTATTTGTAATAACATTGAACTCCGTGTCTGCCAACCTCTTCTACCTGTTCTGACTGACCGTAGCTCTACTTTATTGAGTTTTTAATAAAAGCCTCTCACATTTCCATGCAAGTTAATGTGGAAATTTGATTCTTAGGTCAAAGAGAAATTAATTCTGGTACATTGTTCTGTAGTGGAATTAATACATGTAGAAGCTGCTATTTATAGAAATGACATATAAAAATGTTATCTGAATAAATACATATATGCAAAAACCTAGAGAACATTTAATTTTTGTAAATCTTCAGAATCACAACTTATTATAGTGTTGATGCTCTAGCATCACATCTAAGGGGCAGATTTATCAAATTCACATGAAGGATTCGAAATTTGGTCGAATTTTCAAAAAGATTCTAATTCTAATTTTCAATGTTTTTGAAGACCACTTTGACCACTGAATTTTGAAAATTCAATTGAATGATTCAAATAATTCAAATTAAATTCTATTCGAATATTCGACAGTCGAATAACTTGCCCTTTAAATTTTTATTCTACTGCCTAGTTTGCCAGATTCAACCTACCGAATCGGATTTAACGATTTTTGATCGAATAAAAAAATTTGATCAAATGGTTAAAATCGTTTGAATTGTTCGATTTGGACGATTTTATCGATCGATCAAATTATTTATATTTGATAGATTTGAATTGCGGTAAAATACTTTGAATTCAATATTCAAAAATTTGGGTTGGCAAAATTTTCACAGGTGCCCCTTAAGACTGTTAAGAAAAATATTTAAACATGAAATAAACCCAATATGATTTCTTTGAAACCAATATTGATCTATGCAGTTTAGTACAAGGTACTGTTTTATTATTACAGATAAAAAGGAAATCATTTAAAAAATGTAAAATATCAAATTTTGAATTATTCACTTAAAATGGAGTCTATGGAAGATAGTTTTCCAATAATTGGAACTTTTTTTGTAGACAAGTGGTTAATCCATGCCTGTAGTTGTTGTTGAGTAATCATGTTTGCTGGAAGTATCTTTGGCATTAAATTCTGTGATTTAATATAAATATTTTTCTTTTCAAAGAATGACATCCCCACGGTTTATAGAATTTGTCTGCAAGCATGATGAAGTTCTTAAATGTTTTGTGACAAGGTAAGTTTGAGAATCTGCACTATACCAATTATATTTTGTCCTCTTTCCTATGTTTCACTTGGTCTGTACCTTAATCAAAATAGTTTATGAACAGGCACTCAACATAGACAAAGAAGTAGTTCGCAATTTAAACACTTTTTTTTTTTAGTACCAGCAATAATTACTTTTATCGGTTTCAGTATCTATATTTTATCAGTTGCTACATAGATTTCTTGTATGCATTCATTTAAAATTTTTCTAATTTCTTTACAGTGAAAGTGATTGCAATCAAAACACGTATTTGTTTATACCTCTATTCCCTGACTCTTAAAACAATGTATCATAAACTCGGTATCTGAGAATTACATTCCTTTCACATGTTTTTGGGTGGTAGATGTTTTTAGATGAGGATTTACAAGACATAAGTTAGGAACCTTAGAGAAATATGTCTCCCTTTAACAATTTTTCTTGCTTTTATGATACACATTGTATATAGTTTTATGTAATTCCTTAGAGGTATCAAATGTATCAGGGAGGCATTAGTACACATGACTCTTTAACGGACAAGGAAATTGTTAAACATGTTTTCTTAAATTTATTTTGATTAAGAATACAGGCATATACATATGCACATGTAGTGTTAAAGAGTAAATTATAACAAACGCAGTAGTCAAATATGAGATTATGAGTCAAGATAAAAATTGTCATATACATTGCAATTAAAAGTCTCCCATACAATTTTCTGCTACATATGTACCCAAGCAAAACATATTGCCAATCTGACATATTTTATACATTGAAGAATAATCTGTGGATCATTCAATAACATTCTGCATTAATGCCAAGGGTTCCCTGGAAGCACTGTGTCAGCATTTTTTGTATTTCCTCGAGGTATATTCACTATTCAGTATGATTCCACATTTTTTTTCCCTGAAGCTTCTTTATTTAGTGTAACCTTGATCCAATCCATGTTGAACAGGAAGGGCAATTTAGAAATAGATTTTTGATACTGCTAAAAGTATAATGAATAGCCATTTACTGCTCTTGGTTAATCTGGAGGGAAGTTGTGTGGTGAGGCCCAGGATGGTCCATTCCGGACTTGGGAGTAATATAAGAAGATGCTCGTTTGAGAAATCTTTCACCGCCCACCAAAGCACCTTAATTTTTAGGCATCTCTATGTTGTTAAATATAATCAAGCACTACAAACTGTGTTCTAACTTTGAAAAAGCTTCTCTGGTTTTCACCACCTCTGGTTAAATTACTTTTATGCTTTAGCTTTTTTGCACTCATAAATGCATATAAAGGCATTTTTGAACAATTACATTATTTCAGTATTTTAGCAGGGACAATTCTCAGTATAATCTCGCACAATTATTATTTTTATATTTTGTTATATATATTTAATGATGTTCTAAAACAGAAAAAATGTATTTGTGAACTTGAATTTCTTCTCCAAAGTTCTTCGGAATCCAAATACGCACATTTTGAAGTGGTTAGTGAAATGAATGTAGTTTCACTATTTGTATCAAATTATTGCCTAGTTTATTAAAATATCTAAATATGATCCATACATAAATACTCAATGGTAGTGATGAATGGATATAGTCTGAGTAGGCTTTAGATCTCACAGGGGAACCAGTTGGGCAAACCTTTTTAAATCATACCAGCCTGTTTTTGTTTCTGGCTCACATTTTTCCATGGTTGCTCTGTTATCTATGGAGTGTATCTATGCCGTTATTCTAGAAATCAACCAGAATTAAAAACTTTAGCGATCGTTTGTGTTGTTGCTTTGAAGATATGAAATAGTACTTTATTCTTAAATTTAGATGCATCGTCTGGTAAATGGAGTAACAAAACTGCCTCAGGGTTTCAGGAACATTTAGTTGAAGATCTGTGTTGATGATTACAAAAATGTGTTACCATAGTCTAGTGATAGTTGGGCACTCCCACCGCATTTGGAGCAGGTTATCTTGTTGTCCACATCCTCTCCAGCAAAGAGAAGAGTATGTGCCTGTAATTTTGTTGAGCTTGACTGGTGTTAGATGCCATCTGCAGAGCAGTTTTTGTATGCTGTGAGATGGTTGGTACATCTGGTGGCACTTGAGAGCATGGATTGTATATCTTGCCTGCTCTGGAGTAAGTTATATTTTTAGGTATTGTTCCAATTTTATTATGTGGGGTTGTTTGTAGTCCAATGGCAGGGTGAGTAGAAACCTGTAACAGTCTGAGAGGATTCTTTTCTCCCTTCCTCCTGTTGTACAGAGGTGCTGTATTCAAGTTCTCTGATGTAATGTTTTATAAGTTAGAAGATTTCTACCGAGGAAGTGTGAGGTAGGTATAATGCTCCTTCCTTGGTAACTGAAATTTCTTTTGAAATTCCTGAATGTCCTATATCCATTTATTACATAAAGGTCTGAAATAAAAGTGATTCCTTTTTGTATCCAACTCTGTAAATTGAGATCCTGGAGATCCTTTTTTGTTGAGTGTGTCCCAGTTGGATAGAATAGTTTTGGTGGTAGGCAGTATGATTAAATCTCTCTGTCTATTTTTGGCAGGCAGTCATAGTAACTGGGGGTATTGACATGCTTGGTATTCAATGTCCAACCACTTCATGTGATATAATGGGCTGTGAATTTATTCATTTTTAATTAGTTTTATTATTTTTTAATGATTTCATTTGTTTACCTTTTTTAGGAATCCTAAAATAATATTTGACCACTTCCATTTTCTTCTGGAGTGCCCTGAATTGATGTCTCGGTTTATGCATATCATAAAAGCACAGGTATGTTACTTGCTCAGAAGAACCTTCTCTAAAACAGGCTCAATAACAAATAAATCTCTGATGCTTACTTAATTCAACATTAGGTCTTTCCAGCAAACTAGAAGTCATCTATTCAGAGGAAAGTTGGTTATTCTTAAGATGCGGAAAAGGTTTTTACAGTGATGCATATGAAGTTGTGAAACTCTTCCCAAGGCTGTTGGGAAGAGATATATTAAATACTTACAGGAAAGTGATGGATGCAGGATCCAAGGTCTGATTGACCTCTTGAGATTCAGGGTGGAATTTCCCCCCCTCTGATGCAAACTGGAGAGGCTGTGGAGGTTTTTTTTGTTTTACCTTCCTTTGAATTAACTAGTAGGCAGGTTTTACATATATGATGAACTTGATGGGCATGTCTTTTTTAACCTCATCATTTATGTTACTTTTACCAACGTAATGCCATTCTGCACTATGGAGTGGCAGTGCTCTGTGGCACATTGTATTTTTGTGTCTGCCTAGATAGAATAGCATCTCTGTTTTCATGTAGATAAAAATGAGTAAGGAAGTAAAACAGAAATCATAGACAATTTCCTATACAGGCCAGTGGTGCTCTGTTTACTGGCCTGAGAGTATACATATGTTCTGGAGTTAAATATGTTCTGGATTAAAGAACACCAAATAATTTTCTGTCATAAGGGACATAAGAGAATTTAACATTTTTGTATGTATGTCAAGGAGCCAACCTTTGAACAAGGGAGTAGACTATACAAACCTGTGGTTTTGTTACCATCAAAAAACCACAACACCAATCTGTGTGTGTGTGTGGGTGTTTTTTCTTTTAAATTTGTGGTGTAAATCCCAACTCCACCTCTTTAAAACCATTAAAACCCATCAATGGGTGTACATACATAATAGCTTGACAAGCTGCCATAACATTTGTCCTTGTGTATTTTTGTGTGTTTAGTTCATCAATTTTAAAGGATAATTAAGCCTGTTATTTTAAATCCCCTAAAATTACTCTAAACACCCCCCAGAATAACAAACTTTCCTTAAATTTCCTTAAGTTTCTCTACTACATACAGATTAATTGCAGCTCTTTTAGTTACTTCCTTGTCTAGCGTGAAGCATGCCCCTTTTTCCTTTCTGAGCTCTGACAATGAAGACCTCAAAGAGGTGTCTATTGGGCATGCTCACTGGCACTGCTTCAATTAAAATCAATCAGGCATGCCAGTAGGCACTTTTATGAAGTTAGCTAATTTAAAAGTTTTAAAACTGAATGGCAGGCCAAAAGGTCTGTTATTCTTTGGGTTAATTAAGCAATTTTAGAGATAGGAAAAAAATAAACTACTTGTTTCACACACCTTTATATTTTTAGTGCATAATGCTTAAACTTCATTCTAATATTCTATTTCAGCCTTTTAAAGAACGCTGTGAATGGTTTTATGAACACTTACTTGCTGGACAGCCTGATACCGATATGGTTCATAGACCTGTAAATGAGAATGATAT
This sequence comes from Xenopus borealis, assembly GCA_024363595.1. Taxonomy (NCBI): domain Eukaryota; kingdom Metazoa; phylum Chordata; class Amphibia; order Anura; family Pipidae; genus Xenopus; species Xenopus borealis. The sequence goes on from CM044439.1 coordinate 85,224,101, forward strand.
ACTACTGGTTCATAGAGGTAGGATTTTACCTGTAACACTTGGTGAACGCTAATAGTTTTTCTAATAAGAGAGAGCAATTAATTATTGTTACATATTTAGATTCTATTTTTAGGAGTAGCTGTGAAGTGGTGTTTAAATCCAACTGTGAAAAATTAAAGCAAGGGATTGCTGTGCGTTTTCATGGAGAAGAAGGCATGGTAGGTTGTCTCTAATATTATATCAGATAAAGTGGTTATGGTAAGCTGGATTCATGTTGTAGATTTTGCATGGTGCTTTATCAGCTATTCTCTCTCTTATAATTCTCTTTGCAGGGCCAAGGAGTTGTAAGGGAATGGTTTGATATATTGTCTTCTGAAATGATCAATCCTGACTATGCTCTCTTCACACAGTCAGCAGATGGTAGGCAATTGTTACGATGCGCAAATTTTAAGAGATTTTCACACACGCATACTCACACTGAGTCACAAAAAATGGTATATGTTTGGACAGCTAATACTTAAAATAATGATAAAACACAACTAATGGGATTGCATCATGATTGATTTAATAAATAATGGATTAGTACAATAGCATCAAGTAGTTAGGCCGTGAGCCTAGGTAGCCCTTGGTGCTGGGTGTACACTATATCTCTGCAATTAAGAGTGAGAGCACCAGCCTGCTATCACCCATATGCCCCAAATTAAAATGATCTCACCACAATGTCTGTCCATCGCCTTATCTAACTCTCTTGCTAAAATCAATCTTGCTGCAATTCCATTAACAGCTTCAATTCTACCTCCACCCCTGCATGCTTTTTAACCAGTCTTATTTATATGCACTCACCTTTCTATCTTTAGGTGGATGCTGGTTTTAGTTATATTTAACTACTTACTTTATACTTGTGCTTTGAATGAATTGTGCCATTATAATTTGTAAATTTAATGAGCTAGATTCATTGTTTTAATTATAAGTATATAATTGAATAGTCACTGTCTTATGAAGTGTTGTTGAAGAAATTGAATTATAGAAAAACCCCCACATATAATATTTTTTGCAGTTTTTTTATCCCTTTTAGGGATAAATTGGTTGCTAATCAGCCCTTAGCGACTTTGGATTCTTTAGCTCACCCCCTAATTGTTATCCGCACACACAATTATTTTTCAATATTTATTTTTTTCACAAGTATTCCAGTTGAGTGCTGTACTATTTCACTCTAAATGTATATATATCTCAAAATATATCTATAGGTGCCATGGGTATATTGAGGCAGGAGTTTAGTACATTTTATATGGGTCTTTCTGATATATAATAAATTATGCTGTTGCCTACTGATACTGGCTCTGATTCTGAGATCATTTCTAGAATCCCTTCTTTAAAAAGTCATGGCCTCTATTTGTAGACAGATGAGAAATAGAAATTGGTCACATGACCAAGAAATACATTACAGTACTCTACTTTGCACATTGTATTCAGACAAAAGGAAAATGTTTTTAATCTGATGACAGGATCCCTTTACAATTCATGTCTGAGAAGAGTAGGTGTTTGTGCCATTAGTCAAGATTCAAAGGTGTATATAATGTCCATGGCCATAATTCTTGGGAAATAAAGGTTTTCACTGTACATGCCAATCATATATAAATATCGGTGCAAAACTAATTTACAAAATTTAGCAAATTCACAATTAAGTTGATCAGCTTGGAGATCTGGGAAGTCCCCAAACCAGGATGCCCCCTGTGGCTGTTCTTTATTATGTGGGACACTATGGGGCAAACTCACTAAGCGGCAAAAATGCGCTATCGTTGCCTTCGCTAACGTTTGCCGCACTTCGCCAGGTGAATTTTTGGCAGCTCTACACAAATTCACTAAAGTGCGAAATTACGCTCAGGTCGGTGAACGGTAGCGTAGTTGTGCTAGTGTTACTTCGTCAGGCAAAGCACATTTAGGCTAATGATGCCTAATTTGCATACGGCGCGAATTTCAAAGCATAATAGAGATATATGTTACAGTCACTACATTACACTACACAAGCCCAGGAAACCTTTAATAAAAAAATTGAAGTTGTCTTATTGCCCTAAACATGTGCCCCCTGTGTAGTTGAGTTGCCATATGTTAGGAAATGTAGGGGGGAAGGAGGGTAACCCCCCAAAAAAATGTTGCTCTTTTACAGACTATCACCCTACAAATGGTAAAACACCTCAGCGTTTTTTTGGGACTTTTTTCAAACTCCTATCTATTGTATTGAACTTCGCCAGGTCTGACCTGGCGAAGTTAAGTCTAGCGTAAGTGGTAACGTTCAGCAAAATGTTCATCTTAGTGAATTAGTTCATTATCAGTGCGCAACTTCGCCTGGCGTCAGGGTGCGAAGTTGTGCTAGTCTATATACTTTGCTAGCGAAAATTCGCCAGAGTCGAATTTGTGAAGTTACGAATTGACGTCATGCTGGCGAATTAGCACTAGCGTTAGACGCTTTGCGCTTTAGTGAATCTGCCCCTGAGACTTTACTGATACCAAAATTCCTGGGAATGATAATGATAATAGTGTCAGTCTACTATTCACCTATTTAGGTTACTAAAGTGTTTGGAGTAACACATGAAGTTCTATGCCCAAGTCATATGGTTGTTTCTTGCATTTGTATTTTAAAAATATATTTTTAATAATTTATTTTAAAATTCTCTTCTAAGGTACAACATTCCAGCCAAACAGCAACTCTTCAGTAAATCCAGACCATCTCAACTACTTCAGATTTGCAGGGGAAATCCTGGGCTTGGCTCTCTATCATAGACAACTGGTCAACATTTATTTCACCAGGTCATTTTACAAGCACATCCTTGGTATGATTAATACAGCAGTTATAAAATATAGTTCTTGCTAGAAAAGACACCTCATTCAAGTATTGCATAGTGTGGGTCAGTTTGAAGTGGCATGCTACCGGTAGAAACTAGCTACAATTGTGCTGTGTCTCCACTGCAGTTGTCGAAAGTGGTGAGCTCCTAGGGAAACCACAAAGCCTGTGTGATTGATCTTGTTCCTAAACTAGCACCATATATAAAGAATTAATTTTTTTAAAGGGGATGTTCACCTTTAAATTAATGTCACAAGTGATATTCTGAGATAATTTGCAATTGTTTTTCATTTTTATTTTTTGGAGGTTTGCAATTTCTAGTTGCTAGGGTCCAGTAACGGAACTAAGTCGTGGTGATCCCTGGTGCAGGCCGTGCCATTATTTCGATGGCGCTGCAGCCGGCTACAGTGGGCGCAATCTGCCGGGGGGGGGGGTAGTTACGCCCCTGCTAGGGTCCAAACTAGCATATACATTGCTACTTGTATATGCAGTGCTCTACATTGAATCAATTCTTTAATGCAACAGCCAGGGAACAATAATAAAAGAACATACATACACATATAACAACATATACTATTATTCCAGAGTTAAAACATAAGACGAAAATTATTCCTGTCCTACAGAAATCACAACCATATACAGTATTGTACTAAAATCTGCAGTGGCTGAAACAGTGGGGCTCATTTATTATCACATTTGCACCTGCCCTGTAACCCAAAGCAGCAAACTAGTGATTAGCTTTGTTGAAACAGCTGCAGATAGAACAATTAAATCAAACTTCTGATTGGTTGTCAAGAATAACTGCCCAGGTGCAAATTTGCTCAGTATTAAAAAAAATGTCAAAACTGAATTGGATGTTATGAGTACACAATATATCTATCATATAGCATATTTACTAGAAAAGTGCAATACATGTATGGGATCCTTTTATCAAAATGTTTTAAACACACACACACACACACACATATATATATATATTTATTTATTTATTTAAATTTATGTTAAATGTTATAATAAAACATTACCATGTACTTGGTGGCTACTAAGCTGCATGAAGCCAAATGGGTGGCAAAACAATCCTATTGGTTTATTTAATGTTTAAATGTTTTTAAGTAGGCTTAAGGTGCAGAGAAAAATATTCCTAATCCAGAAAACCCCAGGTTCCAAGCATTCTGGATAATAGATCTTACACCTTTAATATATTTTATTTGATCTATCTTAATGTATTGCATTATTGAAGTGCCACTGAAGAGGGCAATCTTCTACAAGAAATGCGTTGATGAGTATAATGAAGTAACAAAAAATTCTTCAATCAAACATCTGCTTTACATTTTTTTTCTTTTACTGCAGGTATTCCAGTAAATTATCAGGACGTAGCCTCCATTGACCCAGAATACGCAAAGAACCTGCAGTGGATTTTAGATAACGATATTAGTGACCTAGGACTGGAACTCACTTTCTCAGTTGAGACAGATGTGTTTGGAGCTATGGAGGAAGTCCCTTTAAAGCCTGGAGGAGCAAGCATCCTTGTTACTCAAGAGAACAAGGTGAGCGATGAGAGCAGGATGTGGCTGTAAATTGTTATTGGAATCATGTAGTTCACAGTGGTACAGTGAGTAGAAATTACTGCATTTACTCCACAGAGGTATGATTTCTTCATAGAAAATGTAACCTTGTGTCAGATCTCTACTCTTGCCATGACATTAGCAATCCATCATAACATTAACTATTCCAAAATGCTTCCTTCGCATGAGTTTGCAGCGCTATGCATGTTTACCATAAGTCTGCTGAGATTTGGTGGGGGGGGGGGGGGGGGGTTCTTCCTCCTGTAAAAGCAGCAGCAGCAGTTACAAACTGTTGGCTATTATTGTAGGCTATCAAAATCAATTGTGCTATTGTGTTTCTGTAAATCCATTTTAAGGGGAACATGAAATCCTGCAGCTTGGTCTTGTTCAAAGGCTATAGCATTTCTGCTGTTTTGGCTTTATGTAAGGTGATGCTTTCTCAGTCAAAACATATTTCATTTCTTATAAGTTTCTCTGGTCAAGCATAACTTACAATGGATTTTCTATTAAATATTAGGTGTTTTTGTTTGATACAAATTATTAGTATACATGTAACATTTTTATCTATCCTGTGTCAGACTATCGAGGGAAATATGAGTTAAGTTTGGTCTATGCCACTATAATAAAGACTATTGATTTTTTTCTGTGTCAGATACAAAAATGGGGTCATAGTAGAAATGATCTGTGTGTTTCTGTAAATGTATCCACTTACTCATTGACTAATAAATTATGGCTTATGAGTTATGATTGTATTTAACAAAGCACTGAGTAAAGCTGTCTATTTTGTTTGCCTTCCATATGTGTAGATGCTTGGAATTCACTACAATTTAATTATGGTGTGTAAAATATTTAGCTACAGCTCCTCTCTGATGATATTTATACTTTGGAAGGACTTTCAGTTACAGAACAAGCCACTAGTGTTTATATGCGATTAAAATTTAAACTGTATTTTTTTAAGCAACATAATCAATAAGATTTAAAGCATCCATTTTATATAATGCTGCCTAGTTTTATTAATGTAAATCATTTAATGTAAACCTTTCTCTCAAGACAATGCATGTTTGCATAACTAGGGACAAAATTATACTTGAACATAATCATTTGCCTTTCAAATATGAACTGACCAAGCAAAGTCAACACTCTAATATGATGAAGGGTGACATTTTGGAAGAATTAGTTGCATTACTTGAAATTCTATGAACTCATCATGTTTGGTATACAGTTTGATTCCCTACAATGAGCAACCCTTTGTATTGATTACAAAACCACACCCAAAGTCTGAGTGGATGCTCTCCCTACCCTTGCTGCCCCAACCAGTCTCTCCTGCCTGGTTGCAGCAAAAGAAGGTAAGCGCATGCACGAGGGGGACTGTAGAGGGTTTTGCAGCAGGGGTGGGGGTGCCTGGAGGCAGTGGGCCCTCCAGTCTGACCCTAACCACTCCCCATACATGCTACATTTTGTTTTACTATGATATGTGACCAGTCCAGTATGCTCTTGAGTTATTTCACAGATTTTTTTTATTTAATATTTTGACATTTTGACAACATGTTGTTGAGGATTCTACCTGAAAATGCTATTCTGGATCTAGTGTGCAAGTCCTTGAACCCCTAGGTAATACTGACCATAATTTTATATTATTAAATATCTGGTGCAAAAAACAAATATATACTGGGGCAACAAAAACCATGGATTTCGGAAAAACTAATTTTAGTGCCTTGAGGGCTACCCTTCAGAGTTTTGATTGGGGCATTAAGTTTTCATCTATAAACACAGAACAGAAATGGTTGTCATTTAAAATTACTGTTCTCAATTTATTCCCTTAAGGAGTAAATGTAGAAGCTCTAAGAATCATCCTATGTGCATAATACAGAAATATAAAAGTTAATAGGAAAGAAAAGAAAGGGATTTAAAAGCTAAAAATCTGTTGAGACAGAAGCTGCATTTAATGAATATAAACACTATAATAAATGTTGTAAATCAGCAATCTGGAATGCAAAGAAAGGAAATACAGAGTTAATTGCGGCGGAGGTGAAAACTAACCCTAAAAAGTTTTTAAAATATATTAATAGTAAAAAGATGCAGGTTGAGAGTCTTGCTCCATTAAATAATGGTACCAGTATGGTTTTAACAGATACAGAAAAGGCAAATTTGCTAAATCAGTTCTTTTCTTCAGTGTATACAATAGAGGAGTCTGCGTTCCCAGGCTCACTTCATAGTTGCACTGATGGCTTAGCTCAGTCTAGTCACTGGCTGACTGAGGATATGAGTCATAAAGCTTTAATAAAGATTTATGTAAACAAGGCTCCAGGGGCTGATGGCATGCACCCCTTGGGTTCTAAGAAAACTTAGTTCAGTTTTAGACCATCCCCTATTTCTGATATTCTAAGATTCACTTTCATCTGGTATGGTGCCTATGGATTGGAGAAAAGCTGATATTTTTAAAGGGATTACAATCTCAGCCTGGCGATTATAGGCCAGTAAATTTGACATCTGTGGTGGGCAAATTATTTGAAGGCTTGTTAAGGGTATCGAATTCAAAATTTTGTCCTAGTGAATGGCATTATGAGCAGCAATCATCAGCATGGCTTTATGAAGGATACGTCATGTCAGACAGATTTGATTTCTTTTTATGATGAAGTTAGTAATATGTTGGGGGGGGGGGGCAGTAGATGTGATCTATTTGGATTTTGCCAAAGCGTTTGATACCGTGTCCCACAAACGACCTCTTTCCAAACTAAGGTTTGTTGGGCTTAAGGAAACTGCTGGCTACAGGATCAGTTACGGAGGGTGTTTGTAAATGGTACATTCTCTACTTGGAGTAAGGTTCTTAGTGGGGTCCCTCAGGGCTTGGTATTGGGTCCACTTTTATTTAGCTTGTTAATTAATGACTATGGGGAAGGTATTGTAAATTAATCTATCAGTGTTTGCAAATGACACAAAACTATCCAGCCCAATTAATTCCATCCAGGATGTGGCATCCTTGCAACAGGATCTTGACAAACTGGCAATCTGGGCAACTAATTGGCAAACGAGATTCAATGTTGATAAATGTAAAGTCATGCACCTGGGATGTAAAAATATCCAAGCCACTTATACCCTTAATGGGAATACACTAGATCCATTATGGAAAATTACCTTGGAGTCCTTGTATATGATAAACTTGGCTGTAGCAAGCAGCATCAAGGCCAAATAAGGCTCACTGGAGGATGGGGTCATTCTTCCACTTTATAGAGCACTTGTATGACCCCATCTAGAATATGCCATACAGTTTTGGTCTCCATCACTCAAACAGGACATTATTGTAGCAAGCTGGTAAAAGGTATGGAAAATCTTAGCTATGAGGAAAGACTGGCCAAATTGGGGATGTTCACGCTGGAGAAGAGGCGATGTTAAGGGATAATATGATAACTATGTATAATTATATAAGGGGATATAATAATCTCTCTAATGCTATATTTACCAGTAGGTCTTTCCAGATGACACGAGGTCACCCATTCCAATTAGAAGAAAAGAGGTTCCACCTAAATATTCGTAAGGGCATTTTTACAGTGAGAGCTGTGAAGATGTGGAATTCTCTCCCTGAATCAGTTGTACTGGCTGATTCATTAAGAAAGGGTTGGATGGCTTTTTAGCAAGTGAGGGAATACAGAGTTATGAAGATAGCTCAAAGTACAAGTTGATCCAGGGACTAGTCTGATTGCCATTTTGGAGTCAGGAAGGAATTCTGAGGCAAATGGGTGAGGCTTCAGGGTGTTTTTGTCTTCCTCTGGATCAACTAGCAGTCAGGCAGGTTAACAAAAAAAAGTTAAAAGGTTGAACATGATGGATGTGTGTCTTTTTTCAACCTAACTTACTATGCTACTATGTATATTCTAAACTATTTGCTTGTTTATCTATAAGTGAACCTTTGTATGGGGTTTTATAGAACAGTACACACTAACTTACAAATAACCTTGAAAAAGCAAAAATAAAGACAATTCACATCAACATGTATAATATAACAATAAACGTAATGATTTTTAAAGACTTCTTTTAACATTCTTTGACTGTTTTTGTTCACGGGATATTCTAGATTTTATTGCCGAATTATTCTGGCTTAAAGAACGGTTCAATTAACTGAAAACATTGAAAACCACTTTACATCCCGTGCTTCACTAATTTAATAGTTAATTACAGTTAGAATAATATGAGCAAAAAGATCTTAAAGTGAAGGAAAGTTTAATGATATACACCTGCTAAAATACAAATTGCAAACTCCCATTCTCAGGCCTGTCTTTATCTGACAGAGGTCTGAGCTATTAACACTTATATTACAATTGGAACGACTAGGCAATCTGTTTCATCGATGTAAAATTGCACACCTCTGAAAGGCACATATTCTCTCCGTAAAGAAAATGGAGAAAAAAATACCATTGCAGTGAAAGGAATTTAAAAAATATTTGTTAACACATTTGTCTCCGTAATATTTTCGATTGCCCATTGCCCACACCAATATTAAATAGAAATTTGTGTTTATTAACCCATAATTAAGAAAAAAAAAGACGTTCTGACATATTTTACTTTACATTTAAAATCTAAGGTTTTGAGGAGTAAAGAGAAATTATACATGGAAAGAACAAAAAGAATGCATCCTTTGCTTTGTTTGTGAAGATTCTCATTCATCCAGGTCATGGTAAATCTATAGAAATAAGTCTTTTCAACTGGACTTGCTGTGTTTTTTTCCTTGAAGATATTTTTGGGTGGGGTTTGATTTTGCAAGCTGGATACATGGACTTTATATCGGAGCGGCAAGGAACACTATATTAATATACAGCATTAGTTCTTAAAGAAGAGTTGTTACCTACAAATGTTTTATAACACCAGTACAGCCAATCCACCTTCTGTGAAATCCCGCTACAGGTAACAAAGTAAACCTTAGGGGTGATTGTGGATCATCATGCTGAATAATATGGGGAGTAGAATAAATAAATACATTATTAATCTATTGGGTTATGTTCAGTTATCTGGAAACCCATTATCCAGAAAGCTCAGAATTACTGAAAGTTTGTCTCCCCTAGACTGCACTTTAACCAAATAATCCAAAATTTTAAAAGTGACTTCCTTTTTCTCTGTAATAATAAAACAGTATATTGATCCAAGCTAAGAAGTAATTAATTCTTATTGGAAGCCTATTTTTATTTAATGTTTACATTATTTTCTAGTAGACTTAAGGTATGAAGATCCAAATTACAGAAAGATCCATTACCCGGAAAACCACAGGCCCCGAACATTCTGGATAACAGGTCCCATACCTGTACTTGAAAATTTTAAGTTAAATTTTATAATGCAATCATTAAAATTTTCTGGCAGGGCATTTACTGAAGTTTGCATTTAGTCTTACAAATAATTTCAGTGAATAGTGCTATTCCACTGTAGATAAACTCCCAAACATAGCACCTCTAGGTGCCTTTTGCTGTTTGTGCAATGTTGGGATAATATAACAGCTGCAAACACATAGGTTGTTAGTTCTTTGATCTAATTTAAAAAATTAGCCTGCTGCATCAACTGTCTTATGTATTAGAAGTGCCTTTCAGCAGAACATAATATGTGTTTTGCTGCTAGCTTTTCTGCAGGTACTCTTGGTAGAAAAATGCCATCCTTATAACCCTATTTCTGTAAAAAAATACTTTATAGTGGATTGTCATTTTAGTGGCCTCTGAGACATCGGCAGCCCTGTGATGCTTTTGTATGTAAATTTGCAGATAACTTTAAATTCCCTTGCAGGCCCAGTGGCAAAATATTTTAGTCTCCTTTTTCCAGTATTACTGTTATTTGTGTAGAAACTGTATTTTAAATGTATATTTCACAAACACATCCTACACGGAAGAATTAATAGTAATTCATAATTTCTTGAGGCACTTGGAATGCAGCTTTCTGGATCGCTGACTCCTTTAATGGCAAGGTGCTTGGGATTCAAAATCTTTCACTTTATAATAAAAAACTGTATAAATGCAGCAAGTTTTCACTAAAAAGAAAAAAAAAAACGATTCTTATTGAGTTTGTGTGTAGGTGTTTAAAATAGGAAATGTACCTCATTTTTAACTTGGGTTTATCTGTTTAACCTCAATCTAAATGTTTGCTTTTTGTGCTAAAAGGAATAAAGTCTTGAGGTGACCACTATTTTAAAATCTTATTATACCTTGTCTATTTGACTTTATGGCTGGCTGTTGATATTTTGACATAGAATAGATGACTCTTTGAAATAAGAGTATTTATCTCCCATTGAAAAATTCAAATTAAAAGGGTTTTTACCTTCAAAAAGCATGCTTTTTTGTTTAAGTAGTATACCACATACAATGAACTTTGTTCCTTTTTTTTTTAAAACACATGTTGTAACAAATCATTAAGCCTGTGCTCTGACTGTAAACTTTCCTAAATCTCATACAATGCTAGCATTTACATCGTGCTAAATTAAACGCTTTGTTATAGATTGTATATATTTTCCTTTGAGGTCCATCACATATGTGCTTTGTTTCCAATGAGTGGTTTATGAAATAGTTTAGACATGTAATTAACATTCCAGACCATTAATTCCAGAATGGGATTAAGTAAAAACACTCCGCTTGCTTGATTTCTAGTACTCATTAATGGTCATCCCTGCGCAGTAGCATCGTCGGAAAAGATCCGTGCTTACCTTTTGATACACTTGCACACATTGGTATGCACACAACATTTCTTTCTGTGACCTTGTGAGATTATAGTGCACAGTGTATTCTGTAGATATCCTTTAGATGTCACTATACAGCTGCAGTTTTTTTTTTTGTTTAATACGATGGATCATTCTACTGCATTTCTTCATATGTTCAGCAATTAGTAATGTTATT
>CM044439.1:85255911-85273046 GCA_024363595.1 Xenopus borealis
AAACCTTTTCCCATGACAGTATCCCTTTAAGGCTGGAGTGAGGTTATGTCTAACATAATAGCCAGAACTTACTTCCTGCTTTGCAGCTTTCTTGGTTTCCACTGATTGGTTACCAAGCAGTATCCAATCAGTGTCTGGAAGGGGGGCACATGGGTCATAACTGTTGTTTTTTAATCTGACCTGCATGCTAATTATCAATTGCAAACTCACCAAATTAATACATTAATTTTTGCCTAACTAACTATATTTAGAATTCTTTTTTGTTTAGTCAGTACATAGCACTGTTCCTTTAAGTTATTAAAACTAACATATTATTAAAAAACAGATTGTAAAAGACAGAGCAGCGTTATGTCTACATACATTGTTCTTCGTAGACCAGAATGTCTTATTTAAAATAACATTTAACAATGTAACTTAAAACAACCAGTTTTAAAGAACACCTGTTGGCTAATATATTTTAACTATCCCAGGCCTGTTGGGAAGCAATAACTTTATATAGTTTGCAAATTAGATTGATTAATCTTCTCCTTTAGTGGTACTACAAACTTGTGTTGTTGTTTTATCACCTTCGAATGTCTAGGGATAAAAACAGATGTGTTGTCACATCATAGATCATGAGTACTCATTAAATTTTATTGTTTTATATATATATATATATATATATATATATATATATATATATATATATATATATATATATATATATATATATATATATATATATATATATATATATATATAAAACCTTAGGTTTTAAAGTATTGCTGTCAGTGGATGGAAATATGTTGTGCATCTAAAGTGGCTAGAAGTGATATTTAATGTGGGTGCATTGGTTTACCATGTGTCACTATACATGAAAATTTTAGGTGAAGAATAGATTGGTTGTTAATGAGGTGCTGAAGGTAATTTTTGAACTCTAGGTAAAGGATTTCCTCTGAAAACATGTGCATTCATTTTCTGTTTTTGTCTGCTGTAGAGTGATAACCTTTATACAAAAATATCAGGTCAATTCATAATTTCATATATGCCTTTAAAGCAATGCCATTTTCCAGGAAGGGTGGTCATTTAAAAGATAAGGAAAAATAAAATAATTGGGGGACCAAGGATATATTTATGTAAATACGTATTTATTTTCATATACACATGTATTCCTGGTTATTAGGGTTCTTTAGTGAAAGAGATAGCTCAGTTAATATATAAATTTATTAAGAAAAGTTGACACATGTCTATAGACATAAATATGTAAAATAAATTTAAAACAACACTGAAACCACTGCCTCCTTCCATTGGGTCTTGTATCTGTGTCCTCATTGCATGAACTCTAGAAACTCTATGACTAATCTATTCGCTTAACATAGAGACTGACCATAGGTACAGTACGTCAGGTTCTGTTCGATATTAAGAACTGGGGTATTTAAATTTTTGATCAGGATCATTTGGGTAGTTTATGTAGTAGTTATGATTTAGAAAGAGTAAACACAGTTGTTTGACAATAAATGGCTTCAGCCACCCACTAACCATGAGTGAAAGAATAGTTTTTGTGTTATCATTCATATTCTCTGAAAATATAAATTCTGCAAGGGTATGTAAACTTATGAGCACAACTGTAAATTAAGTATACACATAGTTTAAATATTAAAGATGTGACACAATCATGTCTCCCTTCCTAGTCATTCTAGTTGCTTACCTGTTATCCAAGGCTAGTGTTTCTCTTTATCAAAAAACACATCAGCCATTGTAATTCTTGCTGATCATTGCGTAATATTTTTCCTGTGCTGTCCCTTTTAGTGCAAATTATTTTCCTGATATTTCTGTACTGTTATGCACAGGGTCAGACTGGGACATCTGAGGCCCACTGGGGCTGACTTCAAGGACCTGGCAACCACCCCCATGCATGCCTACCATGCACCCCTAACTTATATTTCCACCTATGATCAGGGAGAGGGGATGGTGGGGTCACAGGAGAAAGCCTGTGTCTTTGTGGGGAGAGGGGCAAGTGCAGGACTGGGCCTGGGTTGGCAAGGCCCATGAAGGCCAGGGTCCACTAGCTTTTGTCCTGGTGTTCCACTGGCCCAGTTTGACAATGGGCGTGCACCCTGCAGAACTGCAAATGGGGACCCAGGGGCGTAACTACAGAGGAAGCAGACTCTGCTGCTGCAGGGGGGTCCAGGAGCTATAGGGGCCCCATAAGGCCCTAATTCATATACAATTACAATAAATATTGGTAAAACAGGTCAACCACTGGACATTTTGGGGACATGAAAAATTATTTGCTGTGGGGCCCAATAAGATCTAGCTATGCCACTGTGGGGACCTAGTAGAAGAAGAAAGACATTGGTGCGCTGCTCTGCAAACAACAACCAGATTGGCACATTTTTTGAAGAAGAGGAACATCAGTCTGGGTTTACAGGTAAGTGACTAAAATCCCCTGGTTCCAGCACTGATTTTAGGTTTTTATTCGTCTCCTTTAATGTATTACATAGTGGTAGAATGCAGACTCTGTAAAATTGATCAAAGAACTATAAATAGTGTAAAAAAAAAAACCAAATATTCAAATAGCATAAAAAGCCTTCCTGAAATAGAGTAAACTATGGGGGAATTTACAATCATACATGGGTGTACAAGGGGTCACATGACCTGTTGTCAAACATTCATGATGTCTGTAATCAAACCTTTTCTCTGTTATAAGTTGGCATACAACTTATAGTTAATTTACCGTTGTCCTTTTCTTTCACTAACTAAGTGTATTTGTAGGAGAGAATTTTCCAAGAGTGAGGGGTTCAACACTGTCCCTCGGAATTTTGCTAAAGTTGCCAAGGGCTTCCAGTAAGAATAATCTGAAAGAAATGCCTAGTCATCAATATAGAGCTACTTTATAATTCTTACTGGAAGTTCCTTATGCCTAAATCCTACTATATTTTACAGTTTCTTACTCCTTAAACTATCATCCACAAAACCTTACAGGATATGTGTTCTGCCATAAATATTAACTGAGATTCTATTATACCATTAGTAAATCATGGCTGAATATAATGAAGTGACTTATATTATGTGTGAGATATAAATCAACAGCGATATTTTAAAAACAATTGAGATGATTTTATCTAGAAGGCAATAAGGCAGTGGTTTCAATTAGAATCAAACAGCTGTGCTCTATATTGTAAAGATGTCCATGGCCTTAACTGAAAGACACAACTGTAGCAGAGACAAGAAGAGTTGAATTATGGTTTTATTTAACAAAACACCTTCCACATAACATATCACCTTCTGGAATGAGACTGGCAAGACCTAACACTTTTGCCGTGCAAGAGATTTTACAACATGCTCTTCAAATGGCATTTCTGTCATTTTAATCAATATGCTCTTTTGTGTGACAGTAAGTGCCTTTCTTCAAATAGTAATAAGAAAAAATACTACTAGGGCTACTAATGCACAAACTTTCCTAACATAATATATCTTTAAATCGCATACATTAAGTTACAATGTTATTATAATTTAAAATTAAGTAAAATATACATTACACACAATCATTGGACATAACACAATTCTGACGGAACCCTAGCAAATATAGATCTATAATAAAAGGGTTATTAATATGTTGAAAGTTTGCATTTATACACCAAAAGTGAATATTTAGGGGCAAATTTACTAAGGTTTGAAGTGAATTTCGAAGTAATTTTGGGCTTCTTCGAGTATTGAAAAGCCCAAAATTCGATTGAAATTGAAATTTTTATTTTAGAATCTTAGGGGCTGATTTACTAAGGGTCGAAGTGAATATCCGAATGCAAAAAATTCGATATTCTAAGTAAATTTTTGAAAAACTTCGACCATCGAATAGGCTACTTCTACAATTTGACCATTCGATTCGAAAGGCCAAATAGTAAAATCCTTCGACTTCGAAATTCGAAGTACTGTTTAAAAAATCCTTCCATTTTTTCTACTTCGCCAAATAAAAGGTGCCGAAGTGCTATGTAAGCCTATGGGGACCTTCTAGACCATTTTTCTAAGTTTTAATTTATGGAAGAAAAATCCTTCAATCGTACGCTAAAATCCTTCAAAGATTTTTCTTCGATCGCACGAACGCTAAATTTTGTGAAAAATCCTTCGTCTTTCATATTCGAAGTCAAAGGCTTTTATTTTGATGGTGGAATTTCGAAGTGTTTAGCAAATCAGCCCCTTAATTCAAGTGACAAATCACATGGGGCAACAAAATAGCCCCTACTGAAAGCAAAATATCATTCCATTTGAAGGGGTTACCATAAAACCTCAATGTATAGGAAAAATATTCATGTGATTCTACCTCAATTATTGACCAAAGTGCCCCTGTATTAACCGTTGTGACATGAAAAGGCAAGGAAAGGGGACAAAAATAAGGCAATTTTATAACTATTGTTGCATGGCTTATTTGAAAATGAGAATTATGTGTTAAAGACATAACTAACCTTGGTTTACCTTCAAATGAGCTTGCCTCTTTCAAATTTCCTGAGTCAACCAGACACAATTGTCAAACACCAGTTGACTGGTTCCTCATTGATATTCATCTATTTCCATTTTTTTTACTATTTATATATTTAAATATAGTTTGAGATATTTTTTTCTTTAATCTGCTAACCTGATTTTTTTTTGGCATGATCAGTTGGCCTCGTTATGTACTTATTTAGATGACCTAAAAGTTTGAGGAGGAGCTAATGTCAAAAAAGAATATGCTGTATTTTATATAGTGGTCTTTCCATAACAACCCAGAGGATCAGCATACATATACCATTTATGATCCATGTCTTCAAAGATGCCCACAGAGCATGAGCTACATCTGCCATAGAAGCTGATCCTATAGGGCATAATGTCAATAATTTTTAATACAAAATGCACAGGTTTCTATGTTGCCATGCATTGTGAACTTTACATTGTATACATACAGTACGTATATTGTAAGTTGGTCCATAAGCTCAGGTAACTCAGAACACAGCAGTATGTTAGGGGAAGTTTAGATAGTGGGAGGAAGACTTCTACATGCCCCCCAGCGGTGGAACTACCGGGGGAGCAATTGGGCCAGGGCCCGCACCCCCCCCCAGGGCCCCACGGCAGCTCGCACACTGTCTATCTGCGGCCACCGCGCCCGATTTCCAGGATGAAAATCTAACACGGAGAGGGGCGGGAGGGCAGTTATGTTACTGATGCCCCCCACCAGCCCCTCTTCAACACAGTACTGCTGGGAACAGTAACTATAACTGAAGACCTATAAATCACTGTATTTAATCTTACCCAGTATTTTCAAGCACAAATAAAACATTTTTATTTGAATATATAATAGTCCCTTATTTCACAAAATGAATGTGTTGGCTCTCTTTTCCTCTGTATCTTTGTTCTTTTGATGCCAACTATACCACTATTTTCTTTACACTAATTGCCCTTCAGTTGTTGTAAATACAAAGACGATGTTCTGCAGAGGCGTTTTTAAGCATGCATGTAATCTTTTGTTTTTTTTAACAAAGTGATTATTAATTTGTACATGAATGTGCTTTGGTTTTGTGATGGTGGGTGTCTATCAAAATCCAAATATTAGATTTTAGATTTTAGATAACCAATTGCAAATTAAGTAGAACTTCCATTTGGGTCCTGTACAACAAATCTTAGTCCTTTTAGCTATGACCATTTATTTCAAAACCATGCGTCACCAAATCCAACTTAAATTTATTAAAAAGTCACAATATGGTAATAGTAGTTTTCATTGTAGGCAATGCACAGTTATTTCAGGTGCATCCATTCATACAATTAATAAATTGGTATAGCAAGGTTAAAAAGGTACCTGCTTCATCCCCATCGGTCTATTTATCTCTTCTCCTTGTGTGGCTTTGTTGATAATAGTATTATGCTGCATGTGAGTAAGTTTTACTGAAACTCATTCAAATGTTTGTCTGTGGTGCAATGTTTACATCCTGGTATCACACTTTTTTTAGTCTTCTGGGTTAATTGTTAATTATGAAGATATTAACACTGGGGATAACTGAAACGAATTTGAAAACCCATAAACCCTCATATCTAGATGGCTCTCTAGGATCTTTTTATAAAAAGAAATTCACACATAGTAGCCCTCATCAGATTATCGACTTATTATCGATTATTATTGATATCACAGATTGGATATTTATTTTGATTTAATGCAACTTTTGCTAAATGAACAAAGAATGAACAAAAGTGGCCTAGTCTGTATATCAAGAATCACCTGTTTAAAGGGTTAAAGATTTCTAATAGTACACAGCAGAGGTGCCCCTTCCACCTATCTATCCTTTATATAGGACCATTACCAGTTATGCTATGATGCAAAAGATGAGGAAGAGAAAGTATATAAAGTAAATGTTTATAGGGAATAATATTGTAAAATATAAGGATTATAGTATCATGACTATAAAAAGGCACAAGACAGATGGATGGTTTTTATACAGGTCATGGAACTCCAGGGAGATTTTTGATATCCTAATATTTTTAAAACAAGGGGTACATTATTTATTATAATACAGAAGTTTAAGTAAGTCATGTGACACATTACATCATTGCACATCAATTATATATCTTGGCAACACTAAAGATTTTTTTATAAGATTATCATTTCCAGGATATTGATTACTCCTGCCTGGGGTTGAACCAGTGACCAGCTGGGCTATTGAGCTGGGCTACTGCTGGGCTATTGAGGCACTCTACCAATAATAATCCTGGTTCACTATTATTGGTATCCTTGTATTCTCTGGTAGGTACTGTATGGCGAACTCAGCTGTTGCTAATCTGGTCACATCTGCTCAGTGTTGTCTATTAGCCTGGCTATATAACCCCCTGCTTTGCACTGACTCACTGCCCGTCAAGTGTGCTTGCTCTTAAATTATCTGTTTCTTGTGATTACTGTTCCTTATACACCTGATACCTGCTGTGCATCTCTCCAGCACCTTCGCCATAGATAGAGAGCACATCATAGCCCCACCAAGCAATCTCCTCTGGATGCCCCACCAAGGACCCTAATTGCAACAGCATTGAATCCTCATTACTGGGACAAGCAAGACCCCCTCCCCCACCACAATCTCCATTTATGTGGAGTACTCAATGGAAGTCCAGAGGCAATGGGCAGGATTGTGTTATACAAATGCAGGTAGTCCTAGGTTTATTATTTTGCCCCACGCCAACGTTTATTGATTTTATACATTGATTGATGTTAACAGATTTGTAAGAAAATAATTATTGAAGAAACACGTTTCTCTTTCACCTTGCACTTGATAGCACTTCAAATGTTGAAAATGAGTCCACTAAACAAATTGTTGATAATGATACTGGTTTTCAAGACACGAGAGGAGCTCAACCCTGAGAGACAGCTACTTTCCAAGGGGTAAATTTATCAAAGAGTGAAGTTCAGCCACTAGAGGGAAATTCCGTCGCTCTCCATTCATTTCTATGGGAATTTGAAAGGCCTATTTATCAATGGGTGAAGTGAAAGATCACCCTTTGATAAATACGCCTTTAAAAATCCCATAGAAATTAATGGAGACCAGCTGAATTTCCCTCTAGTGGCTGAACTCCACTCTTAACTGCACTCTTTGATAAATATACCCTCAAGGGAGAAACACCTCAAAAAACATAAGCTGTATGTGATCTTCTCAGCAGACAAGGGGGAGCAATTGTTATCATGAAATCTAGTGATTATACTCATGAATCCCTATCTCAATTAAGCGATTCTAATACCTACACCCCTTTAAGTACACACCCTACTAGAAACTGCCAAAGAATTATTTTTCAACGGGTGGATAAGGCTAGCGACAGGTCTCTCATTACAGAGGAAACCACTGATTATTTGAAAGTAAAGTTACCAATCTGCCCCATATTTTACCACCTACCAAAGATCCAAAAGCCTGAGCATCCCCCTTTGGACAGACCCATTATCGCAGGAATAGGATCCTTAGGTGAACCTCTTTCTGAGTTAGAAGACTACTTTCTTGAACCTTTGGTTTTGAGGCCTCCAGGGTATCTGAAAAATATCTCACATCACATTACCAAAATAAATTAGTTTCAATGGGCATCTTCTTATCATTGGGCCACTATTGATGTAGCCTCTTTATAGTCCTCTATACCTCACCAATTGGGTCTAAAAACTATTGCTTATCACCTAGATGAGTATAGCCTTTACTCTGCACTGCTTATGGTATTTTTATTGAGAGCAATTCAATTTGTTTGTTTTTTTCAATAGTTTTTATTTGAGTTTTAACATTTTTAGTGAAAAGGTAGTTTTACATTCATGTAACATCATCAGATATTTGCATATAATGGAAAGGTGAAGAAAGAGGACGAGGTCCTATCTCAGTCAAGCGAAAGGGTCATAGAAATGAAAAGGAAACAAATTAAATTAAAAATAACTTTTGATGGCATATCATGTTTTACAAAAATTTTGTATTAAGCAGTATATATTCTAGGGTGCTTTCTGTGGGGTCCATTGAGTTTCATAAAAAAAAATATATATATATATAGTGATTCTATAGGCTCACAGTTAAGGAAAATAATTGAAATATTGATCCAGTCTTGATCCAAAACAATAGAAAATGTGACCAAACAATCATCAATACATATTGTTATCAGATAGTTATCACTAGAGGATCGAATAGCTATACTATGGTTCCCACATTTTCTTGAATTTCTCATATTTATCAATTAGTATACTGGTTAGTCTTTCATTAAGCATTATCCTCTTCAGCTTGTCTTTAAAATGTGAAATCAGAACCCAAGGAGATTTCCAATGTTTAGCTATTGTAATTTTTGCAGACAAAAACATAAAAGATATTATTTGTATTGTTATCAATATTAGATATCTTTTTATTTAATAGAGCATTTAAAGGATCTTTCCTAAGATTAACCTGAATATATGATAGTATAGACCCAAGTCCAGAATCTCTGAATATTTGGGCAGTCCCACCAGATATGCATCATAGTACTTGTTGGGGGTTTATTCTGTGTAGATGGGAAGGGACCATATACCAGCATGTGAGAACTTTATATGCAGTTTCCATAGTGAAATATTCCTGGGAAATTGGAAGTGTTATGTGATTGGTGTACTGATGTTTAAATATCTTGTTTGGAATTGTGTACAGTTAACCTATGACTAAGGGGCAAATTCACTTAAATCCAAAGTTGTGCCAGTGAGAGCTTTGCCACACTTCATCAGGCATAGTTTCGCCAGCATTACGTAAATTCACTAAAATGCGAAGTTGCGCTCAGGGAGGTGAACGGTAGCAAAGTTGCTGAGTTCTCCTTCGCTGTGCACCAGGTGATCGTTGTTTGGAGGGCCAGGGTGTGCGAGTGTAACTATTGATCTTACATGTAGCACAAGCCAACAACAGGCTTAAAGCGGAGCTAATAGCTGTTAAGAGTTGGCCTGGTTGTTTTAGATTCACAGCTACCACCAACCAGACTTTACGACTGTGCCCTAAGGAGTGGCATGACCTATCCCTAACAAGGATGTTTCAATAAATAGTTATGGGACAAATTCTACCCGCAGTTGTGGACAGGGTAGAAGGGGAGGGGTTATTGAAATCTTTGGATTATTCAAGGGTGCTATGTTACAGCACAGGTTCCTGTTTGTTGTTATGTCAGTTATGTATTTTGATCAAAGGAATGCCATTGCCCACATAGAAGCTCAAAATACACAAAATCAGCCTAACCTGATATATCTACAGAATGGCGATTAACATAACTAACTAGAATATGAGGGGCCTTAACTGCTCGATAAAACACAGATTAGTTATGACTCCTCTCTGGGACTCCTTCAAAGTATGTGTGTGCAACTTTATAGCAACAGAACTAACAGAGTGCCCTATAGTCTAAGCCCTTGAGACACAGTAAACCCATACCAAATAGGATTTATCCCAGCTAAAACAAAAGCCTCAACACAAAGTTGTACCTCAACTTGTACATCAGACATGAAAACCTAGGAGGTAGGGCTATTGCAGCCTTAGATACAGCAAAGGCATTTGCACAGTTGAACAGCCCTACCTGTGGAAAGTATTGGTTGCTTTTGGGTTTGGCCCCAAATTCACAAGAATGGACCCACTGCTCTACAAAAATCTTAAATCATCATTACGTCTTAACTCTCTAAGCACCCTAGCGTCTCGCTCTCTAGAGGAACAAGGCAGGACTGTCCCCTCTCCCCTTGCTCTTTGCCATAGTGATAAAGCCCTTTGCCCAAGCAGTGCAAGTCCACCCCCAGATTAGAGGCTTTGAGTGAGATGACCTCATAGAAAAAAATCCAGCTCTATGTGGATGATACCATGGCATACCTAGGGAACAGAGGACAGTCACTTCAAGCTCTAGTCAAACTCACACAGGACTTTGGCTCAATCTCAGGCTTTAAAACTAACACTGCCAAATTTTTGGTGGATGGGCAACAGCAGGGTGAATCCCTAGAAATCACTACACTATTTCCTACACGGGAATCCAGATTGCACTACCACTCTCATGATTTCAGATACTAAATTTAGACATGTTAAACCAATGGACATGAAACAAATTCAAAACATGGGGTCAATCCCGGTGGGCCAAACAGGTAGAATACAACTGATTAAAATATTCATACTGCTTAAGTGGCTTTATGCACTATGGCACTCCTCTATCCTCTATACCAAAGAGGATATTTATTGGTGTGAGAATCCTCCTTAGCAAGTTCATATGGGGCCCCTCGAGACAGTGGCTGCACCTCACCACGCTAATGAGATGTGATGCTATGGCACTCCCAGACCTGTATCTATATTACCTAGCAGCCCAGCTCACACATATTTTACCTATGATGAACCAAGAAATGTCTCCTCCACTCCACCCACTTTGGGCATCGGCCGCTGACAACCAGGGCACAGTATGGTCAGCCCTCCTGGTCAAAAAAACCCCTCTCTACAAAACTGCTGTTGCATCAGAGCAATACCCTATGCCTCACTCATAAACTGGTGTAATATGACAAATACTTACCACAAACCCCTATATGGCGAAATGCTGAATTCCCAGCATAAGCTTCATTCACCCCACCTAGAGTTTGGAATAGGCTTAAGACAACTGCACCGGTGGATGTCTGGGAAAATGAGCAGTTTATACCTCTACAACAACTGCATAATGATAGGTAACTCCCTCCCACTGGCTGACTCACCAACTCTAAGCAACCAATTCTGCAGTACTGGGTGTGTGATGCCCATCTTCCCTATTGTAGATATGCTGCTGGAAACAGACCAGAAAAGGAAAACCTCTACTCTGTATAACCAACTGTGCAAACCTCTGTATGTAGACACTGAATTGCGGGCAAGGGGGACATGGGAGTAGGACTTGGGAATGATTTCAGATGAGCAATGGGAATGCATCCTGAATACCCCCAAGGTTGTGGCACACTCATATAGTCATGGTTTACTGCAATTATACCTAATACATAGAGCTTACTATACCGTATAGAGACTGTATGCAAAGAAAATACTACCATCCCCCTGTGCCCAATGTGTAATGTTTAACTAGCTGCCCCACTACACACTTTCTGGAGTTGCTCAAGCTTGCGGCAATACTGAAAGGTCTTAACCACATGGCTATCCACTTCTGTCCTGGGGTGGGGTAAAGGAGATGCCAGAAACTTTACACTAATAATTGACTTGAATGACACAATATATTTGTATGCAAATTCTTTTATTACCAAAGCCTTGTTCCAGGCCAGGAGGTTGCTTACATTACACTGGAAGGACCCAGCACCTCCCTCATTTCTGTAGTGGAGGAGAACAATGGTTTATATGGCAACACTGGATAAAAGACAGGAGTTGCCCACATACTGTACATACAAATTTGGAATTAGCACCTGGACTCAAGCGCCCTCACCCACTCAGCAGACCTTCACTAGCTTGGCACAAACACAGTGCAAAAAAGTCAACCCTACATAACTTTCTATCCTTTTGACTATAACTCATACATTTCAATAGTGCCAGCTGCATCACAACCTAAACCATGCACATTCACACCTTTTGTTCATTTATTCTAGTATTGATGATTAAATTGATTGAAGGGGTTACAACAAATATACATAAATCTGTGGTTTTGCAGTAAATATACCTGCAATTGTTTACCAGTATAACACTGGCACCCTGATTTTGCTTCTTTTTTTTTTAAATACTAATCTAGTTGCACAGTTGAACAGTTGCATATTACATAATTGCAGTGGGACAGAATGTTTAATGAAAGGATTGTGATGTGTTCTGCAGGTGTTCATTTGAAAAGGAAATGCTTTGTTGATCTTCGTCTTTCAAAACATTTGTCTTTTTTTCCTTGGTTGAACATTGTGATACTAATAATTTGAGAAAACCTTGAAATGAAATCATCTATCTAAATTGTATTTAATGTTTTAGTTGTGAATAACATCCAGCTTATGTGCAACAGTATTTAAAGGACCTGAAACATGAAAAAAATACTCTTTAATTCTCTTATACATATATTATTCTTTTTAGGTTTAAAAAATAAGCATCAGAGTTTTAATGGGAAGCTGGTGGTTGCAACTTGAGACCACTATATATGGATTGGCATTTTTTACATTTTTTATGTAGAAATCAAACTTTTATAAATATGCCCATAAATTAAATTAAAGAAATGACAATATGATTGGTACTCAGGTAGGAAATAGTTCTGCTAAGAAAGATAAATCAATAACTTGATGTCCAGTTGTTTTACACAGTCTCTCCAAAATAGAAAGAAAATACCACATTCTTGTGTTCTGTTATTATTTATAAAAAATGCAACTGTACTGTACTTATTTAACACAATACTTAATTATGAAACAAATTAGTTTATAATAATGGGGGTGCTATTTAAACTTGCCAGCAGTGTCATATTATTGACCACTGGAGTTAAACCTTAGGTCACCAATAGATTTGTAGGCGTATATTACTCTGTTGGCAAATGATACTTCAGTCTTTAAATTCACAATAACAGAAAGCTAATCCCATTTTGTGGACACTGTTATTAAGGCAAACCTTTTCCCCTTAAAATCCTGTATATGCACCAAAAAGGGGCACCTTATGCCCATGCCCAGGCTACACAATTATAGACTGTGAGGAGGGTGGGAAAAAGAGAGGAAACAGTGACCTCTGGGAAGTGCTAAAGGGAGAGTAAAAGTAATTTACTGTCCCGCCTCTATGCCTGAGGTATAGCAGTGAGGCAGGCAATATGTGACTGATAACTCAGATTTTAAATACATTTAGGAGCAGATTTACTAAGGGTCGAATTTCGAAGTTAAAAAACTTTGAAATTCGACCAAAGAAATTTTTTAAAGGGCATTTTCAATCAAAAATGGACTGAATAGGTCAGTTTTCAATAAAATATAAATTGTTCGAATAGTTCAAATGCATTGTTCGATTCAAGCTATTTTGGGTGAAATCCTTTGAGTTTCCAATACTTTGAGAAAATCACTATAAAGGTTCCAGGAGGTCCCCATAGGCTAAAATGGCGATTTGGCATCTTTAAGGTGGCGAAGTCGAAGGTATGGATGTTTTAATAAAATAATAATCAAATCATGTTTAATTTGCAGATGACTATTATATACTGCTTCATATGCATGGGTGACAGGTAATTGGTTAAGGAATGCTTAGTGAATCATTAGGTGAAAGGGGAAAGCAAGACACAAAAGCCACCATCATATCATATTTTGCATGGGGTAAAGGTAAGAATTACGGAAACATATGAATATGTTTCAATAATAAGACTGATTCTGAGTAATGTTTTAGAGAACAGTAGAATCAATGTCATACAGACGGATTTCGAGACGGTAAATTTTTGATGCAGGTTCGCAAATACATTCATTGGTGGAGAAAGAGTAAATTCACCACAAATCCATGCCTGGTGAATATATTCGTAGATTGTTATGTGGCAGTTGTGACATACAGTACTGAATAAAGAGATGTGGACTTCTAATTCTTAACATCTGTATATGTTGCATTTGGTCTTAAGGCCTGAGCCTAAGCCTGATGTCAGTATGCTATTTACTTTTCACTTCAATGGGTCTTAATGTCTCTGAGTTCAATTGCTGGCAGACCATTTAGGGTATCTAAAATGCTGCTCTTTGTCTGTCCAGTTTGATTTATACTTAGATTTCTTCTTCAGCGCCAGGTGCCAGTCTTTGGTTTTTGGAATCACTGGCATTTTGTAGTTATTTCGTCTGTGGGGCTGAACTGTTGTGCGATAACACTTGCCATAGAAGAATTTGATGCCACATTTGTTTTATATGTCTTCTGGTGAATTATTCTCTTCTCCATGTGTGATACTCATTTAATGGCTGTAACACGGATGTCTTCTCCAAGGATTCCACTTTCATAACATGTTAGCTATATTCACTGCTTAGCTTACCTCTGAAACTACATAGAAAACTCTTTAGTTTAATAGCTCTTTAGATGGAAACATTTATTTTTAAGGTTTATTTTTTATCATAGCTTAAATATATTTTATTTCTGTTTATGTCCTATTTAAAAACACTATTTACTTTTTTTTCACTTTTTTTAAGGTGTTTTTCAATTAGACAGTTCCAACTCATTTATGTCCCTATTTTGCTCATGTACAGACTAAAACTGGTAATTATTTAAGGCACTTGTTGTTATGTGATGCTACATTGCCATTTGTTTATTACTGACCTTTAAGTAAATCTGGCTGTACACCAAGCCGATAGAAACTGCCCCAACGAATATCTGGTGGGGGTTGGCCAGATATCTATCAAGCTGGCTGGAAATTAATTTCTGGGGATGGGCTCACCAGGCTGAAGATGTTCTACTCTTCCAAAGAGTCAGCACAAATTGTGTAGTGATCTGCTGTTGTCAATCAAACTAATTTTTTAAGGTTTTTTTTATCAAAGGTTTTTTTTATACATTGAATCAACTCGCAACTTGAATGTTTTCTAATTTATGAAAAAACTCAAATGTAAAAAATTTGAATCAGTGAATTCAGGGTGAACAACCCCAATAATTAAAATTAATTGAGTTTTCACCAAAAAAACCTTGAATCGTTTGAACTGATCAAGTTTTCAGCCAAAACCCTCCAAACAAACCTCAAACATCATGAAGGCTACAAACATTTTCAAATTTTTCAAGGGACCTCTACCATTAACCTTTACATGACCTTGACAGGTTTTGGCTGGAGTATTTTCAAATTTGAGCTATTTCCAGCTTCATGGTATAATATTTTTTTAAATATCTGAGTTTAAAAAAAAAACCAAAAAAACTATATATAACTATTTTTTTATAATATTTCTATATACATATGATTGCTGTAGGAATTACAGCAGATCTGACTTTGTCCCTATATTATTCTTTGAATAAGTAAGGATATCATTTTATTAGTAACACAAAAACCCTTTAAAATGGCCATAATAGAAAAAAAAATACAATGAACTTCAGCCAGCTTTAGACCCAGTTTTGTATACTCTGCTGGGGATACATGACAGTTACCACTAGACATGATCGAACTTGATATATTGCTTCAGGAAACTGAAGCAAATAACACTGTTTGTGGTTGTAAACAACACATTTAGGGAAAGAAAGCTCATCTGTATTAGAATGTAGATTTTTCTTTAAAAAATTGAGAAAAAAATTATTTATTTACTAGAAAAGCCAAAAATATGAAATGTACAGATTCCAAATTATAATATCTATATATAGTACAAATATAATAGCAACAAAAAAATTTGAAAAAAAGGAAAAGATTGACATGTCTCTCACGTTGTATTGATGCAAAACTTGAATGTATTAGAAACACATTTCTAACCCAAACAGCACAACATTTAGACGTACTGTAAATTAACCATGATTTCCTATTACACAGGTGTAAACCTAGGGAACCAGTTGGTGCATTCTTTTATTCAGGTACCTATGAGGCTTGTGCTGACATATACAGTATTGATTCAAGGTCACAGGGAATTTTTCCTTGTTTACCTTGCACCAATGTAGTTGTTTTTATAAGAGTGTAGCCTTCCAGCATCCCCAGACTCTATGCAGTTATCAACTCAAGGGACACTTCAAAAGGTTTATCAAAATTTGTAATACACTTGATTGTCTACCCATGTGGTTTCAGTTATCAGGTGAGACCACATTGCAGATAAAGACATGTATATCACAAGGTAGATCCACCATTAAAAGGGTTAATATTAAATTGCATGTTTCCAAACTTTGTTTGAGATTAAATTCAATGCAATGTTGTACTTTTTGCGCTAAAAATTTATTGCGCTAATCACTAAATCTTTTTTTGCAACCGCTCAAGTACCCGTAAAGCTTACTTTTCGCAATTCAGTTCATCCTGAAAAATGATTATCACCTGAAGTCCTTTGTGTTTTCTTCTGATTTATATTATGCAATGTCGGTCTGGCGGAAACACTCTCTCTCTTATTGCTAAAGCCTTTTTGCCCTCTTTCTTTACTTTTACATGTTCTCATGTTTCTATAAAATACATTGATTAAAAATATTTCACCTATTGGATGATCAAATAGCGGAATTGAAGCACGCAAGCACCTGCAGCTTGGAGGGGCAATGGCAGTCCCACAAATCTTCCAGAACAGCAATTCATTTTTATAGTATTGCTATTTCTAGGTGGGACATTAAAGAAATATACGCAATTTGATTGGTTGCAATGAACCAATAGAAGAAGTTGCTAGGCTTGAACTTGACATTTGTTGCATTTATGCAATTGTATATGGAAGTAGAACCTCACTTGATAAGTTGTGGTTTGAGTTGCTAAAAAAAAAATGGAACTGCTATTACGCATTACTGTGAAATTGAAGGTTTTGCATATTCGCTAAATTCCATTATTTTTCACAGGTAAACGTAGTGGAGGTATTGGGAGTAGAATTGGAGGAAATGGATAATGTGGGGGAGTAGTGAGGAGTTAGCTATATGCAGGGCCGCCATCAGGGGGGACAGGGGGGGCAAGTGTCCTGGGCCTGGGGCTGAAGGGGGCCTGCCAGTGCTGCATTTTTCAAAGAGCCGGGCCCCCCTTACCAGCGCCAAGTCTGTGAGGCTTCTTCCAATGTGGAATGCGGAAGTGCCGAATAGACGCTAAGTCCTGAAGTGACAGAAAGACCCGAAGTCACGAAGGAGCCGACAGTGAAGTCCTGA
>CM044439.1:85300963-85312022 GCA_024363595.1 Xenopus borealis
CATTTAACAAAGTTACAAGATGACAGCCCCCTGGGGCTCATTTATAAACACTGGACAAATTTGCCCATGGGCATTAACCCATTGCAATCAGTAAAGTTTTTGCAGGCAACTGCAGGTTGAACAATGAAAGCAAACATCTGATTGTTTTACCATGGTTTTCTGCCCATTGACAGACTTTCCTTGTGTGAGCTCCAGTTACAGGAAAACAATTCAAAAATGTATGCCTCTTTGCAAACAAATGTTTGTTTCCACAAATGTAATATAGCTGTTGCAAACCTGGAAACTGTTAAGCAACCACTGACAGTGGAAGAAATATTGCAAATGTTATAGTTTGCACTAGAGTATGTAATAAAACATTATACTAAAAACTTTGTTATATTTGCTCCAAGCCACCTTCAAGAATGCCTTAAAAGGGTGAAATGCTAATGAAGAATTTAAAAATTTAAAATACATCGTTTTATTTTTATTTGTGCAAAGTTGTGACTCATTACTTTTTTAATTTCCCCCCTTAGTCCCAGAGTCTTGTATCCAAAAATAATGTTTGCTTTTATTAGTAGTATCAGAAGTATTTGCTGGTTATAGGATGTAGAATATTTTAAGTTGGCCCTTCCTATTAATGTAATGTATAACAGGTGCTGCCCCCCATAGTGTGCCAAACCGGGTTGGTGTCATAGGCAACATGGCGGACCACACCACCATGTGGGGGCATCATGGGGAGTGGGTGGATGCACAGCAACTATCTGCAGTTGGCTGACAAGGGCCTACACTAGGGGTAAGAATACATAAAATTCTTGTCCAACGTCCTACAACAGTTGCATCCTAGGCACATACCTCTTTTGCCCATCCCTAGTTCCAGCCTTGCTATAACCTTTAGATGCACTAGTATGTATTGTCATGCCCCGATTTTAAATAATGTCTTCTGACAGATGCAGAATCATAGTAGTGAGGTGTTGGTGTTATCCTAAAATTGGCCAATAATGCCCCACCACTGTAATGTCACTGCTGGCCTCCCTGGAGTTTTATGTGTAATGGCACTGGAGCTTTGGTCACGTGTTCTTTCCTTAGTAGTATGACAACCACATATTCACATATGTTATTTAGAAACCCTGTGGTGTAGAACTACATTATGTGGGAAATGGGTATATATACACTGTAGCTTCTATGTGCAATGCTTTAAAGCTCACTGGATGAGTAGTATGACAACCACATCTTCACATATGTTATTTAGAAACCCTGTGCTGTAGAACTACATTATGTGGGAAAGGGGTATATACACTGTAGCTTCTACGTATGTGCAATGCTTTAAAGCTCACTGGATGAGTATCAACCTAAGTTTATGGTCATGCAAATAGAAAATTCAGATGGAAAAGGCAAGTATACTATACCAGGCTATTCAATTAAAAATTAAAAAACGTTTTTACTTCTTATGGGGAATTTTGATTCTTCCTATATGTCTGTAAAAAACCTTTGTATGAAATTATGCTTACATGCTTACAATTACTGCACAAATAAAAAGAAGAATGCTTAACATTAGAAATGACCATAAAATTGGTAAAAGTTGTAAGAATAAAGCCCTACATGAATAATTCAGTTACATGCAGGGTTTTCAAACTGGAAATAAAAAACAGGATTGGAAAGAAGTTGAGGCCAAACAAAACCAGGCTAAATCAGTTGGATGAAGCCTATTTTTCTTTATTTATTTGTGCCAAGATCAATACGTTGCTGTAAGTCTACTACTACATTAAAAGCAATTACAGCTCTTGATCTCTACAGGTAGAAGCTGTAGCGAGTTTTCTGTTGACTCAAAAAGCACTACAGAGCAAGCTATCACAGCAAGGAACAGTTTCCATGGAAAAACCCATACCATTGCCTTTCAGCTCCTGCATTGTTTGTTGTATCTCTGGAGCATTAGAGAAACATTCATCACAGAAATATATGGTGCTATGCAGCTGTAAAAAATAATATTCCAAATGGTTTAAGTTTATGATTTTTTTTAAAGTGATACTAAGAATTATTTATACTTTATGGTGTTAACCAATACTGCCAAGATGGCAACACAATTAATGAGAAAAAATGGCATTGAATAAAAGTTTAATTGGAACATAAATTATTTTAATTCTTTCAAAAGTCGTAATTTAACATAGTTTGTAAGGAAAAAAATGATAAAGAGTGTACAGAGCAATAAAACACTTAGGGTAATCAAGTCGTAAATGTTTCACTTTATTATTTTATTGTTTAGACAAGACAAACATATTCTAGAGACGTGTACACAAGGGGAAAATAAAGAGAAACTATTAGTGCCTGAGAGGGGCAGATACAAACAAAAAACATGCCTGTGGAAAACTGTCACCTTGGTGGTCTAGTGGGCAGCAGAGTTCACCGCCGCTCCATCGGAGTAGACGCCCGCTGTGCTGCTTACTCCCTTTCTGTCCCCGGCTCCCCTATGGCGCGTGCTGGCACCCATGTGATGACATCACGTGCAATTGTGTGAAATTCTAAACGTATAAAAGGGGAATTCAGTGTTCAAGAGATTGCTCGTTGTTAGGTTCTATTTATAGAGTTCCTGGGTGATTCATCCTTGTGATTCTTGTGAGCTACTGTGTATTGACCCTTGCGTTTGCCTGACTTCTCTGATATCTCCAATCCTCATCCTAGCCTGTCTGTACTCTACTCTGACCTCTCCAATCCTGACCCTTGCCTGTCTGTGACTATTCTGCTCTCTCTAATCCTGATCCCAGCCTGTCTGACGATTCTGCTCTGCTTGTGCCGGCCCAGCCTGCCTGTTCCACTCTGTGGCGTCTGGTAGTGTTCATCCATCCAGTATCCTTGGTTACCTGGCGGCATCCAATTAGCCAAGGGCTCCTCCCGAGGTGAAAGGCTGCGGTTATAGGCAGAAGTGATAGCCGAGACCAGGGAGCTTAGCTTGGGTTCTGGATTTAGGGTTCTGTTTGTGACACTGTCTTAACACATACTGGAATTTTCCTTACCTATTTCCCAGGGTCCCAGGTTACCCTAAGGCAGAGTCATATTTGAGCATGCACAGTAAGCATAACTAGAAAGTCTTAGTTTACTGCGCTGGCATGTATGCCCAAGTGCAAGATCAGACAAACAGAAGGTAAGTAAATGTCAACACAGCACTTACTTTTTACACAGGCCAGTGCATACATCTAGGGTTGCCACATAATAGAATACCAGCCAGGGATTGATAGGGTGGGATCAGGATACAAGAGGGTGGGACAGTGACATCAATAAGTGGGGCAAAGACATTTTTGGGGATGTCAATGGGCAGGTTTCAGGATGGATTTAGAGGGATCGGAACTTAAAAAGAAAAGACTTTACCAGAAATTAGGGCAGTTCAGGGATGGAATAAGAGGGTATAATAGCTTTACTGACAAGTACATTGCCGGTAAATGTATAATACTAGCTCAGGCCGTGGCTGCTATGGGATTGCTGGCAACCCTACATAAATCTCATGTACCATGAGACTTAGCCATATGCCATTGATTACTTTTCTTTAAAGGGGTTGTTCACCTTTGAGTTAACTTTTAGTATAATGTAGAGAGCGATATTCTGAGACAATATGCAGTTGGTTTTTATTGTTTGTGGTTTTCTAGTTATTTAGCTTTTTATTCAGCATCTCTCTACTTTGCAGTGTCAGCAATTTGGTTTCTAGGGTACAAATTACCCTAGCAACCCTGCATTGATTTGAATAAGAGACTGGAATAGGAGATGGGCTGAATAGAATGATAAGTAATAAAAAGTGACAATAACAATATATTTGTAGCCTTACAGAGCATTTGTTTTTAGATGGTGTCAGTGATCCCCATTTGAAAGCTGCAAAGAAACAGACGAAAATTGCAAATCATTAAAAAACTATAAAAAAATAAATAATGAAGATCAATTGAAAAGTTTCTTAGAATTGGCCCTTCTAAAATATACTAAAAGTTAACTTGAATGTGAACCACTCCTTTAAAGACAGAATGAAGAGGAGAAAAAAAATCTAATTTTCAGGAAAGGAGCAGGGGGGTGGAAAAATCAAAGGGACAACATGGGGGCAATAAACGTAGACCCTGGATGCAAGTGCAAGAGCACCATGTTGAGAAAAAAAGCACAAAAATCAATTACATTTCTGTTTTAATTTGTTTACTTACTGAACAATGCTAATGCTTTCTATGGATTACTACCCAGTTGTAAATTGTACAGTTTGAGTAAATGAAATCTGCCTGTCTGTGTATTTCATATATGTTTCCTGATTTCAGTTATTCCTAAGGTTCCTGACTCTTAGTTGAGCCAAAAGCCTGGTTTAAAATGCAAATATTTCAGAAACTGCTAAAAATAGAAAATTAATGTAAATTGAAAAAAAACACTCATAAAAGCAATCTGAGCAAATCCCCTTTAAGGGACACAAATAAAATTGTTAAATATATGAACAGCTAAAGATACATACACTGCAGTTTAGTGAATTTCTCCAATAGTGAAGGTTTGCCTTTATAGACTTCACATCATGCAATGCAGAAAGTAGCAAGATGAGAGCAAGCTAATTTATTTTGTAATTCATTCTGCACATAGCACTGATAACAGGCTGGACTCAAGTCTGTGATTTCTGTGGCTGCAAATGACTGGAACTATTAGGGAATCTTTTTTTCTGTGACATGTTCCCAGATATTATTTCTGTCAATTTAAAGCTGCATATTTCCATTAAACAGATATGCTTTTTTGTATTTGCTAGGAACTTATTATTCTTCGCTTATCTACATTTGCCTAATTTGCATTTATTAGCTCTGTACGTACAGCCACTGTCTACATTTTTTTTGAAGCTTACTGCTTTTCTTTTCCACTATTGTCTTTCTAAATGTAGTGTCATCTAATAAAATCAGAGAAATTACTTTACTACATTGTTTTAAAAGATTGATTTGGCCTTGGAGTCTAATAATGACAATTTTAATAAAACATATGGCACATTTGTTATTAGAATTTGACTCCTGGGTTTTATTATAGTGTCATACACTGGTGGAAGCTCTTGAAAGTGAAAATTGGAGTAAAGAGAGCTCTTGTACAGAACAAATGTTTTTCATCAGCAGGGTGACAGAAATCATTTGAGGGCTATTTTGTTTAATTGCATTTAGGACTCTTGTCATGAAATATGTTAAAATGTCAGTGAATAAACTTGGCAAATATTTTATGTTATATAAATATATACACATTTTTAAAGAATGCTATACAGATGGAGCAAACTTTGCTCCAGGGCTCAGAGCAGGATGCCCCAGTAAGCCAATATTGAATGGGGACAGTGCTTTTAAAATTATGATTAGTGTGAGCAGTAGGTACAAAAGTCAAGCAAAGTTTGCTTAGTAGGTTAGTCAGCTCCGTCCTATTAGTTAGAAAGTGTTTGCTTACCATAAAGGATGATAGCCTGTTAACTAGCTGCTTGATTTATAATGATAAAAATAATAAGAGAGCACTCCTGTATCTCCTGTAAATATTAGCCTATCCACAACAATTCCTAAGCAGCACATATACTGTATAAGGTTACAGTTGAAAATTGGGGAAGGGATGTTGTAAGGCTCCATGTTATATTGTAAAGTAGCTTGGTTGAGCTCTGGTACCCACAAATTCATTCTCAGAAGTGAGTAAATAACTTAACAACTTTGTAAATATCATGGAGAAGGATAAAATTAAGATTAAACCATAGATGAATTTGGACTGGAGTCCTTAACAGTCCTTCTGTTTACCTTCTAGCAGCTCTTGCAACCATACTGGGGCAAGATATTGGACCCTGTATTCCAAGTCAGAGCACTCTTCACTATACTGCACTGCATACATACTGTTACTCTTCTTTTGCTTTGGTATTGGGATTCAAACAGCAGGTACTGGACTTTATTGGACCAATTGAATTAATGATGTCACCAATGAGGAGGGGTTTTGGTGAGCTGGGAGGGGCTAAGGGGTATAAAGCAACACTGTGCACTTTTGATTTAATCCTGATGAAGGGAGGTATTATCCCCCCTGAAATACCCTTGCCCTGCATGTTGCATATAAACACCCATAACTCTACTGACTGGGGAAATGTAAAGTACTGTTGAAGAAATGTCCCCAGTTACCCAGCTGTGATGTTTCTAAAGAGCACAGCAAAGCCATTGATTTACTTTTTACAGGAAAAATAACAAGCATTTATGGCATACCTTCAGCTATTGTGTAGTAAGCGGCCCTGTTAAACACTTTTTATCAGTATCTTTGCCTGTAGTGGGAAGAGGCTTCAGGAGAGCAGCAAGAACCAATTGTTCTGGTGGCATTCATAGATGTGACCAAGTTCTGACACAGTGAAGTTGTGCTAAAAGAATAGGGCACATATGACATTCACATTGTGAGAACAAGAAAGGACATAGAAGCACATGTGCAATTGTGCTTGTATCAGATTCAACGCCCCCTTTGTGTAATGATCCTGGAATTCTGGGGAAAGTACTCCATTGTGGGGAAAACATGTTGATTGTGCCCAGCATCTCATTTTGTTTACTGCACTTGTGAATTAGCCCCAATTTCTCCTTCATCCTAGCTTTCAGTGATCTTTATATGTGTAACATGAAATGCAGATTGCATATGCTGCAATATGAAGTACCCAATTTGACTAAACCAAGGGTGCCCTGCCATTGCCTCCTGATACAAGACAACAAAACCATATAGGGTAAATAAAAGTATAGAAATAATTTCTTAATAAAGATCATTCCTTATTTTTTATATATTGGTGGTGTGTCGTTTTCTGTTGCTTTAGATATCCAGTTTCATAAAATGGCATACTTTCTAACATCATTGCTTGGCTTTCACTTTACCGTGTTTAGTTTTCCTATACTAATTATGTTGCTAATTAATCGTATTAAAGGACTGACATTATGCAGTTATTAAAATAATGAGTTTTAACTAGAACTGAGTATAAAAATATGCACAAGGGCTCAGTAAATCCAAAGTAAATACTGAATATATAAGTGTAGAAACAGTGTTGGAAGAAGACTCTGTCCCCCAAAAGTGTGTGCTATGAGGATGAGGAAATATACAGGAACAAAACAGGAAAAATCAATCCAATAGAAATATTTCCTTTCTGTAGTGTTTTTTTTTTTAATATCCCTGTACCTTATAAAGGAAGTATTTCTATTAAATTGATATTTTCTGCTTTGTATAATTCAAAAGTCATTGACAGTTCATTAAAATGGTGCTGTACAGCAGATAAGACCCAGTGAATATCATAGTGGGTCAACAATTGTTACAGAACTACGAATTCTAAACTCTAAAAAAGAAATATGGGCAGAATCTCTATCACAGTGATTACAACAGTATACTAGTAACACTTTTCAAAAGTTCATGTATGGACTATCCTTGACATCTACCCAACATATGCCAAGCCTCAAGGACACTGTATCATAACAATTAATCCGTAGGTATCACATACTAGTGTGCTGTTCAAAAGCGAATGTTAAATGCTGTGGGTTACTAGACCAGAAGCAACTTTAGAGTCTGCTATTAATATTACACTCATAATAACATTTAACAAAAAACTTTATGAAAGATTGTGGGAACAATGGTGTTGCATGTGGATCTTTGAAAATAGTGCAGGTATGGGATCTGTAACTTGGATAATCACTCCTAAGTCTAATATCACACAGGCCTGAATCAGTCCCAACACTGACATCAACCTTTTCATGTCACTGCACATGGAACCACTGCATTGGCCTGGGTACTGGCACACAGAAAGAATCTCTATGTTGATATGCAAACGCATGCATTTTGCCACTGAAATCTCCTCCATGTAACAGTGTGGAGCCTGGAGGCTACTAAAAACATTTAAACATTGAAAAAAACTAAAGGACTGGTTTGCCACCAACTAGGATTTATGCAGCTTATTTATTTATTTTTAAAATCATTCAAGGATAGGACACTGTGGAATATGTGGTTCACATAATTTGGAACTTTGCAAAACAGATTCCAAACTTATATTTAAAATACTGCAGTTGTTCTGCCAGCCATGTTTATGTTCAACATAGTGTCTAAATAAATAAAGTCAACAAAAAACCCATTCTTATTTAGTCCCAAAAGCTGTAAATTGAATCTTAATTACATTCAAACAAATCCTTCTTTAGGAGATATTCAAATGATTGCAACAGGTCCAACAATGTAAGCTATTTAACAGCATTTTATATAAGATTAGCAAATCCTTTTAGCATTATTTTGTTATTCAACACGAGTGGTTTAGGGATTGTTGTTAGATGTTAATGATTCAGAATAATGACTTTTTTCATCTTTGCCTATAAATAGACTTGTAATGCCTTTAATTCCTTCACTGGGAAGGAACAGTTCTGTAGATGCATTAATGCATTTTACTTTAGAGCGGTGAAACAAGCAAACAAGCAAAGGGAAAAAATGTAGATTTGGGATTCTGTGCATATTCCTGTAATTTGTGAAAAGCTATTTAATTTGTTTTTAAATCAGGTTTTGAGTTAAAGGCAATTCAAAGAGTTGTCAAGGATGAGCTCTCAAAGGGGAATGGTATTTAGAGCAAAACGCTGTCACTGATTGCCTCTGTCTTGAACATAAAATTAAGATGTCAAAACAAACAAAAGGTAGATGGCCAGACTAAAAGAATAACTTTAAAAACATTGCCTTAAAGGTTTGTTATATACTTTTTTTTACATTTCTTTAAAACTGAAAGGTAATCAATATCCAATGAAACCATATTTTGTTACTATTGCAATTATTTTAAGGGAAGACAAAGACCTATCCTATTGTATATTTACATAATTTGAACTGCTTTGGACAAATGCAAATTTATCTAAAAAGAAAAGATTAATTTACTAGCAGGGACTCATAGAGGCATAATTTTTTTTATTCAAAAAAGTTTTTTTATTCAAAAACTGTATTGCTGTAAAATTATATTCAATCCATCATTTTCAAATTTCTAATTCATTGCCAAATTTCAGATGAATCTAAATAAACTCGACTTGAAATAAACATCATAAATTTGAAAGAACAACTCCCGTTGACGTCTACATGAACTCACCAAGTTTTAGAATGTTTTACTCCTAATAAATCTAAAAAATCCAAGATTTGGAAACAAGAATTCAAACTCATGCTTTTTGCAGCAAAAAATTGAATTGCAGTAAAAAATCAAATTAGAATGTTATTAATCTGCCCCATAATGGAACTGCCTCATGAAGGGAAGAAGGTTAGAACTTCACAATTACAGATACTGCCAATGGTTACTTGTTTGATCAACAAGACAAAAATGGATCCTGACATAAAAATCATAATATTATTTGACTTTGAAGGGTTTCATTCATCCAGGTCATGGTATATCTAATATAAGTAATTCTAAAACAACTGGACTTACTCATCCAAACAGCCTTTTTAGTTCAACTTGGTTCAACTTTTTGGTGTGAGAAGTATTCAGCAGTATAAACTGTTCACTAATCAAATAAAAATGACACATTGTAATGCTTCAGAGAGATGGCACCTGAAACTCACAGGGGTGGTGATTCTGTGTAGTTACTGTGACAGGATTACCATTGTGTCATGCAAAGCCTAGAACTCATGAGAGTTGCATGAATGAAGGTGTGAAGTATTCTGAAACTGCTTGGGTACAGGTGTTCATACAGCATTGTATGTAGCAGACAGGTAGTGTCGAAGGCCCCCTCCTGTTCAGGGATGGTTTCTTCACCTTGACATGAGTTGCCTTTTTCACATATTATTCAAACCAGCAGCCTTCTTTAGCCAAGATTTGGACATTATCTTCAAAGGAGTCTTTTAGGTGTAGAAAGACAACTGAGTATTTCCCTGTAGAGTTTGCCCTCCTATGCTGAGCCATTCACTTGGTGAGCAATTGTTTTGTCTCTTCAGTGTATAGGTCAGTACACTCCTTGCTACACTGGACTACGTATAGCTTTGTTTTTCTCAAAATCTACATAATATTATTTCTTACTCTATTATTACATTGTGAACTTTAATTGCAGATTATCTGTTCTCACAAAGGGAATTTTATTGAACACCTTTTTTTATATATAATGCAAGGTTACCAGAAAATTTGGAGATATGTCTAGACTATCCAGCTAGAACGGTCAAACCAAGTGCAATTTAATTTAAATGCAATGAGTGCACATTAGAAGTGATCTAGTAACCTTAACATAATTACTATTACAGTATTTCATTTTTAAAACTGAGCCATTGTTCAACAGCATAGGGAAGGTTAAGGATGTACAGAGGTAAGAGGGGGAAATTAGCTTGGCACATTAGCAAGCTGTTGCTGGAGGAAATTACATGGGTAGATCTAAAATAATTGCAAGACAGGGACAGTCACTGCACTTTGAATGTGGGCTACTGAAATAAAGATGCACGTAAAAAAATTACTTGTGGCAGTGGTAAATTCATGTACTTGGGGTATAGGAAGACGGCACCTCCACCATAAATGTAAGAAACTCCAGCACATATAACTGCTCAAGGGATTAACCCATGTTTACGTTTAGGGACGTACCCCTTCGTCAGTATACTCCCCTGAAACAAATGAAAAAAAAAATGTTTTTAATGTTACTGGTCCTTTAAATTGTTAGAACAAAATTAAAGAGCATATATTTGAGTCATATTGAGCTAGATTTTGAAATTTAAATAACAAATCATGGGAA
Organism: Xenopus borealis; assembly: GCA_024363595.1. NCBI lineage: Eukaryota > Metazoa > Chordata > Amphibia > Anura > Pipidae > Xenopus > Xenopus borealis. The sequence goes on from CM044439.1 coordinate 85,311,625, forward strand.
TGGGAATAGGTATCAGAAACCCATTTTCCTTAAAAATAAAAAGGGCCAAATGACTAATTCTCCTATAGAAATTTCCAATACATTCAAAGATTTTTATGAAAACCTTTATTCCCCTCCTAATTCCCCAATTAATATGCAAGAAGTTTCCTCAACAATTAAATCACCCAAGGATTTTAAAACTGGGGGTCCACATGGGCTGATATCCCCATTTTATAAATCTTTGGAAAAGAATGTAACCCCTTTTCTAAATAACATATAATGAAATCTATATTCATAAGAAAAAAATTACCCTCTAGCTTTACGTCTAACATAAAGCTAATTTCCAAAGAAGGAAAAGACTTATCTGACGCTGCTTCCTTTAGAGAGATTTCACTTATAAATCTAGACTTTAAGATACT
>CM044439.1:85350839-85381193 GCA_024363595.1 Xenopus borealis
CAAAATGATAGCCTAGAACAATTCGATAAGCATTCGATGGTCGAATGCTTATCGAATTTCAAATTTAGTCGAGCTAATTTTGGGGAATAATATTAAATTTGCCCCTTAATCTTGTGTCTCTAGCAAAGCAAGTGGCCAACTCTCACCCTAACTGGCTTTTTTTTACTATTATAATTTTTAACATGTATTTATAATGCTTCAGGAGTCAGCAATGCAAGAGATGTAGCCATGAGCATTACACATTTAGTGCAATATAGTATATACTGAAAGAATACTAGGCTATATTGGCAAGGATACACTTCTTTAAAGTAATGTGCATTAATAGATCATTTAAAGGAAGACAGACCGGGAACAGCACAAATGCATACCAAAATTCTACATTGTCTTTAAACGAGGTAATGAGTTGAAGAGGAATATATTGCTAGAAAAGCTTAGTAAGAGGTTTGGTGAGTTGGGAATCACTTGCTTGTAGTGTGCACTTTGCAGCATACTCTTCTCTTTGAAAAAGTGTTGTACAGCTTTTAGGATTTTGTTCCAGCCAAGACATTTGTTAAATTACTTGCTCCCTTCTAACAATAATTGGGGGAAGTGTTTTATAGATCCTGCCCCATTTGCATTTCTGCAATTTCAATTAAGGAATTATGGTGTTCCAGCAATTTAGTGTAAATGCCCTGTACAACCCTACTTTCTCTGCTTCCCTGTTAATGCATTTCACTATAATCTGTGCAATCTGTAATCAGCTAATGGAGATGTTAATTTACAAAGAATTTATTATATGAATAGCAAGTATTGATACTATGTCTTAAATGACCATACTGTAAAAAATAACAATAATAGCAATTACTATTATTTATAACTTCAAAATAGTTTTATTTTATTTTAATATATTATTTAGTAAACTGAGCATGCACCATATGTATCATTTATTTAGATTGTTTCATAAATCTTTGCATGCATAGATCAATTAAAATGAGAACAGAACATTTTACATCCATATCAAATCATCTTGAAGCCTCATTAGTTACAATATGTATTATTAATACATTGAACATGGTCATTCCTCTGTCTGAATAAGATGGATTTTTTAATGATGACATGCCTTTACTCTATTTTTAAATGAACATTTCTTTTTAACATGAAAATTCTAATTATGATTTGAGAAGGGGTAGGGTAGTAAAGGGTATAATGTAGTGAAGCTTTGTCTAAAAAGACAATCATATACTTAACATTATTAACAATATCTAAAAATTAAAACACTGATAGGAATATTCACCAATGGTAAAAGACACATTGCACATCTTTTGCTCACACTGTTGCAAATCTACAGGTATATATATGTGTGTTGTTATTATTACATAAATTAGTAAACTAAATTGCTGCAAGTTTGAATGCTATTGCTAAGTTAATGTAACCCATTTTGCTTCGCTAGAAAAAGACTGCAAAAAAATTGCCAAAACGCATTGAAGTCAATAGCCTGTCAAACCTGAAAATTTTTTATGTGTGTGACAACTCTCATTGCTCCAAATTAGCTGTTTCTATTTGTACTTCAGCACACACGTCTATATGATTATCTAAGCATGTCTTCATCTGCATATATAAAGTATACATACAGTATATGTATATATAAATATGCCTATACATATAAATATCTTATACTGAGCAGAAGATACAATATCTTTGACACCATTCATATGAAGGTTCTAACTCTGTGATCAAGGGCCACGTCTCCCACTTCTCTGGGGTCTTAGCAAGCAGGACTGCCATTGGTTGCAAAGAGGCAGGACACTTGTAACGAAGCTGGTGAAAATTTTACCCAAATGGGGGCCCAGCCCCATAGAATGTAAATTGCTCAACTTAAGTAAAAATGTCTGTGATTTATCTACAATCTTAATAGTTTCCATATCAAGCAATGACGAGGCAGAACAGTGTGATGGGACATGAAAGTGTGTTTAAACTTAAGGCAAATTCCACTCATTCCCAATAAATTGACTAATCAATGAAAATGGCTCATATGGAATTGTTCCTATGAACTACTTAATGTAGAGTAAGATCAACCTTTTATATTAGGATCTTTGTTCTAGATGAGTTATTTCCTTCATGAACTTTTCAGCACTGGAATGACTTGTTATTGGGCCCACAACAATATCACTGGGCCCCTAAACTTTGGGGACAAGACATTTTTCAAAAACATATGTTGCAGATGCTTATCAGTCCCACTGCCTCCCCTTTTTCCTCTATATGTTCATACATAAGGGTCTACCTTTTTTCCTAGCAAAGCCTATCTACCTGTTTGTTGATTGTTTGTGTAGCCCACACAAGAGGTGTCCAATTGTTCTGTTGAAGGGCTTCTGGTGGGGAGGGAGGGGGCTGATACCATTCCAACTTGCAGTGCAGCAGTAAAGAGTGACTGAAGTTTATCAGAGCATAAGTCACATGACTGAGGGCTCTTGGGAAAATAACAAGACGTCTAGCCCCATGACAGATTTCAAAATTAAATTTAAAACATCTGTTTGCTCATTGCACGATTCTGCTGGAACAGCACTGTCAACTGATGCATTTTGTAAAAATTATAGAATTCCTTTAATAACAATAGTTTGATGAATGACTTTCATATAGGAGTGTTTTTAAAAATTCTTTTGCTGTTCTATTCAAGCTTGGCAGTTGATATTTAAATGCTTTCAAATCGGTTTTAACTGAACCTGCTATAAGGTTGAAGACAAAACCCTCATATGTGACTTTACGTGCAATCTGAGAGGTTTTATCAGTACCTCACATGTTTTCAGCATGGTTGAATTTATTAGACTTGAAGGATATGCCATCCATGAGACATGCATATACACTCTACCTGTCTCTGGGGTTTCTGAGGTTTTCACTATCCAGCAAGTATAAGGGTTAATTTTTGCTGTTCTTTGTACCAATCAGGTGCTGGGAGAGGCTTTTTATAGGGCTGGATTGGAGTTGCTCACTGCTTAAGTAGACAGGTTTTTTTTTAGTTGCAAAGATGCAGGTTGTTCTTGAAATCTTAGATAGTTTGTGTTTGAAAATTGGCTCGTCTGACTGTGAATTTGTTTAATCATTTGGTACTGCATTTATCTTGAACTATGATGTATGGCCTGGCTTCTCTTCCTGTTTTGGTCTTTTGGTGCTTTGTCGAGGTTGTTCGATTCCTTTGTGTATTTTTATAGAAAGTACTTTTTAACTGTTTAACATGAAACTTGGAAGGCAGTTGGCTACCTGTGATTTAATGAAATCAGATTTCAGTGCATCTGCTTAGTTAATCCATGCCCTGTGTATTACAGTTCTCAGTCTGCTTAGTTCTTCACACTTTCAAATGCAGAGCTTCCCCCCCTCCCCCACCTGGCTCACTGACTTGCTTGAATTAAACAGAACTATCCTCTCTGCCAGTCCCGCTGAGAAATTCTGATTTCAGTCGATCACAGGTGGCTGAATGCCTTCCAAGTTTCTTGTTAAGTAGTTGAAATGTCTCTTGTTCAAATAAATGCATGGTTGCTTGGGTAATTTGGACCTAGCAACCAGATTGCTGAAATGGCAAACTGGAGAGCTGCTGAATAAAAAGCTAAATACAGGGAGTCCTCTTGTTACATACACCCGATTTACATGCAACTCATACTTACATACAGACGCTATAAATGTAATGTGGTTTTTTTGGCATTGATTAGCATCTAGCTTTAATAAACCAGCTGCCACAATCCCCCCTGGAATGTGTTGTCTACTTCAGAGCACAAAGTTAAAAATAAATACAATGTCTTGTTGCATTTAATAAGTAAATATATGTTTCAACTTACATACAAATTCAACTTAAGAACAAACCAAGAGAAACCAATTGCAAATTTTCTCACAATATCACTCTATACAACATACTAAAAGTTCATTTAAAGGTAAAATACCAACTAATAAAAAAAATAAAAAAAGCCCTTCCCCATTCCCCTGAACATTCTTCTAGCCTTGTAATTTGCTATTCAGGTACCAAATGGGCAAATGGTATAATCCGTTGCATTTAACAGCACTTTCAGTAAATGCCCTGTTTAATTCAAGAAAACAAGGGGAAACAGTTGTTGATGGCTGTTGTTTTCAAAGATGGTATGCAAAGTTCTTAACTTTTAGAAAAAGTCTCACAAGACTATTGCTGTGCTCAGTGCTTTACAGGACAGGGACAGCCATTTTTATTTGTGCACATTTGTTAGCATGTCCACTGAGAGAAAAGAACAAGTGTGGATATACTAAATAATGTAAACTATACTGTGAGTGATCATTAGTCTTACTCTAGTTGATCAATGAAAACAAATTGTAAATTTGCTTGCTAGATTTTATTGTTCCAATCATTCCAGATTTCTTAAGGTCAACTCTGCAGGAACAATCCCCAAAGTTTGTTCATAGCCTGTACAGAGAGATACTATCAAATTATGGCAGCATATGTATTTAGTAAAAACAGCTCCCTAAGTTTGCCCATAGCCTGTACAGATACCATAAATCTAAGGCAGAATTAGTATTCTCATTGTAAAGCACAATTCAACAGAACTTTTTTTTTTTTTTAAACTTGCTTCCATAATTAAACAAAACAACGAAAGAAAACAATATATACAATATAGACAATTCTTACAAGGCCCAAAATTTCAGCCAAATCCAAAAAACATTCACCTTACATATGAATGATACATAAAATAGCCTCAATGTAATAAAGTCTTTACCAGCGGGGACGCCCGCCGCACCATCAGCGGGGATGCCGCTATTCCCTGCCGCCTGCTAGTGCGTGCATGGCGTGCACTTCCGCCTCACTAGTTTTTATTGCGCGTGCTAGATTTATTTCCTGGTGCCTTGTATCTGTGCTTTTAGCTTCTGTTTGAACCTGATTCCTGTGTTTGACCCTGCCTGACTCTTGACTACTCTGATATCTGTATCCTGATCCGTGCCTGTTATCTGACTATCAATTTTGCCTCATCCTCGTCTGATGGCACCAGAGACCCCTCCCCCTCTGAGTGGACTGCGAGACATTTAAAGACACCCAAACCTTACAGTAATCAGAAAACTCCACAGCAGACACCTCCAGAGGTGACACTGTAAGGTTACCTCTGGAGGATATTCTTCCAGTATATCCTACGCTAACAAACTCCTTGAAAGAAGGTGAAACCCGTGCGCTTAGGGAAGTGGCAAATATAAACATCCTCTAGACCAGCGTGACTAACCATGCTACAATATTATGGAAGATGCTATCGTAGCCAGTCAACCTGTGGCACCTCCCCTATCCATAGTCTTTGTCACTGTGTTAAAGTCAAAGCCAAAAATAACTGGATGGGATGCTCCTGCTAAATATGTAGCTCCCTCCTTGCTCCTATGGTCTGAAGGCCATACACATTAATTTGGTGAAGACTTTGCCTATTCAGCAGGACATCTAACACCATATACCTGCCCATCTGTACCTCAATCACCCGTTTGATTGTAACCTTGTTGGCTTAAAAAGAAAGGGAAAGGGGCGTGACCCCGAAAGTTGCACGCTCAATAAACACACAGAGCAGACTGCTTGCAAATTTGGATTTCCTGGTTTTAAAAAGGACAGCCGCTGTATTGTAGGGCTCAGCTGCAAGAGAACAGAAGAAGGGTCCACATACCCACTCCTTTAACTTGTGTAACTCAGGCAGATGACATTATCTGGTCTTCTGCAAAAATAAAATCTTTGCCTCAAGTTGGGAGAGCAACTCTCTAGCACCCACAGACTTCACACTTGAGACATTAATGGCTGCAATGTGTATTTGAAGGGGAACAGCCATTTACAGGATGATTAAGATGCGGAGGCTTCCACCCTCCTCTTAGTTCTCCTGTCATCATCAGAACATTCCCTTTTAGCAGATAGGCCATAATGAATTCTCTCTGACTCTACAGGATCTAGAGCTTCAAATTCAGAGGTGGAGTCTCCTTTCCTGCTCCTCCTCCAACTCCACTCTTTCACCCCAAGAGAGAGCTAAACCTATAAACAGTGAGCAAGAGGGACCCACCTGCAGGAACTACCCTAGTAGTGCCCCTCTGTACTCCACCCTTTGCATCCCAGCTCTCAGACTGTTTCCTGGGGTACTTTATTTTACCCTCACCTACCTTTACCCACTCACCCTAGTTCAATGCTGAAGGACCAGTCCCTCTAGATGGCTGGGCCTACCCCTACTATTTTGGGCTAGTTGAACCTGTTTTGGGGAACTGGAATAACTCAGGGCATGGATGACAGGGGTTCAGGGGGATCGCGTGGAACAGGCACAGCAAGTAGCTGAGTTTCCTCAACCACTTGTGTGGATGAAATTGCCTCTCCCATTTCTGTTCGCAACTAGGCCAACAGAACCCCTCTCTTCTAACAGCAGTAGCAAAACTCTGGTTAGATGAAACTGCTGTAGCACCTTTTCCCAACATTGCCCCATCAGATGTTTTGATGGCATAAACAACATGAGTGGCATTATTATTATTAGTGGCATTAACATTAGCAACCACAGAAGCCTTTGCCACTGTTGTGCCAGAAACACCACCAGCAGCTTTACTCAATTAAGAAACACAAACTCCTTTAGCAGATGGTCACCAAGAGTCTAAGACCCATGGTAGTCTTAGCATTTTTAATATTATTAGAGAATATTATTTGTATCCATATCTTTTGCTTTAACAGCCCCAGGAGCCTCTGAAACCAAGGCTATTTTGCAGTGTTAACTTTACTTTTAGTGATACCTTTAATATTGTCAGAAATCTTCTTAGCAGTAACAGTGGAAACATCTGAAATATGCTCATTTGCTGCTATAGGGAATGTTGAAATATTTACAACACCTTTAGCAACCTTTACAGCCCCTGAGGATATATTTGTTTTATTAGCCTTAATTTCCTGCACCCCTTTTTCTAGTACGCTGAGATAACCCCAACATGACACCCTGCATTCATCCCAACACGGGGGTTTTCATGTACAAGGCCCCACACACTGTTAACTAGTCCCGCTCTTGCAGACACTCTATAAAGTTTGCCCACTGCCCTATTGCCAGACCCAGGAACCTTAGCCTCACCAACTTGGTACTGGAACTTCTCATTAGCTGAAAGATTTTCCACCTGTCTTCGGTGTTTCAGTGGTAAAGCAGCAGCAGCAGTTGTCTCACCCTCCCTCTGGGACTTTGGATTAACCCTTGCAGTGCCAGATGTTTTTTTTGCAATGACGGGAATTCACTTTCCATATACAGAAAACTCAACTGTTCTTCCCTTTATTTCTCTGCTTTCTTTATCCTGGTCTTAGTCTTTTTTTCTAGGATCAATCTCCTTCACCTCCTCAACTGAGAACACCATTTTGTTTGGCTGGAGGGAGCATGGCGACATTTTGATCTCCCTTAAAAGCCTGTGAGTTCCTCCAGGGAATCTGGGGCTTCATGAATCTGGCCCATTATGCTGCAAGGCTGGTGAGTCCTCCTTACTAGATGATACTGTAACCTTGGGGCTTGACATACTGAGTTTCTTAGCCTTGCACCTTTCCTGCACACCCTAAAATGGTCATCGTTGTTGTAGGTTTCTCTTACCACTCAAAATCCCCTTGTTCAGCAACTGCAGCTCAGATTCCCTGGTTCTCAGCTTTAAAGGACAAGGAAAGTCTAGAATAGAATAAGGCTAGAAATTTTGTATTTTGTATACTAAACATAAACATGAACTTACTGCAGCCTAATCAAACAAATGATTTATGCTTTCAAAGTTGGGCACAGGAGGCTGTCATCTTGTAACTTTGTTAAACATCTTTGCAAGACCAAGACTGTACACATGCTCAGTTTGATCTGGGCTGCTTAGGGATCGTCATAAATGATCAAAACAGCAGAAGTCAAATAATATCTGCCAGAAGACGATACAGCAAGACTGATTAATAGTCAGAATATACAGATTGCACTGGATCCTGTGTTGTCATGTGAACTAATGTGGATTTTATAGTTTTTGTATTGTTTAATACAAACGTTCTCCAACTCTGCAGCACGAGTGATCTTTGTCCTTACAGCTGGAGTTGGTAAAGGCAAAAATAAAATCCAATACAAATCTCGACACAGTTGCCAACTGCAATCTGCTGGAGTTCTGCATGGCTGGAAAGTAGGTGGGGGCTCCCCAGCAGTTAGGGACTGCCTGACAATCCCTATAAACATCAATAAATGAAGGGAGAATTTCACTGAATATAGTTAGGTTTCTTATAAAAAAAGGTACATATTTTTTAATTAAAAAAAAAATTTGACTTTGCCCTCCAACAAAACTTTTCTGTGGACACCCATGTCTATGTATGTTTAAGAATACCTGGCCGTCTAGGGGGCCTGTCTGTTTTTTTCCGAGTCAAAATGCAAATGATGCGTGCCAGCACCACTTCCAGGTTTTCATACACATCCGTGTCTGGTGTCATTGCGTTTGGCATGAAAACTCAAATAATTAAAGGAGCCTTGTTCAAATACTCACTGCCCAACAGAAGTCTATTTTAAATAGTTCCTGTGTGCTATTTCAATTGTTTCTGCCTGTCCCTGACCTTGTCTAGTATGCTTCCTGTCCTGACCTTTGCTTTATTGAATACACTCTTGGATCCTGTCTCGGTACTTCAATATTGGTGTTTCTGACCCATCCTGTGACCTTGATTACCCTCTTGTATCCTAATTGTATACTGTGCTGGCTGTTTGGTATTAACCCGGCTTGTTTCATGAGTACACTCCTTGTTCCCCTAAACTTTTGGGAGAACTCTCTCCCTGGTCCTCTCACTATTAGACGGGGTGGCATCCAAGTAATGGAGGGCTACTCCTGAAGCGAAAGGACGTTGTTATAGGTGGAAGCATGAGCTAAGGCTGGGACCTTGGGGTTTATTCTGGGTTTGGGACACCATTCATAACGGTATGACCCTCCTGTACTTTCTGGATAACTGTGTTTCCAGATTTCTAGAAGGACAAGGAAACCCTTATTCACTGGAAATGCCAATATTTTAGGCACCCACCAATAAATTACAGATATTTTCCCATGGGCCTAAGTATACAGTGATTTTTGAGAAAACGTAAGTAAAAAAAGTAAAATGGCAGGTGGCGCTGCTAAAGAGAGTTTCCCTGGTGTAAAAAAATGAAGTGATTCACCTTCCAGTGAAATAGGGTTTTCTTGGTTCTGAATCCTTCACCTGGAATCACAGAAACTTGAAAACCCTCATATAATACTTAATCAGAGAAAGAGGCTTTATTGGTTTGATGCAGCGAGCATAGAATCATACCACATTCTATATACCCTGAAAATGGTCTGCCTTGCAAAGCTCTTAAATTATAACATTATTATAACATTTCTAACTTTGTCTTTTAAAATAAATCCCACCAGATAAACTGTTACAAGCTGTTTTATTAATATATTACATACAAAAAAACTGTTTCATATTTTGGGATGTACCCATGTTGTGTTGTTTCTAATTTGAGTAAACTCTATTTTTTTTTTGCAATTTGTACTTTATTTTTTTAAATGTCCATATGGGTTGATTTATGTAAGGTTGATGATTCACAAGATTAAAGACCTCTTCTTCTAAAGCAAATCATCCATTGAATAAATATTTGGGATAAAGCATTTGTAAGCATTTGTTGGAAATAGCCGTTACACTATATGGCATCAGAATTACAGTTCTTATGATTTTTCAGCAATAATTAATGTGCATGGATTAAGAAAAAAAAACATAGGATTGCCCTTGCATAGTGCAGTATTTTGAAATAATCCTTTAACGATTAACAATCCTGAAGTTTAAGTAGAATGAGCAGAGGGATTTCTGTCCAACACATAATGAGTAATGAGGTGCTAATGAAAATATATCTGGCTTTTTTAAAATTTAAAACTACAGCAGAACACTAACGAACTTGTTCTTTGTAGTTGTATAATTAATGCTATGAAAGGATCTTTTTAACGAGAGAAAATAGTTTGGAAATTTAAGCCATATCCCAGTGAGATCAAGAACCAGAAAGGCCATGATTTGTTGTTAATTAATTCCTTTGATATTTTTCATGTTGATTATAAAAGCTGAACTAATGGACACATACCCTTTCACTTATAACATTCCCCTGAAACATAATGATAGTACAAAAAAATGTAAGACAAATGCATTTTAGGATTTTCTCTTATACCATAACATTTGTTGGTATATCCAGCTATAGAATGTGCTGCCTTGGAAATAAAGGCCAAAAATCTATTGCTGGTTTTCAAAATCAGGATTAAAATAGTCAGATATCTACATGTGGAATGACCCAATCTGTATCAGTTCTTTTTTTATTTGTGGAATAATTGGAAAGATGTCTAATGCAGGTAACTTGCACTAATTTGCATATAAAAGGAATTTATAAGGTTATAGAAAAAGCAATTTGCTGGGTAGTTCTACCTGTCCTTAATTTCCGTTTTAGCCATAATGGATGACTATTACAATAATATTATTGTGGGCATATTTTTACTGTTTATTCATAATTGTGCTTTTGATTATTTATGGAAAATATGATTTTTTGTGGTAAATAATGAGGATTAAAAAATCTTGAAAATACAGGCCAGAGCCTGTAAAAAAATAATAAAAAAATATAATGACAATTGAAATAGTCTCTTGATAAACAAACAAAAACTTTGTGCCTTTCTGGGCTGTCACTGTGAAAGCATCATAACTTTGGGCCCCTTTCTTTGTACAACTGATAGCAAAGTGCAAAAGCCACCTAAAGTTTCTACCACACTGCTTCAAATCTACATAATTTCCAAACTATATGAGGAGCGAAGAGAATTAATAATATTAGCATTACCTGTGTTGTTTCACTTGCATAACATTAATTTTCTCAAATGCAATTGAAACTCAGTTAATCTATTTAAGTTACTGCATATAATGGAAATCACAGAAGTTCTCATCTTCAAAAATCAACTTTAACACAACAACACTAACATTAGTAGTATTTTTACAATTGTAGTCCTTAGTACACAATTGTTCTTCTCTCAAACTAATACACAAATAGTTTTTTGATTTGTTAATATGTTTCTTGATGATATACTGATATATAGAACTACATAATATGGTCTAAATGAACGCTATTCCCTTTACAAAAATCCACAATGAACCCATTTGGATTATATCACCCTATTATCTCCCAAAACAGAAGAAAGCAGGTTTGAAAATAAACAAATACATGTGACATAGGAAGTGTCATGTTACACATGCATAATTTATTTAGTGTTTTGCTTTTCTTTGTTTTGGCCCATCTCCCCTCCTGTTATCCCCTCTGATCTCTGTCCATTTGGTTTACTCAACTGGTCCAGTAGTATGTGCTAGGCTCCATTTTAAACTGCATCTATATTGCTAGAGTGGATCTTATTTATAATCTTTTGACCTTTCCGGATGTTCACTGTCAAGATCCTCAAAGTTTTGATATAAACTTCTCAACAGTCTTCAAGGTGTCATTTTGATTGAGTTCAACTGTCTGTTTACGTTCCTGAGGTTGTAAGTTATCACTATCTCAAGACAACTTAATAAGTTAAAGAGATTACACCTTTAATGCTTAGAAAGGGAGGCAGAACAATAAGAGCAAGACATTTGGTAAACGTTAAAACTGATAAAAGAAAAAAGTAAAAGAATTACTCCTCAAGATTGTCAATATAGGGGAGCAACTATTTTATATTTATTTAGTGGTTTGTTTTTCCTTGATTTGGCCCATCTCCCCTCCTGTTATGCCCTCTGATCTCTGTCTGTTTGGTTTACTCCACTGGTCCAGTAGTATATGTTAGTCTCCATTTTAAACTCCATTTATTTTGCTAGAGTGGATCTTATTATTATCTTTTGACCTGTCAGGATGTTCACTGTCAAGATCTTCACAGTTTTGAAATAAACTTCTCAATGGTCGAGTGTGGGGAATGATCAAAATGGCGGTGCCCAGGGAGACTATGTGGGCTGTCAGGCATCAGCACGCCTGTGGCTAAACATGCGCAACGTCAACACGTGAAGCATGGTGTCAACACACATGCTTTGGCGAGAAAATTAGGTTTAAAAGGATGCCAGAGGCCTACATCCATGCCAGATTATAGGTTCTACTCCTTAGTGTTACTGGGTGTGATTTTGGACTGTTATTCTGATCTTCGACCTTTTGCCTGTATCCTGACTTTGAAAATTTGCTGCCTGAACTGACCTTTGCCTGGATTGACAACTCTTTTGCCTAACCCTTCTGTTACCACGAACTTTATCTTCAACAAAGCTTCCTCTTTGGTCCACACTTCATTGGTGCCTTCAGGCCCTGACATCAAGGTGCTATTTTGATTGAGTTGAGTTCAACTGTCTGCTGACATTCCTGAGTTTGTAAGTTATCAGTATCAAGACAACTTGATACGTTAAAGAGATCACACTTTCAATACTTAGAAAGGGAGGCAGAACAGTCAAAAGATTAATCAAAAGATCATTTGATAACTCTGGAATATAATGTAAAGTGTTATACATGGACACTAGAAATATAGCAACTTAAAAACAGCACATCATCCCAGTCATTGCCATACAGTCTGTATATGCCAGCAATCTAACAGCAGCTTTCAGGCCATCAACCTTGTGTGACTATTGGAGCTTCATCATTCAAATCAGCTTGTGCATCATACATACATGGTATAGCTCTTTGCATTAGCACTTGGCATCCTGATTCCTGCCTGCAATTCTGTGAATTAAGCTAAAGAGAAACCTGTCTGAAAGGTTTGAGACTGCTAAAGAGGAATTGCATACTGGTATTAACCATTTATGGTCTAAGACTGTTAACTCAATGTCTGACGTTTCTCAACCTCCCTTTGATCCTCTTTTACTCGAGGGCACTCAAACTGCTACCTATGAGAGCTACCAGCAATTGTGTTTGAGATATACCAACAACACTGCTGAGTCACAGAAAGAAGCAAAGGAATTTGATGAGCTGAATCTAACCAGCTAAGTTTTGCAAACAAAGACAAATGCAGAAGAATCGCACATTTTCATGAATCCAGATCTCAAGATCCTCCAAATCCCTACAATCGGGAGCTTCCATTTTCCATCAATAGCTTATGCAGGCATACGCTGATGCTGAAGTCACTAAGGTCCAGGCAGCCTTTGCGCAAAGGAAAGCTGAAATGGAAGCAGAAGCTGCATGTGAGAAAGCAGAAATGGAAGCACAAGCTTCATGCAAGAAGGCAGAAATTCAGTTCTTGGAAAAGCAGTGTGAACATACCACAGGTCTGGCAAGGTTGCATGTCTTAGAACAATAGGCTGGTCGAGAGTGAAAGGAATCATAGCACTCCAATAGACATAATAGGGTTTTGAATACATTACAAACTATTCCCTAAATGATAGCAGAAGACATTCAGTTGAATCTAATGCAACATCTAATCACTTAGATGTTTCTCCCAAACTTCAGCTTCCAGTCACCATGGCCGCATCACTCGACCAAGGTCTGTACACTGCAGGTACCAGTCCTGACAATTTAACTACTTTTCCTCCAGTTTATCAAGCCACAGCATCACAGGAAGCTACGTGAACCAGAATGGAAATACCAGACCATCTCCTCTACAATGGGAATAATCAGTTACCGCAAATCTACCACACTCCTCTACAGCTGCAACGCAACACATCCATGAAGTCTGAACCAGTGCCAAATTTGAATTCTTATTCACCAGCCTTTGTTTCACCTGAAGTCATAAATCCAAGGTCTGGAAATGCGGACTTGTTGCAGTTTGCTAAATACATGCTTCGCAAATAAATCACTAAGACAGGCCTTGCTAAGTTTGGTGAGAAACACAAAAATTATTGCTGGAAATCAACCTTTAAGGCCACAATTAGTGGACTAGACATCACAGCTTTAGAAGAATGTGTTTGCTTATAAGGTGGATTAGGGGAAAAAAGCCTACTATAGGCTACTATGGTTTCTTGATTTAAGACATATGTTTTGTCTAATGGACGAAATACTTATTTTGAACAGTGTCCACACCATTACTGTGTGAAGGAAAAACTATGCAGTAAGGTATGCAACAAAGTGTCACACAAGGCGTTAACCTCGACACCACAGTTTTCATTGTAACCTCCATTTTGGAGATGTACGGACCACAACATGATCGGAGGGTGAAAGTATTCTCCAGACCCATCAATGATCTGGTGTATTTCTCTCCAAAAAGGAGGATGCTATTCCTAAGTAGACTCATGAACTGTTTCTATTTCTAGCACATTCTACAGCTGCAGGACATTGCAACAACATATTAATGTTGGTGTTTGCATCTTCTATTTTTATCTTCTTTTGTTTCTTTCCTTCTTTCTCATTTTCATGTACATTAGGACTTTTACTAATGTTTATTCATTATTTGAAATCTAAAGATTTCAGTGTCATGTTACATATGCATCAGTTATTTAGTGGTTTTCCTTGTTTTGGCTCATCTCCCCTCCTGTTATCCCCTCTGATCTCTGTCCATTTGGTTTACTTCACTGGTCCAGTAATATATGCTAGGCTCCATTTTAAACTGCATCTATACTGCTAGAGTGGATCTTATTATAATCTTTTGACCTATCTGTTTCGAATGCTAATTGAATAGATTTAGGCTACCCTTTTATTTGATCTTTGATCATTCGATGATCGAATAACGATGGAATAATGATCATTCGATCATTCAAAAGAATTATTCGTTCATTCGAATGATTCATACGATTCAAACGATCGAAGACTTCGATCGTACGAATCCTATTCGATCAGGACTTAGCCTCAGAAGCCTGTGGGAGGGCTCCCATAGGCTTCTATTACAATTCGGTAGGTCCAATCTGGCGAAGTAGGCAATCGAATAATTAAAAATTTTTAAATCCTTCGATCATTCGCTATTCGATGATCGAATAAGCCAAATTTGCATATTCGACCAATCGAATTTTTACTACGATCGTTGTTCAATCGAATTCGATCAAACTTCGATCTATTCATGTGAATTTTGTAAATTGTCCCCTATGAGTCCAGATCACAGAGGCTATAACATTTTTTTAAAGCTGTAAGGAATCTAAGGCAAACTTCAGATTAGAGAGAACCACTCTATTGAGTTAGCCTATGAAGTTGGGTTCCCTTCTGACCCTGTTCCCAAGCACAAACTCTGTTTCAGGACTTTGGTCACTGGCAGCTTTCCTGTTCACTGATGTTATGCTAAAAAGGTCGCCGTTAGACAGCTGCTTGACTCGTCAAACAATTTTCGCTCAACCAGTATCCTCAATCAGCCAACACTTTATGATATTCTCATGCCAATTAGCAAGAAGAACTCATAGACAGAGAGGGTACCCAGTCCAAGGGTGTAACCAGTACAAGAAGTGAAGGTGCAGTAATTCATTAGGAGATTGTTCCTTAATGGCCAGCAGCAGAGCCCCATTTCTTTCTTGAGAGTCGTAACAGTGTAACCTGACCATGGTTTACCTACTGGTTTTACTGCATGAAATGACACAACCTTTTTATCTATGTGCTGTCAAGCTGGTTGCAGAAATGAAATGTATGCTGGATCAGCCTGGATGCGTGGACTGAATAGGGTAGACAGAGTTTCAGAGTCTTTGTCAGCACACAAATCGGGCACTTTCTGGCAGCCTGCTCTCCACCTAATTAAGGTGATAAAAAGGTTATTCTACAGAAACTTAATAGATTTGCTCTTCAGGTTGGGGTTAACTGTTAAGGTAAATTGTTAAAAAAATGTAGAGCAAGGACAACAGAAATATAAAAAAGAAATGCATTTAAATGTAAACTGCAAACTTGGCATAAGGAATAAGAGAAATTGTAAGCAAAATAGAATAGGATAAAATGGGAAGAGCACAAGAGCATAGTATGAAGATAGTAAAAGACAGAGAGAAGTAAAGAGAGGAGAGGAGAAATACATATGGGAGACTTAAGTGGTTAATGTGTCAGGAACTACCCCCAGTGTGTGGTTGGCAGATTGGGGTCTATGTGCTGTGTAACCAAGGCTTGATGAAAAGGCAGAGGTCTTTAAGCAAAATGGCATGCTCAGTTACCCAAACTCCACATCGGAATGACCTAAAGGGTCACTGGGTTAATATTTAAAGCATAAACTAGGAGGGAGTAGACTGGCAAGGAGACTAGAAGGATACTTGCATTAAGAGAGTTTATTTAGCCATCAGAAAGAGTTCCATAGTACCAACATAGGCTAGATAAAAAAAATGAACAACTTACTGGCTTAGAAAAAGTACATACACAGGTATACACTTGCCAGTAAGGGAAACAAGAACAGGGTGCCTTGGAAAACAGGAACATGAACTGGGTAATACCAGCATGGGAGATAGTCCAGAAACAGGATCAGACTGGAACTTGGAAATCAGGAGCATAGACCAGGTGTCCAGCAGATATGGAGACCTAGAGTATGAACTGGCTAGGAGGGAAGCCAGTCCATGGTTTAAATAAGGACTCTCTGCTGGGAGCTAATTATGGGTTAGGCTGTACCTGCCAGTTAATGCAGAGCAGCCGAGTATAATTAAAAGTGCCACGGCTAGCCATAGAAACTTCAGAACAGGGTAAGCCTATACCACTAATCTGCCTAAATAGTCAAGAGGTTAGGCAACAGGCTGCAATATATAAGGTCCCTGGTTCAAACTCCGCAGAGGGATTGATACCTTACACTAATAGATTTCAAGCAATAACAGAAGATAATAACAGAAGAAATAAAGCCAAGCCAATATTGACCAGTTATTTGAAAACAAAACGCAAAATAACACAACGTTTTTTAGTAGATGAGGATCAGGTAAGAGACAAACTAGAGTGAAGCAGGCAGTGATCCAGACAGGCAGCAATCAAGTATAGGTCCGTGGAACAAGTAGAAGTCAGAACCAGGAAATCAACAAGTACGAGGATTTAGGCAGACAGGGAACCCAAGCTGGAGCAGGAACAAAAACAAGCATGGGGGCAAAATCGGCAAACTGATATCAATGATCCAGCAAAGGGAGGCAGAAAAAGACTTGCTTAGATAGGCCCATAATGAGTGCACTGTCTGATTACAATGCAGGCCAGGGATTGAATCCCCAAGAGTTCTGACAGAATGGAAGTGGAAGAAGCAATGAGTTTAAGAATGAAAAATATCTTGTTTTTTCTTAAATGGCCAAAGACAAAATACTGCAGTCTCTAAATCTTATGCAAACAAATAATTTTTGTAGCTGATTATTTCACTAAATTGCTAAAATCATATTAAATAATGCCATAGTCTAGTAAATAACATGGCTATATGAAAGGCTTTTCAAAGAGAAGCTGAATATGAAATTCAAGTTTTTTTTTTTTTTTTTTTTTAAACATCATACCACAGACAAAATCCCAGACTACTGGCACATCAGCAATGAGTCTCTTTTTCTCAATCCTTTAATCCATGAAGATGCAAGCAACTCAGTTCATATTCCTGACAATCTCCAATTGGCATCAGACCAGAAACATAGTGTTATGCTTTGTAGGTAATGGTCCCAGTGAAAAATAGACAGTAAATCTCTTGACATTTTTTTACTTAGCTGACTATGACTACTTTCACTCCAATTAAATAGCATATATAGCATTTTCTATTCACATAAGTGCCTGAGGCTTTCCAAATGTGTCATAGCAGCAACTGGCAACATCTAGAATGTCTAAGGTAAAAAAATTTCTGCAAATACCCTGGCAAATATGTTTACTGTCTAGTAGTTTTTTATGATTTTATAATAAACATGTATTTTTGTAACCATGATAGTCAACTCATTCTCAAGTATTGGAGTTATCTGCAAATAAACATTATCAGCAAAACAGATCAAGACATAAAATAGAGTACCAATTTTATTTTGAATAAAGATTTAAAATGTATGATGTTTTTCAACTGAACTGAGACGATTTTTATTTTATGATGGTCAATTTCCTTTTCAAAAATTTCTAACATGGCGATAAGGCTGCAATACTGTATAGGTTAGTAGGATTTATTTATCCAATAATACAAGTGTAAGTGCTTAACTGCTACAGGATATAAAATATCACCCTTATGGCACATACAGGGAGCACTAGTTGTAGGTTCAAGTTGCACTGTGTACCTTGAACTGGATTAAACATTTTGTAAAAAATATGCAATAAGTACAGTATCAGTATTTATGAGGGGTTGGAGGGAGTGCTCTCTTCCTGCCCCTCTAACTTGCATGCCATTTAAATGTGCAGGTTAGGTATAAGTAACTAACTCTGTCAGCAATGGGACCCATGTGAAAGATGGTAA
The DNA here is from genome assembly GCA_024363595.1 of Xenopus borealis. Classification (NCBI taxonomy): domain Eukaryota; kingdom Metazoa; phylum Chordata; class Amphibia; order Anura; family Pipidae; genus Xenopus; species Xenopus borealis. The sequence goes on from CM044439.1 coordinate 85,369,050, forward strand.
GGACTGAAGGTGGCATTTGTACAGATGCAGTCACTTGGATTTGTGTGTTAAATTCGTCGTGACTTAACTCATTTATCCCATTTATCCCACTTAGCACAGAATATTGTGTCACAACATCCCACCCAATTAAAGAGTTCACCGTTGAAAACAATGGTGCTTTGGTATGCTAATGAAAAGGTTAAATGCATTAAATGAGTTAAGATAACGTTAGATAACACAGTTTCTTCAATTAGCCCTGAGTCACAACGCATTTAACTTACAAATCCAAGTGACTGCATCTGTACATAGGAAGAAGTGTTCTCATTGCATGAGCACTTAGGGGTGCATTCTTGTGTTCTTTAGTGCTCTTTCTCTTCTAACCAAGGACCCCTATCATGATTATGTGGCTCCAACAGCAAACATGTTTGCAAGATTTAAAATGCTTCAACAGGGCGCAAAATACAAATGAACCAATATAGCAATTATGGCAAACCTAAAATTATTAGCCAAGAACTGTGCATTATGTTACTGAAATTATCTTTTGTGTCTTGTACTAAATTCTCTAAAAGTACAAGAAAAATTCTTGTGCTTTTTAATTTGCATCTTAGATATGCAGAACTAACATTTTTTCAGTAGGTATACACAAATTACCTTTGTGAATAATCTTCAATGCATGAATTGTTCTGCAGATATTTGTGCTTATTACGCATATATAATGACAGAAGACTGGCAACAGGTGTCAGAGATAATACTTATGGCACAAAAGGCTGCAAGGGCCCATGTGTCACAAATGTAAAAAGTTCAGCCGAGGATTCTTTTGCTTTACCCATAGAAATGTTAACCACCACTAAACAGTGCTCATAAATGCAATTAAAAAGCATCAACGAATCATGTTTTAACCAAAACAGCATTATAAAAAAAAAATGATCATAATACCTTTACATTTATTTTTACTGAAAAACAAATTCTCAAAACTTCCAAAGGAATGAAGATACAATTTGTGAGGATCTGAAACTGTCATAAGCAAATACACAGCCTTTTTTGCAAAAAATAGACATGGTACATAGTAATGCAATGAACCAGGGCAGATGTTTATTAAAATCAGATTTTTGCAGGGGCAAATTACAGACTAGGATTCTGGTTTCACAATGAAAACTTCTCCCAAATGTTCTCTATAATTCTCTCACACACTGTTCCCCTCACAAAGCCTCCAGGATCCCAGTTACATGTGGAAGTGTACTGGCAGAGTGCTATTAGCTGTTCAGGGTGCCTAAGCAAACTTTTTCCCCTTGTTTCTAAATGTCCAGCATACAGTGCTTCTTCTCAGGCTGTCTCACTACAGGCCCTGTAGGTTCCCTCAAACCTACAAACCTACACCTGAACTCAATTCTCTGACTGGGGCAAACTTGCTCAGGGATCTACACAGGCTAACTAGCCTCTCTATCTCTTTCTCATAGGGGGAAATTCACTAAACGCTAGCGCTAATTCGCCAGCGTGACGTCAATTCGTAAATTTACTAACACTGACTCTGGCGAATTTTTGCTAGCGAAGTAGATAGACTAGCGCAACTTCACACCCTTATGCCAGGCAAAGTTGCGCACTGACGAAGGATCGTAATTATGCAAATTCACTTAGATCACCATTTTCCTGAGTGTTACCACTTACGCTAGACTTTACTTCGCCAGGTCAGGCGAAGTTCAATACAATAGATATGAGTTTGAAAAAAAAATTGCAAAATTCTAGGGTGATAGTCTGAAAAAGGTAAATTTTTTTGGGGGGGGGGTTACCCTACTTCCCCCCTACATTTCCTAACATATGGCAACTGAACTATACAGGAGGCATATGTAGGGCAATAGGACAACTTTATTTAATTTATTAAAGGTTTCCTGGGCTTGTGTAGTGTAATGTAGTGGCTGTAACATATACTTCTATTATACGCTTAAGTTTGCGCTGTATGCAAATTAGGCATTGCTAGTGTAAATGCCCGGTGCCTGGTGATCTAACGCTAGTGCTACTTTGCTAACGTTCTCCGACCTTAGTGTAACTTTGTAGTGATTTTGCATAGTGCTGGCGAAAATTCGCCTGGCGAAGTGCGGTGAACGTTAGCAAAGGCAACGCTAGCGAATTTTCACTGCTTAGTGAATATCCCCCATAGAGTGAGCTCAGATCTCACTACTAGCCACTTACTAGTCCTGAAGGAAACAACCTCTCACCTGGAATGGCAACAACAGACCTCAATCCTACCTGCTTGATGTTCCTAAGCCAAAGATGAACTGCATAACTCCTTCACTTCCTTTTATAGGCTCCTGTAGGTGTATTACGCCACAATCCAACCTTTGGGCTTGGGGTCACCTCCTGACTGAACTGTAATATTGACCAACCGTTTAATTTGAAAAATAAAAAATATTTTTCACCTGCTACAAGCGGCTTATGTGGATGATTTCTTGGTGTTTGAAAGCAGAATGGAAGAATATGATAAAAATAATACTTCAATGATCCAGTGGAGAAGTTAAATGCTGATAAATGTACTCTGAATGAAAGGGAAGTCAAATACCTTGGCAATATCTTTTTAGTGTAATGTCTAAAACCTGATCCAAATAAAATAGCAGCAAGTCCCAACATGAGGTCACCTGAAAATGGATAGAAAAACATAACAACAAACAATTAGCCAATAACTAAGCAATTATTATATGTTATTTTGTCACTCTGACTTTCAAAAGGAAATATGAATCATTTGACAAAATCTTAAAGGTACTTTACAGTGCTGGAAATATGACTTGACTAAGGAAGTAGCAATTGAGTAATTTAAATGAGGCCTAAAAGCAATATTATTGTAAAAACGGAAGCTAGTTGTTATTCAAAGACATAAAGCAGAATGCTAAAAAAAAGATGCATGCTATCAGTGATGGGCAAATCTGACCTGTTTTGTTTTCACCAAAAATGTGTGAAATGTGTGAAAATTTGCCAAAATGCATTGAAGTCTATGGGTTTGTACAACATTATTTTTCACCCAATGAAATTAGTTGTAAACCTATGGGTGTCATTTCAACTGCAAAACTTGAGGAAAAATGTTGCTCTTCACTAACTGCCATTGTATTTGCTTGTGAACCTTTTCACCAGTACATATGCGGCACAAGTATCACTGGCCAAAAGCCTTTTTTTAAATGATCATGAGAAAGAACCATGATACTGCAGTGATATAGATGCCCAGGAGCATGATTCCTATTGAGGAGAGCCTAAACAGATTATCTATGAAGAAAAGGTTACTACTGAAGCACATTTGACTAAACAAGAACATTTAGTTGTGTCCTGCCTTCCCATTTCAGACCAGAATATTAGATAGCTAAAAGATGCCACTCCAGAGGAACCTCAGCTGTCAGCACTTAATAACTATAATAATATTGAATGTATTTCCGAAATCAAAGCACTCAAGTCCAGAAGCAGCAGCAGTAGTGATGGGTGAATCTCACCCGCTTCGCCGAAAAATTGACGCTCGTCGCGTGACTTGTTTTTTTTGGCTAATTTTCGCTGGCGAATTTTTGCTGGTGTTTCGCGAATTTATTCGCCAGCGGCGAATCGCGGGAATTCGCCCATCACTAAGCAGCAGAAGCAGCAGAGTTTTGGAATGACTTCAGGGACACAGGAGAATTAAAAAATGTAAAATCCAAACTCAGGATATTCTCTACTGGTCAGGCATAAAATGCTTATGATTTTTGTTATCATTGTTTATTAATCTTTAAAAGGACATACGTTAACATGCTACTGCATACTCTAAGGCCATATTTATATATGTCTAAAATATGTTAAGCCAAAAAACATTAATGATTTTGTATATTTACAACTCTGGTGCTGGCTAATGCCCAAGAATTCTGGATATAAGTACAGGTATTAGAAAGGCCCTCTAAATAGTGGCAGGACTCATTGCCTGCTTTTTGTGGCTTTTTAAATCTGATACCTGTTTTTGTCATTTTTTTTAATAAGTCCCCAAGGTATTATAACCCTTTGTTGGTACAATCACTTTACTTTGGCAAAATTGCTTTTGTGATCAGGTAGCCTAAACCCTCTTTGCTATGAAAGATACTGGGAATTACAGTACAGTGCCTCCACCTAGTTGGTGCTACGTAACTACTTCTCAGGGGAATTCCACCAAGAAAAATAAAACAAACAGTTTTGCAGTAACCACTAGTGATGGGCGAATTTGCGGTGAATTCCCGCGATTCGCCGCTGGCGAATAAATTCGCGAAACGCCAGCGAAATTTCGCCTGGTGAAAATTCGCCGGAAAAAACGAGGCGCGCGTAGTTTTTGACGCGACGCGCACCGAAAACGATGCGACGTGCATCGGAAACGATGTGACACGTCGCAGTTGTCGCGACGCGCATCAAAAGCGTGCCACGGCTCGTTTCGTGAATTTTTCTCCAAAACGCAAATTTTTCTCCAAAACGCAAATTTCTCTGGAAATTTGCGAATTTTTCGGCGAAGCGAAACTGGGGAGATTCGACCATCACTAGTAACCACATATAACTTTATATATAGAAATAAAGAAAATAAGCAATATTATACACAATATACTCCTACACTGGGGACATTTGGGGATCTAGCTATCTAACATTATCATGGTCCCAATTAACTCCAGATGGGATTAATAACCACACAGTTCAATGCAAATGTCCCTTACTTCGGTATCATTACCTTTTCCAAAAGCACCTCTCCCTTTGGAACTTTAGCTTTTACCCTTTACCTCCCATGTAGCAGTATATGAACAAGACCTTTTCCCAGATGTCCTCTGGGGCTACCAGCGTGCCTATAACAAGCTTGAGGATGAGGGTGAAGGGTTCTCTGATCACCTATTACTGAAAAACAACCATGTTAACTATTTAGCAAAATGGAACCTGTTTTTAGAGGAGGGTGTGAGCAGGGTTGCCACCTATTGTCATCCTGGCATCCAGGCAATAACATCATTGGGTGGTACAATGTTTTCAGTGGGCATGATTAATTTATAGAGGGTGGGGTTTGTACAATTCCATAAGTGGCAGTTTTTACTCTGGGATTCAGGATACTGAAAGCTGGAGTGATGGTGAGCTTAACAGCCCAAGTGAAAACTGGACTGTCCTGTTCAAAACTGGATAGGTGGCAACTCTAGCTATGAAGCCATCTTGGGCTACTTTAGACTTCTGTAGTTGTTTTAGAGTAGGCATTCCTGCTGTGTCATTCTGAAAATTATAGACCTTGCAGCTTGAGTTAGAAAAACTATGAGCTCCTTTTCAATAAATCTCACTTTTAAAAGTGAAATTGAATTTATAAATCATAGTTATTTCGAAATGTCATCAACTGCAGAAAATAATTAAATGCAAGAACACAGACGTAAAATATTTATTAAAAGCTTTTTATAGACACTGGTAGTAAAATGTTAATGTTAGTGCAGTTAAGGCTTTGAAAAAGAATTAAACATGTATAATTAAAAATTCATCATATTCAAAGTAAGTAAGCAATACCATTATTTTGACATGAAAAAGTTGTCTAAAAAGCTTCTAAATTATGACTGCTTCACAAATTTTTTGCAGTTTCGCTAATTTTTTCACAGTTTTGTGAATATTACGACAACAGATTAGTTCATCACTATAGTGTTTTTGTTTAACATTTGTCATAGATTTACATAATATGGCATATTTAAAATATTTTTATCTTTTAAAACAACATGCCCACATTTAAAAGTAAAATTAATTTATATATTGTGAGATAGCAGGGATCATAAGCATGGCACTGTTTTAGGCCACCTTTAACAGTTTTATACAGCTTGGCTGGTTTTTATTATAAACAAAAATAAACAGGTTCAGCACAGTTGCTTCAACATAGGAATAGCAGTCCCACTTTAAACACCAGTATGTTGTACATAGAAAACAAAATATGTCCAGAACATAAAGCATTAGGGGTACAAAGTCCCCAAAAGTCAGAGTTCTAGTCGTTTAGGAGGAAATGCTTCCTGTTCCTTTTTCCAGACACCTTGTGCCATTTTATCAACTAGCAATTCAGCTTGGAAAACACAGTCTCCTTCCTAGTTTTCACACACACTCCCACACTCTGGGAAATCTGTTTAAATGAATCCACCTGGGCACAAGAAGCCCTGAACCAGCTACATGGCCCGAAACCATTCTGTCAGAAACCTGGGACCCCAAAGCAGCAAGCCGCAAACCTTTCCTAAATTTGGCAGGTTTTATGGCATTTCCAAATATCACACAAAATTTCCACCCTGCAGCATCGTATTTACACACATACTTTTAGGTATCAAGATAAATCACCCCAAATATGAAAGCCTGGGATCCTCTGAACAGTTTTATGTCCAATACATATAGGTGTACCTAATCATGTGGCATGTAGGGTCCCCAAAATTAAGACCCCCCCCATATTGTCTGTCATTTCAGTTACTGCAAATTAACACATTTACAATTACATTACATTTTGAGGGAGACAAAGTTAGAAAAATCTAAGTTCATTTTTGGAAAGTACACATTCCTCTGAATCCAAATTGGGTATGCACATCTTTCTACTCCAAAGCACAAAGCTGCAAACCTTTCCTAAATTTGGCGATTTTAGTGACATTTCCAAAAATCACCTCAAAACTTCCACCCTGCAGCACCTTATTTTATACATACTAGTAGGTAGTAAGATAAATCACCCCAAATATGAAAGCCTGGGTCCTCTGAATGGTTTGATGCCCAATGTATATAGAATTATCGAAGTACATGGCATGTAAAGACCCCAGAATCTACCTTGTGCATACTTATTTGATATATTACATTACATATTACATATACACTAATTCATAAACATTGGCAGTTTCATATGGGATAAAAGTTATGGTGACCGCTAACAATCATAGATTTTTGGAAAGTACACATTCTGATGAATCTAAAATGGTTAATTATGTCTTTCTACACCAAGCTACCATACTGCAAAGCTACGCTAAAGGCAGCATTTTTTATGATATTTCTGAAAATCGCCTAAAAATATTGCAATTGGCCACATTTTTCTCACCCAATTTCTTACATACAATTAAAACACCCTAAATATTGATGCCAATGGTTTGATGCCCAATATGCATAGATTTACCAAAGCAGCTGGGATGTTCAGACCCCAAATAAAAATAGTGCATTTTTCTCAGCTGTGATTCACCTTCTGTGAACAAAGACCCCTACTCTGTATTATTTGCCACAAGACCCTCCTAACAGCACAAAGTCCACCCAAACCCTATATTTCTGGAAAGTATACATTCTGATGAATCCAAAATGATTAATTTTCTTTCTACTCCAAACTCCCATAATGCAAAGCTTCATTAAAAGCAGCAACTTTCATGACATTTCTGAAAATCACCTAAAAATTGGCCACATTTTTCTCACCCATTTCTTACATACAATTGTAAAGCAACCTAACTATTGACACCAAGGGTCTACTGAACAGATTGATGCCCAATTTGCATAGACAAACCAAAGCAGCTGGCATGTACGGACCCCGAATAAAAATAGTGCATATGAATTTTCTCTGCTGCCACTTCGCCATCTGTGAACAAAGACCACTAAATGTGCATTATTTGCCAGAAAGACCCTCCTAACAGCACAAAGACCTTGACAAAACTATATATTTTTGTAAAGATAAACAGGTAACTGTCTTTCTACGCCAAACCGCCATACTGCAAAGATACGCTATAGGCAGAGTTTTTAATTACATTTCTGAAAATCAACTACAAATATTGCAATTGGCCATATTTATCTCACCCGGTTTCATACATACAAATGTAAAATACCCTAAATACTGTCTGCTGAACAGCGTGATCCCCGATATGCATAGATATACCAAAGCAGCTGGCATGTGCAGACCCCTAATCAAAGTGCATATAAATTTTCTCCACTGCCGCTTCACCTTCTGTGAACATAGACCACTGAATGTGTATTATTTGCCACAAGACCCTCCTAACAGCACAAATACCTCACAAAACCATATATTTTTGTAAAGTACACATTCTGACAAATCCAAAATAGGTAATTGTCTGCTCCAAACTACCATACTGCAAAGCTACTTTTTTACATTTCTGCTGCCGATTCTCCTTCTGTGAACAGACTATTGACTGTGTATTATGTGCCACAAGACCCTCCTAAAAGCACAACCCCCCCCAAAAACTATATATTTTTTTAAAGTACATATTCTGATGAATCCAAAATAGGTAGTTATGTCTTTCTACTCCAAAATACCATACTGCAAAGCTACACTAAATGCAGCTATTGTTATGACATTTCTGAAACTAGGCTAAAAATATTGCAATTGGCCGCATTTATCGCACCCAATTTCTTACATACAATTAAAAACTGCATTGAGATACCAAAGCAGCTGGCAAGTTGGGGACTTCAAATAAAAATAGTGCATATGAATTTTCTTGGTTGCCGATTTGCCTTCTGTAAACAAAGATGAAATAGTCCTGCAAGACCCCTTAACTGAACAACATTGCAAGCATAAAACCCACAATAAATCACAAAAATCAAATGCAATTAGGCTAATCAATGAAATAACAAAATAACTGACCCGACAGTGTGGTTAGTGGTCAGAATGCTTGATCTAATAATCACACTGGGAAATCAACAGTTTTTAGGGGAATAACAAGAGAGAAACTGATAAAATGAAGAACTAAAAAAATAAGTAAAAGCAAAGTATGCATGTGCTTGTGTGTGCATGTGTGTACACCTCTAAAAAGTGTATAAATGTATGTATTTGTGTTATTTGAGCATGTTATAAAAAGTGTATGTGGAAAAAAGTTGGAAAGCAAAAAAAAAAATCTAACTATTATAAAAAGTTTTGTTTTTGCATGGATTTGTGTATGTGTGTACATGTATATAAGAAAGGCCACCTACTGTTCCTGGGTGCAGTGAATCCCTGGCAGCATTGAAGGCCCCAGATCAGCAGAAAACATGTAGCAGGAAGTGTGTGGGCGGGTGCTGAAGGCAGAGATCTTCCTTTTCTGTGCGGTCCTAAAGTGACGATCGAGTCACAGGACCGACCTTAAAAAAACTGAAATTCTGCAAAACAAAGGAAAGTTGAGCTTCACTAAAGGATAAGTTGAAACGATTTTCTGTCTCCTGACACTTTTTGAGGTGAAACCCAGGTGAAAGTACAAAACAATTTGGAAAACTTGAATCAAAAGTTTCAGCATCTAAAAACTTGAAATTGGCAGTTTTAGTCTATCACGTTTATACTTATTAGTTATACTAGATCATTAACCATTTACACAATCATGAATCAAGGCTTAGCTTCAATTCTAGAAAACTGTACTAGTGGTAGACAGAAGAGGTGTGTGCCTAGCGTCATCCCCAACTGTTTTGCCCTAGGCACATGCCCCTTTTGTCTACCCCTAATTGTGGCTCTATTACATAGCTGAAATAACTGTATGATATGGTTTTAGCTAATACATGTTAGTGAATATGTAAAAGCCTACAGAATGCCATGCATAAACTTAAATACAATATTATTCAGCCATTATCATTTCACATCCTATCCTCATTACAGCTACTCTTGTTTCACAGTTTGGCTATAGTGTCATTGCAGATGTGATCCTTATTCTTAACAGAACAAAAGTTTTTAGATAAACTTAATTTCAATTAAGGGTAAACAGATAACTTGCTGATGTTATCATCTGTTATACTGTATGATCTTCCTTCTTTCTTTGGTTCCTCCAAATTCACAAAGAATATTTGTTTAATTTGTTTATTTATGTTATGGAAAAACTTAATTTGAAGGACTGCTTAAGTTGACAAATCAGTATTATTTAATTGCAAAAGTTCCATTTTAGGAATTATCTTTTAAAGTTTGTATCACAGTACTCATTTTTAGTTCATTGTTTGATTAATTGAACAAGGAAAGAAACCAGAGCAGAGCTTTAAATGAATACAGCTACAGTTTGCTAATAAGAGTGTACACACACATACTTGAAATATTTTGCATGTATAAAAAGGGAAATATTATTTGATAGGAATGTGTTTTGTTCAAATTTATTTAAACTTGTTGGTTCTCAGTAATATTGGCATAGTCACAACACAGCAGGTTTAATTTACTTATGCCTTGGAGGTAAGTGTAGTAAGGGTTGCAAAACTAAGGGATTGCTTCATCTTGGGTAAAAAGTAACCCTGTCCATAGGCTCTCTCTAACATGTGCATCAAACTGAGCTTGCTCATGTCTGTTCCCTGGAGGGTTAAGCTGAAAGAAGGAAGTCTGATACAGAAGCCCATGTTTACAGACTAGAACTGTGGTTCTCAACCTTCCTAATGCTGTGACACTTCAGTACAGTTCCTCATGTTGTGGTGACCCCCAACCATAAAATATTAAAATATTTTCATTGCCAGCCCAGAGCGGATTGTTAGGAAAGTACAGGAGACAGCGTGGCTACATAAAGGTTTGTTTTTCGTGTGTACCATGTTAATTTTACAAATTTTAAATGAGCAGGGAGAGCTGTATGGCAGTCCCTACTAAGGGGATATAGAAAGTTATAGTGCAACTGGCTTCCCTACACAGGTTACTGAACTACAAATCCCCGCACCAATACCGGGATAGCTACAACCTTGCCCCAGGGCTAGTGGGGAGAGAGATGAACCTGCTCCTGGAACCCCTTAAGGGACCCCTGTGAAAGGGTTGTTTGACCCCCAAAGGGGTCCCGACCCCCAGGTTGAGAACCACTGGACTAGTAGGAAAGAAATGCAATGTTTCTTTTGACAGAATACTCAGAGCAGCATTACTTTAAGGGTTACTGGTGTATTTATATAGATGTTCAAAATTGGGGGTATGTGGAAGCACTCTAAAGGCAAAGTTATAGTGTATTTAAAGCGGTGGTTCACCTTCAGGCTAACTTTTCGTATGCTATAGAATGGCCATATCTAAACAACTTTTCAGTTGGTCTTCATTATTTATTTTTTATAGTTTCTGAATTATTTGCCTTCTTCTCCTGACTCTTTCTAGCTAACAAAAGGGGGTCACTGACACCCTCTAAAAACAAATCCTTTGTACAGCTACAATATTTTTGTTATTGCTACTTTTTATTACTCCTATTTCTGTTCCATCCCTCTCTTATTAATATTCCATATTCACATTCAAATAAATGCATGGTTTCTAGGGTAATTTGTACACTAACAACTAGACTGCTGGCACTGCAAACATGAGAGCTGCTGAATAACAAGCTAAATAACTCAAATACTACAAATAATAAAAAAATTAAAACCAATTACAAATTGTCTCAGAATATTGCTCCCTACATCATACTAAAAATGAACTCAAAGGTGAACAACCCCTTTAAGTATAATGGAAGTGCTAGTTTTAATTCACATTGTACCCCTGTCTCCAAAGTAAGTTTGCAAAACAGGGGTTTTTAGTTAAAAGGTTATGATCATATTGTTGAAAAGCCATACCACATCAACGTAAACCCCACATGGCGGAGCTTTTTGTCATAGCATAAAGAGTCTCTCTGCATAGTAGCATTATTTGTAATTAGTGTCAGTTGAACCTTGGTTACAGTATAAAGTATCTCTCTTCCCCCACCAGTATGAGGCTTTTAAGGGAGAGGAGTTGTCCAAACAAACACCCATTTTTAAAAACATAGGACCACATCTAGCTCAGAGGGGTGTATGGGGTGCTATGAAAAACCACATGAAGCTCAGTCACAGCTTCCAGCTAAAGTATAATGTTGGTTTGGGAATCTCTCTCTCTTAAAAGCCACATACTGGCGGGGGAGGATTTAGCCCTCAAGTTCAAACCATGGCTCAACACACTGACTACAGGTAATGCTATTATACAGAGAAATAAAAGACTTTGTCAAGTTAGGGACCGTAATATGGGGTTTACCTTGACGTGGTATGGTGGCTTATCAACTTTATGATCATAACTTTGTACAAAACAACCCCTGTTTTAAACATATGCACTTGCATTTACACTGAATTACTTATGAGACAAGGGCCCAGGGAATGTGCTTTGTAAGTATCACTTCCATTATACTTAAATATACTTTAACTTAGCCTTTAGAGTGCTTCCACAATCCCCCTCTTTTGATATTGTATTTAAATAGACTTTGCTGATATATTTTTTCAACTTGTTTATTAATGACCTGGATGTGGGCATTGAAAGTACGGTTTCTATTT
>CM044439.1:85454926-85466473 GCA_024363595.1 Xenopus borealis
AGGGTAACAATGCACAACAACCAGATTACCAGAAATAAAAGTAATCCCTAATGCTAGATTTTATAGTTATTTTTTTGTCTTTTGAACGAAACAAGTTCCTATTCATCTTCCATTTTGCCATTTTAACTACTGCCTGGTTGCAAAATCTGTTAAACCTTTCCCAAGCAAACCATACAGTAATGCTTAATTTACTGTATAACTAACTAATTTTCATTATCACAAACATATGATTATTCAGTATAAACTTCTAGAGTTGCTTTGATACCTGTTAACTGTAATTTAAGTGTTGCCTTTGAAGAATTTTTTTAGGTATACTGTATTAGCAAATCAGTTAATATCCAAAACCTTCAATTTTACTGTATTTTTAATGAGTTCTGATGTGCTGTCTGAATAGCATCAAGTGTCTGATTAAAGAGTAATATATCAGAAAAAATTTGTAATTTTCTTCCCATATCTGCTTGTATGACACTCTTCATGCTCCTCTAAGACAGATTCTATCCTTGAGTGCCAGTCAGATGGGGTACTTTATGTAAATTACAACTTTTATAGAACTCATTACTGAATTAGGTCTGTTGTAATCAGCCCTTTATGCACCTGTTCAAAAGCATTTCCTACTTCATCTTTGAGAAATGTGCTATGGCATAATGTTAAAAAGCAGGGCTGATTATGAACCACAGCACTGAAATTAAACACAATGGTATCTTAAAAAAACTTTATTTTTTAAATAAAGGAATGTGAACCTTGATTATTTTGTAGTGGATATGATCACTAACGTGTGAATTTTCATCAGCGGCAGCTTTGCCATAATTTGCACAACTTCGCCAGGTGCAAATGTGATACAGGTAAGCCAATTCACTAAGGATTAGGTTTCTGGGAATGATTACTTGCATATGATGCTAGCATAATTTTGTAGTTTTGGTGTGAAAAACTGAATGTTCTTGCACTAGCGTAGTTTTGGCTGGAAAATTCGCTAGCGTAGTTGTGCTAGCGTCCAATGAAATGTAATTAAAGAGTATATAAGGAGCAGTTGGAGAGTTGAATTTTTGGGATGCTGCTCAACTTGCTGGAAGACGTGTTTCCATGGTTCCCCGAATGTCCAAGGAAGGCACAGATCCTCTATATTCTCTTATCCTGCTGCTGGTCCTGGTGCATGGTTTACAAGATCTTCCTCTTTAACTAGTAATGTAACCTTAAACAGTTTTTCTTCTACTCTAATTGAGACGTTTGACCCTGGTGAGGGTCCAAGTTCAGCAGCATCTCCTCAAGTATCCATTACTAATAATGTGGCATTTTGTGAAAAGGGCCATAGGGATGTAGCCTTTTCATTTCAGAAAACAGTGCATTAGTACATAATGTAGTTAGACAATGGGCCAGCGCACCTCCATGGCTTGCAAAACTGTCCTATGGACAGAAATTCAATGTGACCTCCACCCCCTGCACCTCCCAGTGATTCCAGCACGCAGGGGCCTTTACGACTTGTACAATTTGGTGGTTAGGAATCCCAGCGTGGAGGGCCATGCTAGCCTCTCCTGATGGGAGAGGATCCGTGTTTTCATCCTAGGGCTTAATGGTCGCTCCCTGGAGCTGTGCGGACAGGGCTTAATTGTCTTTCCCTTGAGCTGTGCAGTCGGGGCTGTGCGTGCGGTTAGGCAGCTCGCTGTGCGTCTCTTCTAGGCTTCTGACACTCTTTTTCAGGTGGCTCCTAGTAGACATGGGAGGTAAAAAAATACAAAAAACAAAGTCTATAACTAGCCTCAATCCTTCTCGTAGTGGACTGTGTGTGGTACAGCTCAAAGCATGGCTTGAAGCATAAGGCTGGCTGGCTGGGGCACTTGGGGCAGTAGTAGCAGACATCTCGTCTTACCCCCTTTCTCCAGGACACCTTGCAGGCTCTCTCTGGGGATACTGCTTATTGGGTGTGGGGGCAGTATGTTATCAATGAAATGTTTCCCCGTCAGCCGATCAACATTCTCGCTAACAGCCATCTCTGGTGCCTCCTCCACATCTCCAAAAAAGCAGGGCAGGGAGTAACTGCAGCTGGTTGTTATAAAATGACAATTTGGCGCCTGGTGCTGTTGCATTGTAAACAATGGATGAATTGGAAAGGGCCATTTGGATCATGTAAATTGCAGTTTTTTAATACCAGGACTTAGTTTTTCACGTGTCATTATAATAATGTTGCATTTCAACTGTTGTATCCACACCACCCATATGTTTGCTGTACTGTTGGCTACACAGCAGCTTGGATTTAGGGGGCCTACTGCCGCTTCTGTGTTGCACAAGGGTGCTGTCGTCGTGAATGGTAGTAAGCATCAGCACATTTTTGGTGCTGTGATATTTGATTTGCCAGGAGCTCATTGCTTCTTAGAGCATATGTATCCCCCACTTTAGTTTTTCATTCACTAGTTCCCTGGGCAAGCCTTTTCGGTTATGCCTGGCTGTGCCACTGGCTAGGGGGGCCACAAGAGTGGAGGACTCTAAACAAGGCTATATATGGTATAAAAGTTATCCACTTATAAGTGGTAACCTTGGCCCAGCAGTGGGGTGATGCGTTCCCAAACAATTCTGCCACTTCAATCCAAGTGGACAACCTGAGAGGTCTATACTGGAGTCCTTGCTTTCACAGAGTTTGGAGAACTTGATCCCGTAGCGAGAATGCTTATTCCAGATGTACTGGCAAAGTTTTGGGCGCCCTTTGAAAAGCATCAGGGACTCGTCTGTGCAGATGTATTGGGATGGGGTGTAAACCTCTGTGATAAGCTATTGATAAAGGGCCTCACTTTATGCAGCCTGCGTGACCAATCTTTCACATAAATTATAAAAGCTGTCCTCTCACAAACACATGGATCAGGTTCCATTTGTCTCCAGGTTTACTGTTTTGAGACACCATGTGGTGTATATATCATTAGGAGACACAGGGGCATATTAAGGGATGGTTCCCTGGGGAGACTTGATTTGAGTCACCATGATTTAGCTGTGTTCTCATTGGTAATTAATTTTGCATAGATTATGAAAGCTCTTCCCTCATTGGTCAATTTTTTTGCATAACTGATAAAAGCTGTGCTCTCATTGGTCAATAATTTTGCATGAATTATGAAAGCGCTTCCCTCATTGGTCAATTATTTTGTATAACATATAAAAGCTGTGCTCTCATTGGTCAATAATTTTAAATAAATTATGAAAGCTGTGGGATACCAAAATAGAACCATCAAGAATTGCCAGAACTGTTTGGCTGATCTTAAAATGTTTGTGTATTACATAAATTTTTATAAAATATTTCCAATGGTTATTTTATATTTGTTGTAACATTGCTCCTGTTCTTCTGTTTTTTAAAATTATTGTAAAGGACTTAATTATGCATCATCACATATTTCTCTAAATGTTTGTCCCTAATCATATTGTCACAGCTCCTGAAAAGCATTATTTATTTGCTATGGTACATGTACTTTAGCAACTTCATGACAAACCATGTTTTTGTAAGTGTTTAGAATGAAGTTGCTATAGTACATGTCCCATAGCAAGTCCCAGAAAACATTTTAAGTACATTCACTATGTGCTTTTATACATTTAGCATTACCATGTAAATAATGAAAAAAGGTTACTACCACACTAATGTCATTATCTAATTAGTACATGTATTTACTAATTATACAGTAACCACACTAATGTTATCTAATTAGTACATATAATGACTAATTATATAGTAACCACACTAATGGCATTTTCTAATTAGTACATGTAATTACTAATTATATAGTAACCACAATAATGGCATTATTAAAGTAGTCATTTTCCATTCACTATATACTAATGGCTTAGTATAGTCACAAATGTTGGGATGTGACAAAAAAATGCAACACCTATGCATCTCCTAAAATATTACTGCTACATCTATACATTTAAGCAAAAACATATTTTGTTTTTCCAGACAATCAATATATATGTAAATTTTATAAATTTTAGATCATTTATGTCTGACATTGTGATAAATTGAACATTTCAACCTAAACACCCAAGAATTCAACCAGTTTTTAATAATGTATTTCTAAGCATTTGAATCAAATGTTGAACTACTACTACTTTCAGCCATTTTTAAAGATATTTCTTAAAATGCCGTAGCAATGTTTGTTAAATTTTAATTTTAAGTCTGCTCCTAATGTGTGTTATATAGGATGCATTTCTACATGCTCTTGGCTAAATATAACCTCTATTCTTGTTGTTCACTTAGGACCAGCCAATATACAGCAGCAGAGTTAAGAAATGCATGTGGAGGAGGAAGAGGAACAAGAATGCCACCAAACACTACCAAGTAGTGGTCCTCAATGTCCTAGAAAAATACAAGTAAAGCATCATTATTCATCTGGACAAAAATCATAACATGAATAAAGTGTGACCTGATTGTCAGGTGCATGTTGCATGCATGATAGCAGAACCCTTTTGAGCTTTCTGTAGGGCTAAAAATTTGGTTCTATGTTTTTTTGCAGTTATAAAGATGATAAAATGACATTGATTCTCGAACCAATTCCAACAGAAGTAGCTAAGCCACAGGAAACCCAATAAATGTAGGTAAAGCCTGATCAACAGCAGGAGGAAACAATCAGCTATAATGAGAATGATCCCCTTGAAGAATCCTTTCACTACCTAACCTCAACACTCTCATCAAGGACTGAAGAAAAACAAAAAAAGCACTAAACAAATTAAACATGCCTTGATTCTAATCCATAAGGACTTATAAGGACTACATTAAATCTTACATGATACAGCATTTTCATTTTGCTTGAAAAGGCAACACACTGATCTTATCCTCAATCAAAATATTCTTAAACAACAGAATCAGTTCATTATGGCTCAAAACAGCTACTGAAACAGCAGCAACTTAAGGGACAAAACCACCATTTGTTATTGAGGTTAACTAACACAACTGTGGACTCAAGTGAAGGGCAACCTGTTGTGTTTCCAACCAAAATTCTTCTTCCATGTTAAATACTTGTGGCTCAGCTACTTCTAAAAGGGTTGGGCCTCCAGTTAGGGTGAGCTTCAAAGGGCCAAAAAATATAGTCGTTGATTAGTGATGTATTCGTGGCCGCTACCTGGAAAGGCTGAGCAAGCACATGATTTACCATTTTCAGTCGCAAACCACTTTAACATTTAAGGAATGGGTGTTTCTAAGATTCCTAAACATTTCAGCATTTGCTGTGGCTGGTCCCCCAGCACATTGGGCATCCCACCAAGCTGATGGAATCCCACCTTAAAGTCTTGCCAGGCCTGGTTACAAGATGGGAGGGATAAATAATTGTGTGTTTGTTTAAGTATATAATCAAACACTTGGGGAATCATTCGAGACAATAGTGCCTTAGATTTCTCAAAGTGAACTCTCACATTGCCATGATCCACTAGAGTGAAAATAAACCACTGTACTTGGGGTCATTTAAGTCAAATTTGACCTCAATATTATTATATTATCAGCAATTTTCAGCAGTATATACATGTTTTGGCAGCAATGCCATTTAACTAGCCACATGTTTTCCTTACAATCTAATAACATTTTTTGTCCAAAAAACAGTTACCTCTAAATAATTGCTTTTGTATGGAAAAAATTACAATGTAAGCTCAGGTAAATAGTTTTTTTTTGTGTTTTTCTACTTCTGGAACATGATTTAGAGCTCTAAATACAAATATAACATATATTACCAAACTTCAAAATATTTCTGAGGCAATTGGTTTCTGTAAAAATTTATGAAATTCAGAAAAATCCCCTCAAAATGCCTCTTTACAAGTTCATATTTCCCACATAACATTAGGTACCAAGAAAGAACATGAATGCCAGGGGTCCACTGAACAGTTTGATGCCCATTGTGCATAGTATTACCAAAGCATCTGGCATACAATTTTTTTATTCCTGAAGTCACTTCAGCTACTAAATTATTATCACACTTTTTTTGCAAGGTCAAAACACAAAAAAATACACTGACCAACCAAAACAATGTATTTTTGGAAAGTAAACCAAAATGAATCCAAAATGGGTAACTATGTCTTCCTACTCCAAGTCACAATGCTTTCCCAAAATATTAGGTTTTGATGAAATTCCTGAAGATTGCCTCAAAGCTTGCACTCTCTAGCATCTTATCTCCCTCACAGCATAGGGTACCAAGAATAAACATCCTAAATATGAATTTGAGGGGTCTATGCCCGGATTTGTGGCTAGGCCACATAGGCACGGGCCTAGGGTGGCAAAATATTATGGGTGGCATGCCGCCTAGCTGCTTTCATAAAAGTACCGGGGAGTGCAGCATGCACTTTTGCACTGGAGGGGCTGCAGGGACCCCTGCATAGTTTGATGCCCATTGTGCATAGGATAACCAAAGTATCTGGCGTTTAGAGACTCCTAAATTAAGTTAGCACATACAAGTTGTCCTGTCAAACAAATATTTTTTTGGAAAATACACATTCACGCAAATTCAAAATGGGTAACCATGTCTTTCTACTTCAAACAGCAATACTTTCCCAAAATTGTCACTTTTGATGAAATACATGGAAATTCCCTCAAAGCTTCCACTTTCTAGCATCTTATCTCACACATAGCATTATGTACCAAGAGAAAACACCCTAAATATGAATGGCAGAGGCCTACTGAACAATATGTGTAGATTTAGCTAACTATGTGGCATTCAGGGACCTATATGCACTATGCAAATAGCGCAAATACATTTTCATGGCTGACACTCTAGCTGCTGCAATTTTATCACCCAGTGTGTGTATTATATGCCATAAGACCCCCTAACAGTAGGGAGAAAGTACATATTCTGATGAATCCAAAATGGGTAAATATGCCCTACTGCAAACTACCAAACTGTTAAGTGGTTTTTATGACATTTCTGAAAATTGTCACAAAGCTTGCATTTTACCCCATTACATGCCCCACATTTTGTAATGTATCAGCTTAAAATATCCTAAATATGAATGCAAGGGGTCTACTGAACATTTTGATGCCCAATATACAGAGATGTACCAAACTTTATAGCAAACAGAGGCACCAAAATGACAATAATGCACATGAATTTTACTAGCTGCTGAATTATTAGGTGTGTGTATTATGTGCCATAAGGCCCCCTAACAGTATGGATACCCTAGAAAACCATTTATATAGGTTTTCAGACAGAAACAAGCAAACAAAACCCATGCAGAGCTGAAAATGCTATATAATGGCAAAAAATGCAACAACATTGCTAAAAATGCACCAAAAATGCACCAGAATTGCAATATAATCACCAAAATAATATACAAAAGGAATTGTCCAGTACACTATTCACAATGGCAATAAAACATTTTATCAGGTGAAATAAAACGCCACACTACTAAGTGCAAGTGTGTGTGAGTGCTGTGAGTGTGTGAAACACCAGATCCACCCAAAAATGTATGTCTAAGTGTAAATCTAAGTGTGTATTAGTGTAAAATATGTGTGTGAGTGTGTGTGACACTATCCTGGGCACAAGAAGGCTAAAAATCTAAAGGAGAAAACATAAGAGATCCAGGAACTGGAAGGGTCCTCTTCTGTACAGGTCCTTTGAGTGGGCAGTGCTGGAGGAGTGCAAGAATTGCAGGAAGCAGCAGGACAAGTAGATTTCATGTGTCTGCTGCAGCCTTGGAGTCTCACCTCAGTGGCCACTTGATCACCCAGTCTGCTTGTTACCTGGGGGCAGGGGAATGAGCAAGAATGGAGCAATCTACATTTTGTGGCACGTTTAGCCACAGAACGTAGATTCTACAATCTATGGCACAGGTTAATAATACATGACCAATAATATTGCACAAAACTAATTATAATTGTTGGAATGTGTATGTGGAGTGCTGATTCCAAATTATATTCACACATTGATCAAGTTATTAGCAAAAAAACTGGAATAGCTCAAATTCATAGTTTTTGAATGCAGTGTGAAAAATGCTAAAGTAGATGTCAATCACCTATTTTTCACACTTAGCCCACTGTGTGCAGCACTGGGCATATAGCTGCAGGCCTACATTGGGGCCACTTGCAGTCCCCAGGTCAGAAATGCCCTCTACTGCTCCTAAGCTGCAACTAGAGTTTTCGGAAGGAGTTGTATTTCAGAATTTGTGATGTAGATTTGTTTTAATGGAACATTATCTCTAGTATTTTTTGTGTGTTAGTCTTGACAGAAAAGAAAATGAAACAAGTATTTATATGTATGTAGAGGAGTGGAGTTGCAGAAGGAGGACCAATCTAGTCACTGTCAATTAAAAGACAGTTTGGATGCAAATAGCATATCAGTACCAATTTTATCACAGAAGAACTTTAAGATCAAAACCAATTACCTTCAAAGGCATCTTGTGTTTATATGCCTACCCTTCATAGACATTGCTAGTAAGTCTGACTAAACCATAATTTACACTGACATCTAATTTCAGCAGATCTGCAAGCAATCTAACTGAAGATGGAGATACCGAGGAAAGAGGAACCTAGCTTTATTCTTGCTGACATCAAGATTTATTATTTTTGCTTACTCTGAAAAAGAACTATATAAAAACCCAGAATTCTATTTTTCTAGGTTTGCATATCTCATTATTTAAATTATATTTTTCTTTTAATCAAATGATATCAGTCTTTGAATTTATGATTAAACACTACATATCCACGGGAAAAAAGGATAGATGATCCCCATTTGCAGATACTTTCAATTTTTTTATCTTGCCTGGTTTTCAGAAAATATGAAGAAGAAAAGCAATACAGACACAGAAGCACTTGGAGCTAATCATTTCCTTTGAAGTATTTTGAGAACCTGGTCAGCCTAAATTGTGTGAAAGTCACAGTATCGAACCAAGATTATTTTATGAAATGCTTTTATCACCTTCACACTGACAGGAAAAGTATTATAGTTTATGGCACTATTTAAGATTTTCGTCTGCAAAAACATCATGCTGGCCAGTATATTCTACACTGCTTACAAATTTAATAGGGATGTTTGTTTTGAACATATTACTTTTTACTATGCACTAAGAAGAATCTATTCTTTTTGTTTGCAATTTCATTTCTTGTATATCTCACTGTTAAGTATAACACTGGAGTGTAAACTACATCATGTTTATGGCAATGTACTTAACTGTTTCCTTAAATTTACAAGCTTAGTGTGGATTACGCTGCCAGACTACTTCCCCACATCTGCTGCACTTCACATCATTTATTTTGCTTTTACTTCCACTGGGAGTTGGTGAGAACTTTTGCTTTTTATAAATCTGGTGTTGCAACACATAACTCTGCTCACACAACTTTGCGACTAGGTGAAAGGGCTTGTTTTTGACAGTCTGAAAACTAGCTGACAGTTATAAAAGATATATTCAGAAAGATTTGTAATCGTAGTACAACATATCCAGTCAGCACATTTTCAAATTAACAATATAGTAGATGGTTTAAAGTAAGACGTTCCTATTTACAGATAACAATAAATTGTAATGTGTTGTGGGAAGAGACCCTGACATTTTTGCTCATTATCAAAAAGCTTGGCGACTTTTGCAGAGAAATTGCAAACAAAGTTCTATACAGTATGTATAAATGTAAAGTCAAGCTTTTATAGCTACAGTTAAAAGCAAGTTAACCACTGATCAAACGGAGTGTATTTAGGAAAGAAAAATAATAATGTTTTTAGAATCTGATTGTGGCATTCAACAACAAAACCTAAAAAATGGGATTTGATACAAGTCAACATAATTCAGACTACACAGAAAACATTGGTTAGACCTCAGATTGATTATGAAGTAAATTCTGAGCATCATACTACAATATTAGTATTTGCAGTATTTTGTAGGACCATACTACAAAATAAATTCATCAAAATTCAGATAAGGACATCCTCTCAATCCTGTCAAAAAATCTTTGAGAGAAGTTGATCATGTACAAGAGTTGGCAGCTTATTGGCCCATTGATGGGTCAAAATTATAGCCTTGTCTGACTGAAATCTGGTAGGGGAATGGCCAGTTAAATACCTAGATAACTGGGCAAATTGATGTTCTAGTATCCTAGACTGAAAAGTTCTAATCGTTTTCTAATTAAATACATTTCTTGTATCTGAAACCTTACACAAAACAGATTGTCAATTGTGTAACTATAGAGACAGCCAACCTTGTTCCCTGGTGGGGGGTCTACAGACCACAGGGTCCACTTCCTCTATAATTCTAAAGAATTCCTCCCCCCAGTAGCTCTCCTTCCTGTGAGCTGGATGGAGGATGCAGGAATGCAGGAGAGTGGGCCGGCAGGGGGGTGGATGGGCGATTAGCAATTGTTGCACAGCTGGCCCCTCCAAATATTTTTTTTTATATTGTGAAGAAATTGGGACTCAAAGAAACAACTAAGTAACATGTCCCCGTTTTTCTGAAATATATTATAGTAAATGTATAGTTATATTTTGGTAGCCAAGGATGAGTGGATTAGCAGGTTCATGCAGCCATTGCAACTTCAACTCTAAGGGGCAGATTTACTATTGGTCAAATTCGAGGGTGAATTAACCCTCAAATTTGACCAATCGAATTGTGGTCGAATTTTAACCCTTAAATTAGAATTTCAAATTTGAAGGGCTTTAGCGCAATTCGATCAATCAAACAAAAAAAATTTCAATCGAACGATTAAATTGTTGGAACGATTAGATTCGATCAAATTTTTTTTATTCGATCTATATTAAACCCATAGGGGTAGATTCATCAAAGAGTGAAGTTAAGAGAGAGTTTCCACCACTAGATGGAATTTCCACAGCTCTCAATTCATTTCTATGGGATTTTTAAAGGCGTATTCATCAAAGGGTGAACTTTCACTTCACCCATTCATGAATACGCCTGCAAAATCCCATAGAAATGAATTGAGAGCTGTGAAATTTCCCTCTAGTGGCGGAACTTCACTCTTTGATGAATCTACCCCATAGGGTTTAATAGCAATTCGGTGGGATTAATCTGGCGAACTAGGCAGTTGAATCAAAATTTAAAGGGCAAGTAATTTGACTGTCGAATATTTGAATAGAATTATACTCAAATTATTCGAATCATTTGATTCGATAGAATTTTCAAAATTTGATGGTCGAAGTGGCCACAAAAAAATATTCGAAAATTCTTGAACATAATAAATCTGCTGCTACCACTTTAAGCTGTATAGAAAATATAACTCTTGTTAACATGACACCTACAGGCCATTTGTATAAACACCACATATTCCGCTATAATAGGAAAATTATTTGGACAAATATAATGAACAACAACAATGAAATAGTATGCACCTTAAAGTAATATTATACATTCTTCACATTGCATTGTCCTTGGTCCATGCAGGTAGTTTTCTGATTCTCTCAGTATGCCTTATTGGTTCACTTTTTTTAAGCCTGTTGCAGTTGGCATCAGGAGTAGGAAATGTCCTTCATGAAATGGAACTTCTCCAAAGTCATATCTAGCAGGAGCAAGACGACTTGCATTCAATATGCATCCATCAGATAGTATGTGTATGGTCCTTGCTGGCATCTCACTTAAAGTGGTGTAGTAAATTTAGATTGTCCT
>CM044439.1:85494737-85509366 GCA_024363595.1 Xenopus borealis
ACAGCAACTACTTTCAATTCTAATTAATTGAATTAACTCAAACTCAAAAGAAAGTTAATATCTGTCTTCTTGGTCAAAACTTGCTATTGTGTGCCATATATACAGCTTGATTCACATTTAGCAGTGGGTAAAGCAACTAGCAACAGTCTCATGTAGTTGGATCACCATACTTTATAATCTTTATCATTTTTAATAGTGATGGGCGAATTTATTCGCAGATGGCGAATTGCGGGAATTCGCCGCAGGTGAAACGCCAGTGAAATTTCGCCTGGCGGCCATTGCTGGCATTGAAAAAATGGACACACATGTCCAAAACGAGACGCAGCCTATCACTAATTTTTAATTTTCATGTTGTCAGTACAAATATGGGATCAGTTAACCGGAGACAAGTAAATAAAACAGTGCATTCTAATTGGAAGCAAAACCAGCCTATTGTTATGGCGATCCAAATTACAGAAAGACCCTTTATCCATAAAAGTACAGGTCCCAAGCATACACGTTTTATACCTGTACAATAAATAGATGCAAAAAAATCATTTATTTTCTGCAGTGCTCACAGTCAGAGGCAGAAAGCAAATGTGTAAGAATACCTGGTGGTCTAGTGGTGTAGGTACACCCACTACTTCCCTACGCTTTGCGCGCAAATGACAGGTGCTTGTGCCATTTCCGGGTTTTGGTGCAATTATTGAGTCTGATATCATTGTGCTTGGCACAAATTTTAAATATTTAAAGGGGCTTCACCCAATTTTCCTTGCCCAACGTAAGGTCTATTTCTATAATTCCTGGATGTGTTTTCTGTCTGTTCCTGTAGTTGACCCTGCATATCCCTAACCATGTTTAGTTCTCTGCCTGTTCTGACCTTTGCTACTGATGGCTCTCGGATCCTGCCTTGTACTGCGATATTGGTGTGTTTGACTCGGCTTGTGACCTTGTCTACTCTATCATCTTTTGTAACTGTACTTTTTCTCCTGATTGGTATCGACCAGGCCTGTCCCTCAAACATGCTTCATTTTCTCCGTTTCAGTACTACATTTGGTTCAGTTCAGGCCCGAACTGGCAATCTGTGAGCTCTGGAAAATGCCAGAGGGGCTGCTATAAGGTCCCATAGAAAGTCAGTATTTAGTGGGCTGGTGTAGGCTGATTGGGCCTCTGTGCACCTGAAATGGCAGGGCCTATTTTAATTCTCAGTCCGGACCTGGTTCCGTTGCCTGTTCAGAACTTTCTCTCCCTGGTCCCCTCGAGATAGGACCTGGAGCCACCCAAGTAGCAAAGGGCTCCTCCTGAAGTGAAAGGTGGTTGTTATAGGCAGAAGAATGAGCCATGATTGGGACCTTGGTGTTCTGGGTTTGGGACTCTGTTTGTAACAAAATGCATGAAAACTATAGTAACTGCATCCCATTATAATAAATGGGTAAATCTCAAAACCGGGTCTTCTGCCATCTTGATCTAAAGTTTCTATAGTGTACCATATGCAGTATGATTAGAATGGGAAGTGACTGACAACTTCCCAAAAAAGTCAATGAAAGATTCCACTTTGCCCAATCAACATTATACAGTTAGCCAGAGATTGCTGGTGATTGTCTAACTGATTATATGAACTTGTTGCCTGTTCCTGCTCACTGCTTTTACGTTCAGCCTAACTATAAATGTATGTCTTAGATTGCTGGGTGCTCTGACCCCCAATTCTGTTATATTGATTTGTATTTCCTTCTGCTGTTACCCATCTGTTCCTCTTTATATTTTTTCTCTCATTTAACCAGTGAACAGGTACCTTATACCTGGTTCATCAAAGCACCGTACCTGCCAGTCACACACCTGTGGCTGTACCTGACAATGTCAAATTATTTGTCAGGTACTGCCAGTATCTGTATAGATAAAATATTTAATTTTGAACAGCTAGTTATGGGCACAACCATGGAGAACAGCAAGTTCACACAGACATACAGTAGATCAGTATGGTTTTAGTAAGTTCTGTCAATGCTCTTTGCCTTCCTCTTTTATTATGCTTCATTTTGGCTCCAGTCTCTACACCCCAATGTACAGAAAGTAAATTCTAATGTACAGTATAATTGAGCAGATTCAGACTGGGCTCGTGGGACATCAGGAAGAAAAACAGTGGGCCCAGACCCCTGCGTGCCCTTCCATCCCAGAACGTCTCTTTCCCTAAAACCATTGCCACTGCCCCGAACCTCCCTCCTTGGCCTCAGTTATACTTGTGAGAAGAAAAAAGATACAAGTGGGCTGGGGGGGGGGCCCTCAGGCAGCAGTCCTGGTATGTCCCAGGCCCCCCTAGACTGACTAATAATTTTAATGTTACTTTGTGCAGGTAGAATGGATTGCAATCTACTTTGTGTTTAATCTAGCATACAAATAACTTGTAATAAATAAATTGTGTGCTTGCTGTAAGATTTAGTTGAATTTTAGTAGAAGTTTTGCTGCCAATTATTTTTTGTTATGACCTAGTTATTTTAGAACTGACCCCACTACTGAAGTGATTATTTCTTCAAATACAGCAAGCCTTTTGGTTTTACATTAATTGTATCTTTCTATAAATGTTATAAAATAAATTGTATAGGTCATTCTACTCAAGGAGATTTACGTTATCTGCATATTTGTGTTTATTTTGAAAATCAACATCAGACATTGTTGTTCTGGTGTATTTAAAGAAGCTGTTCAATGAAATAGTGATCTGAGGAGACCAAAATATCATGAATTGTGGCAAGATACGTACTCTCAAGTTTAACCCTTTAACATATTTTCATTAAAGTATCTCTCAAACATGAATGTACCATTTTTTTTTGCGCAGTGAGAAAAAACCTAGGCTCAAATAAAAGCATATGCAAGGTAAACTAGAGGGTTATTTTAAATAATTTAGTCCAATTTCTCTCTGCCAGCCCATGGTGAGTGCTCTGTTCACTAGCTAAAGTACATTTTACATCTGCCCCATGCAGCGCCAACTCTGTATCTCATTCTCGCCCTTCAGTGAGAAATTTCCCTACAGCTACTACTGCCAGAATGACTTATATCCTCTGTTTCTGCCTTTTATAACATTGCTTATTAATTAACATTGCTTACAGTTAAAATTAATAGAAATAGTTATACTATGAATAATGTTAAGAAAACTGACAAAACAGACACAATCAACTACAACATTCCATAACTTGTATAGCAGAATAACAATTGGTAGAACTTGTGGGAACACTCCTCTGTATAGTAATAAAGACATAAAACCTAGGTTACCCTGATCACTAACCTTATAAACATGTATTCTTTACTAAATCCATATCTGTTCAGTATAATGGCACACGTTGAGCTTAACCAAAAATGATATTGAATTGTGGTCTAATTTCTGTTAAGATGTACTCCTGCACAGCCTTTGGAAAAGATGTTTTTTGAAACATTAGCTGACAGAATACTGCAGAGTACCCGAGGGGATCTTTCAGACAATTCAATCTACAAGACAAACCCATTTTTTAGATCACGCCACACATCTGTGCAGCAATTGTAAATGCTCAAGGCTATTGTTCTGATAGATTTCTTAAAGAAAATTCTTTTGATAATAACATCAGTTAAGAGCTATATGAAGCAAACAATATATTAGATTTATATAAATGTTAGCTATACAGACATTCCAAGGAACATGAATATCTTAAATGTTAGAGGAAATTCTTACAGTATACTAGTTGCTTATTAGTTGTAAACCCAAGTACAGTCTAAATGGTATTTTTAGGTTTTTAGGTCAGATTCAGATTAGTGTACAGCAATGGTAACAATCGTAAAACAATGAAACAGATGGAAATCATAATATATTTCTATTTCAAATGTTTGATAAATATAGAATCATAATATATTTCAATTTCAAATGCTGAATAAATGCTCTCTGGTACGATATTTCTTTTTCACTGTTTCTTAACACTTGGAAGGCTTTTTTTGCTGTCACAGTAAGCTGTTATGTATAAGTTCTGTTAGCCCAATTAAATGACTTCTGTTGCATATGTGCTCAGTGTGATGCCCTTTAAAACAAATTGGCAATCCGTATTTTTCTCCCATGGCAGTTTTAGCTTTAAATTTTTTTATATCAAAAAAGACAAAACCTCAAAGTACTGCTGACATGGCAACCCCTGCTGCTCATCTAGAATTAAACTACTTTTACAGTTAAAGTAGTGTTTTTCGCAATGCAAAAATCAATATCATGAATTAAAATGATGGTTTCAGCAGGCTCTAAGGCAGTGGTTGTCACAGCTTTTCAGTTCAAGCCAGTGCAGGTCCAATCTTAGGTCAGGGCTTACTCGGCTTAGCTCATAAAAGGGTAATACATGTAGTAAGAAACAATAGTAGCTATAGTTACCAGAGTATGTAAAACAGAAAATCAATCATCTTTTCAAATTTTTATTGCAGAAAACGAGGGCAACTTATAATGCACAAAATAACACAGAGAAGTGGTTTACTCTGAAATAGACAATTGTTTGTAGGTAATTAATCAAAGAGAATCAAAATAAAGATTATTATGCAAAAAAACTATGAATAAAATAAAAAAACTGTGAAAGGCATTGCACAAATATAGGTAGCAAAAATTGAATATTGTAGCTGGTAGTTGGTTCAAGCTGGTTCAGTGATGAGTAGCTTAATAGGAGATGGTAGGGATGTTCATGGGGAGGAAAGCATTAAAAGAATATAGACTTTCTGACCATAATACTACACGCCTGGAGAATGTATGCAGTCAATGGTTCACTCCATATAGAAAACAGTAAAGGAGACAGGGGACAACCCTGTCTTGTTTCTTTGCATATTGAGAATGACTCTGAAAGTGCTCTAGCAAGCATAATTTGCACTCATGGTGAGGAGTACAGTGATAAAAGGGCCCTTGAGCTTTTTTGTATCTATATATATATATTTTATGATTGTACCTCTTTAAGAGACATTAAGGGGATTCTTTGTTAAACTCTGAATGCCAAAAACCTGAAAAAAAATTTTTTTTAATCCAAAATCCGAGAAAAAAAATACAATTTATTACACCACAGATCCAATTCCTAAAAGCCAGCATCTCAGAACTGCCGAGTTTTTGGGTGAAAACCCCCAAAAATTGAATGATTAATTTCTTCATGATTTTTCTGGCTTTTTTATACGCAGAATTTTTCAGGAAAATGTATTGATAAATAATGGGAAAAAACCTGTGCGGATTTGATTGGAGTATTTTTCAGAAAATAATGAGATAAATTTGGACTTTGATAAATGGGCCTCCCCAAGATTGTGTCCCTTTAATGGGCACCAATCACAGCCAAAATCTAACACATATTAACAATCTGACCAGTACAACCTAAACATGTTTAATCAAACTACATATATAGTTTTTTGATAAAACAAAATTTTTTGAAAAAAAATCCCATACTTTGTCAAATGGGTTATTTCACAGAGAGAGTCCATACTGTGACTATAATATGCAAATGAGTTCAGGAGCATGTTCAGATTGTAGCAGTGCCCTGAGTATTCTACCCAGAATGCCTAGCTTTAGAAAACTCCTCCACTAGAAGTATCACAAGATTTCCCTATCTTATCTCTGCTGGTGATGTCATTATTCAAATGAAGGGCAATCACACTAAGTTCCACAAGGTGGTAGCAATACTGAACAGCTGCTAACACAGAAGTTTGGCAGATTTGAAAATAGTTTAGAAGGTTTATTAGGCAACCGAGAAATTTCAACTGAGCATGTGTGAGATTTCAGAGCTGCAGTTAACTGTGAAACTATAGGTAGGAGGTGTCAGTGAAATCCAAGATGACTGCTTCGACTAGAACTGCAGCGGAGATAGGGGAGATTTTGCAGAAGGTATAGTGAGCTGATTTACATTATACAAACAATCCTAACTGTTTTAAAACTCGGATTTCTTGAACTTTCACTTGGGGGCAGATTTATCAAATTCACATGAAGGATTCAAAGTTCAATCGAATGTTCAAAAAGATTTAGATTTTCGAATGTTTTTGAAGAACACTTCGACCAGTAATTCGAAGAATTTGAATAAAAATCTATTCGAACATTTGAATATTCGACAGTCGAATAACTTCCCTTTTTAATTTTTATTCGACTGCCTAGTTCACCAGTTTCAACCTACCGAATTGGCTTTAATTATTTTAGATCGAATTAAAAAAATTGATTGAATGGATAAAATCGTTTGAATCGTTCAAATTTCTGCTATTCGATCGTTCGACCAATCGAATAGCGGTAAAATCCTTCGAATTCGATATCCGAATTTGAAGGATTTTTATTCCCTCATTATTCCCATGGTCAAATTCAAGGTTTTTTTTTTAACCCTCAAATTTGACACTTAATAAATATGCCCCATAGTGTATTTACTTAGTAAATTATTTTAGTTAGAATTGGTGCCCTTTAAGAGACATTCCCCTTTTTTGCTTTGAATTTAAATGTTTTCTATCTTGTTTCCTATTGAGATATAAATGCCTACTTATTGAGAGGCAAAGCTAGTCCATGATTAAGTGCCCTGTGGGGTATGAAATGTGTAGGGCCAATGGAGATTTTGTTCCTTTTTTTTGAATCTACAATAAATATTATATTGTTTACTCTAATTTTGGCAGCTCTTATGGAATTATTCTGAATGCCTTTTTTGTATGCTGCTTCAAAATTCCATTTTCTTTTCAATACCACAACTGAATTTTTCTTATGTAAGCAACCCTATAATGACACTGTTTCTCTAAGAGCGTGCTTTATGTTAATGCTGTGATTTGAAAATGCATTATTTCAGCTGTTACATGTCCTTCATTTAGAACAGCCCACCATGGAGAAATAAGTCACATTTTAGGAGTGAAAATAGATTATAATTCAGTGTTGCTTGCATTAGTAAACAAAAATATTTTTTATCATTAAATATTAGTATGCTGATAAATATCCTACAAGTCTAACAATGGGAATGCCTATATCAAATGACCTTGACATAATAAGTTATTATATTTTATATTATATTATATTTATAGTTCATGAAGTTTAGGAGTGACTGATTTAGAAATCTCATGCTTGCCATAACTAAGAGTTTTGCTTGTGTCTGCATTTTACTCATAATCCCTGTGGTAATTACTAAATAATGTATAAAAGTCTGACATCAAAAATCTACAAAGAAATAAGTTCACAACAGTTAAATGATAAAACAGGAAATTCTCAAATGGCCAATAAGTTTAACCAACAAAGATGAACAGATAAGCAAACAAACTGCTGGTGTGTAGAAAAGGAAAGTGGTAGTAAAACCATCGGTTCACTTTATGTTACAGCTGAATAAGCATGCAGGAGCACACTGCATGATCCACAAAAGCCCATTTAGCTGCTGGCCTTAAATGAAAACTAATGCTTAAACATAGCCCTTTATCAGCTGAATGTATAACGTTCAGAAATGTTTATTTAGAAGTTTTGTTTCATAGAACCTAAGATATATTTATTGCTTGTTTTTTCCCTAAGGTTTATTATACATAAAATTTTTCATTTTCCTGTTCTTGACAAATATGAGTAGAAGATAAACTAATCATCAGTAAAAATAAAGTTCCACTGTATGCTTTATTTGGTCTGACACTGTACCTTTTTTTAAAAAAATTGAAATTCGACCATGGGAATAGTTAGGGAATTAAAATCCTTCGAATTTGAACGATCAAATCGTTTGAAGCGATCAATTCGAACGATCATAACCATTCGATCGATTGTTATAATTCAATCAAAATTCGGTAGATTGAAACTGGCGAACTAGTCAGTCGAATAAAAATTTAAAGGGGAAGTAATTCGATAGTCGAGTATTCGAATATTCTAATAGATTTTTATTCAATTCGATTGAATTTTACTGAATTCACTGGTCGGATTTACCTGATTTGCATATTCGAAATTCAAATCTTTTTGAAAATTCGATCAAATTTCAAATCATTCATGTGAATAGAGTTCTGTTAGGGCAAGAAAATAAAATAATTTTGAGTGCAACATAAAATGGATTGTTAGCTAAAAAGAAGATGTTGAGATGGTGACCTTATAAGGTCTGCTTTGTTTCCTTTGGGACCTAGGGTTTGCTGGATAAGAAATCTTT
Organism: Xenopus borealis; assembly: GCA_024363595.1. Classification (NCBI taxonomy): domain Eukaryota; kingdom Metazoa; phylum Chordata; class Amphibia; order Anura; family Pipidae; genus Xenopus; species Xenopus borealis. The sequence continues at coordinate 85,502,807 of CM044439.1, forward strand.
CCATGATTTGGATCTCCATAACTTAAGTGTGCTAAAAACCTTATAACATTAACCCAGTAGGATTGTTTTGCCTCCAATAAGGATTAATTATATCTTAATTCAAGTACATGTATGTACCATGTAAATATTAAATAAGCCCAATAGGTTTATTTTGCTTCCAATAAGTATTAAATCTTAGTTTGTATCAAGTACAAGGTACAGTTTTATTATTAAAGAGAAAAAGAAAATAATTAAAAAATCATTTGGATTATTTGGATAAAATTGAGTCTATAGGAGATAGCCTTTCCATAATTCAGAGCTTTCTGGACAACAGATTTTCAGATAATGAATACCATACCTGTAGAATGTACTGTTTTAATTTTACAAAGAAAAAAAAAACATTTGTCACAAAATCAATTACTGATGCAATCTATGACAGCCTTCCTGTAATTCAGAGCATTCTTCATATTTTCCAGGTAACAGGTCCCATACCTGTAATAACTATACCCCTGTTTGTGTTTACACCTTGTAAACAACTGCATATTTTTGCACTGTTATATAAATAAATACAATACTATAGGATTAGACAAAAGGGCCACTTGCCAATGGGAGCATGGAAATTAAAATTAAAGACATATGTCTTATGATCCAAGAATTCCATGTTCTTTAGAGATACTTGTTTTATTAGGTGCTTCAAACACCGTAGGGGCTGCAGAATTTTCCATGGCAAGATCATTATCCTATAGGTGTCAGAAACATATTATGAAACTGGAATTAATTTCATGACACAATGGCTTTAAAAGAGAGAAACAAACATACATTCAAAAATATGGTATAGTATTCTTCTGTTAAAACAAGTATAAACAAAAAACTTGTCTGGAAAGGTGAGCAAACAAGATTCCGATAAAGGTCGATTGCCTGGATAAGGCCAACATAAATTTAACTCTGTAAACTATGGAAAAAATGCCACAGGACCTAATTCCAATTTCAATTTGATCTTGAGATCACAAAAGAAACAAAATTAATGTTCTTATCTTCATTCACAATATTTTGTGGCAAAGGTGACCTCTACGTTAAACATTAAGATATACAGAAAAAACATTAACAAGAAAGCCACAACTAATTCATTGTGTGATGAAGCTATTTAAAACATAAATATGATGTAAGAGCTTTTACATTTTGCATTTAATTTGCTCATAATTACATAAATAACTAATAGACACAGTTTTTCTGAACTTCTATACTGTAAATAAAACATATGAGAGCTTCTGCCATTTTGTAAATACTTTATTATATTTTAGTTTGCAATAATGCTGAGCTAGTGTGGATAATATTACTGAAGCTTTATTTAATCAATATTAATTTCTGAACCGTCCTATTTCTAGCTATTTTACTTAGGGCAAGGGCAGATTAAGGGGTTTATTTATCAAAGGTTGAATTTTAGAGTTTTTTTATATCTCAAATGAACTCACAACACAAACGGTTTCTTATTTAAATAAACACTTTAATGGAAAAAACTTTGAGTTGCGAAACCCAAAAAATTCTAATTACTCGAGGAAATCACTCAAATTGATCATGTTTTCTGCCAGAAGTCTCTGAAAAAAATGTGAAGATCACGAAGGCTATAAACCTTCAAATGATTCAAGGGACCTCTACCATTGACTTCTACATGACCTTGACAGGTTTTAGATTCAAACTATTACCAGGGTCGGGATAAAGTATAATAAATAGTGAAAAATTCCAGTTTGTTTAAGTCAAGTTTTTTTTTACCATAAAACTCGAAAACTTGAATTATAATGGAAAAAAAACTACTCTATCCTTAATAAATCTGCCCCAAAGCATATTGAATGCTTCTCTTAGCCTGAGGATTTTAATGAGGCAGAGAGAAGCAGAAATCCACTGAAATCAACATCTTCCTGTTTCTTCTTGTTCTTCTTCCCTCTAAAATTATATATGGGACAACTTGTTCTCTCATTTTAACCTTTAATTTCTTTGCTTGCCCCTTGGTTGTTGAAATACTTGACCCCTCACATTTTTTACAATACAGTGCCAGAGCCCCCTTACAAGTTAAATAAAACTGGGCCCCAAAAATGATTACTCTGTTTAAAATCGACATGAAAATATAATGTGAAAATGGTTTGGAAATTTGTTTCTGATATTTTTTGTCATTTCATTGGACCCTTGTCACAAATAGGGAAGAAATACATTTTCTTAAGACTAGGGGGTATTTTTTTATCAAAGAGTGAAGTTAGAGATCAGTCACTAGAGTGAAAGTCCACCACTCTCCATTAATTTATGTGGGATTTTAAAAGATGTATATATCTTTCCTTTTCACCCATTGATGACTACTACTGTATTTTAAAAATCCCAAATAAATTAAAGAAGAGTTGTGGAATTTCACTCTAGAGGGCTGTAGCAATTTATAACTTCACTCTTTGATAAATGTACCCCTAGAAGTAGCTACATAAACTGTTCTGTCCTCACTACATGTTACCCTGGGGTAGTGTGTAGCTCGACATACAGCTAAACTCCTTCCTTCATTAATCTACTGACACAGATTATTGAGCTTCAGTTTTATTAACAAAAGGTAAGGTGTAAAACTAGGGAAAAACAGAAATGACAGTGCTTGGTAACTGTACAATAAATCATAATATATAAAATACATATATAATATACATTAAACATTGTGGAGCATATAAACTTTATAAGTTTATATAAGCCTTTATACCACGAGGCTGGATGGGGTAGGATTGCTGCAGATAGTGATGTGTTAGCTGTGTACACTATGAAGATGACAGCTATACTAATCACTTCCTGGTATTACACAGGATCACATGGTAGGGGTATGGTGGCCCAAGAAAGACATTTCTATTAGTGATGGGCGAATTTATTCGCCAGGGGCGAATTCGCGGGCAAAAACGAGTCGCTCGTTGTTTTTGACGCGATGCGCCGAAAACGACGCGACGCGCGACTCGTTTCACGAATTTTTCGCCAATTTCCAGAGAAATTCGCAAATTTTTGGGCGAAGCGAAACGCGGCCGTTTCGCCCATCACTAATTTCTATAGAAAAGGCATACCCTTACAAATGAATGACAAGCTAATGCGATACAAAACTATAAACAATGCTGCTCACCTACTTTACTGATGGAAAACATCATATCTCAATCGTAATGTGGTGGTTTACAAATATTTCCCTGTAAATAGCTTGTTGTTTTCTCCATACGGTTTGTTCATAAACATCTTAAAAGCTAATCATATAATCTATATGTAAATATAGTATATTTGATGTTAGATATGTATGAAAGTTGTGCATCATAAGAGTAATGCTTGGGACCTGGTGTTTTCCAGGTAAGGGATCTTTCTATAATTTTGATCTTCACACCTTAAGTCAACTAGAATATCCTGTAAACATTAAATAAACCCAATAAACTGTTTTTACTTTCAGTAAGAATTAAGAATATCTTTGCTTGGATAGTGTACAAGGTATTGTTTTATTATTACAGAGAAAAAAGGAAATACATTTTATAAATTTGTATTGTTTGATAGACAATAGCAAGATAGCATAGTGCTAGTAAGATGGGTGTGTACTGGTAAATCCTCTTGCATACATGTATGTAATCACTTTTGCTTCACAATCTGTAGAACACTAGAGGTTATATATATTGTCCTACTAAGATTTAACAACAGGAAAAAGGCTTGATCGCTCCTAAATTTTAAAAAATGTGTATTTGAGCTTGTATGCTAGCAGCTCTGGATGCACAGACAAAATGGAGATATTTGGATGTTTCCATCCATAATGTTTTGACTTAAGTGCAAAATATAAACACTTGTCACTTGATTTTTTTTTACCTACTTCTATCAGACTCACAATGGCTATTTTTTTAATGTAATTTCATACAAAATACATAGTACATGTATTTTAGGAAAAAGAGACCTGAAGTTCTTATAAAACCAAGAAATAATAAATATGAAATAAAAAGGAATGTGAATTTGGATATATATATATATATATATATTTATATATTTAAGAGTTGCAAAAGCAAAAAAATATACTCCAATATACTTGTAAGAGGAAATGTCATTTAATTGGAACCCATGGATTTGTAAAAGTACTGTAAGTATAAGTCTATTTGATTTGATTTTCCGAAACTTGTTTTTTAAATATTTTTACTTGCTGTGACTAACAAAACCTAACATTTCAACTCCTCAGTTATGTCATGCTGCTCTGTTCTTTCATTTAAGATGAAAGAATTACATTTCAGTCATTTTCCTCTAGGATGTAAAGGTACCAGACTGCTTGTCAATGTTATTCACGTGAATAGCTTGCCTATGAGGAAAGCAGATTTATGAAAGGCCCGCACCACAGGATACAAACCATGGTCTTTGTCACTAAAGCAGACAAAAATGTCCAAAAATGCACGTGTCACATGTTATTGCAGTATGAATTAGACAGAAACATTTTTAATGGGTTACTGTGTTTTATATGAACTATTAAACACGGGAGCAATCCCTGAAGCATCACACGTGTGCTGGATTTTTTTGTTGGCTTTTATATGAACTACAAATTATGTAATTGAACTTTGGCTCAGGAATGTTCCTATTTAGGATTTATGGATAAGACAATAATTTAAGTTAGGGGAAAGGAGGGAGAACATCTATGTGCCTTCCCCTGTCCTCTATTCTGCTGCATGTAGACAACACTCTATTCAAAATGGAAGTCACACATCTCTGTGCTTTAAAATTGAACACAGTGACCTGCAGCAATTCTATAATGGCAGAAGACAAAACAGAAAGTACAGACAAGTAGCTAGTCCCATAAATAGAGAGATTTCTTCCTTAAGCAGAGGTCTATCCTACAAGGGCAGGTGGAGGCATAAAGTTTACCGACTACTGCTCCATACCCATCCCCTAATTTGGACATCATTCAAACTCACCTGTGCCTCCTGACACTGCATTCTACTCAATCCAGCAGTTAAAATAGAGTGCTTGTTATATGAAGACTAAAGGGCTTAAAGGAACAGTAACACTAAAATTGTTTATGTAAAAAACTACTGTACCCTGCTTCAATAACAACTCAAGTCCTGCTTGAAGTTTATTACACTCAGGAGCAGATTTACTAAATTCGTGTGAATGATTCGAAGTTCTATCAAATTTTAAAAAAAATTTGAAATTGAATTTTCGAATAGCTTTTTTGGCCACTTCGACCATCGAATTTTAGAAATTCGATCGAATCAAATGATTCGAATAGATCGAATAGAAATCTATTCGATTATTCAACCATTCGATGGTCGAAGTACTTGACCTTTACATTTTTTGCCTACTTCGCCAGATTAAACCTACCAATAGCAATTTGGTAGGTTTAATCTGCCGAATTGTTTATTCCAATTAGTGCAATAGGCATAAAAGGCATCTAAGGCAGGGTTCTTCAGTTCCCAAATATCGGCTGGGCAGGTACATGTAGAGAGAGAGTTTCCCAGAAAGAAGTATTAGGTCCATGTTCTGACTCCAATTACTGTGTTAGTGACCCATGAGACCACAGAGGGCAATACGTGCCAGATAGCTGAACTCACCAGACACATGGGGGGAAATTCACTAAAGCGCAAAGCGTCTAAAGCTACCGTTAATTCGCCAGCGTGACATCAATTCGTAACTTCAAAAATTCACTAACACTGACTCTGACAAATTTTCGCTAGCGAAGTAGATAGACTAACGCAACTTCGCACCCTTACGCCAGGCAAAGTTGCGCACTGACGAAGTGGATGTGCAAATGCTGGAGGTCAAAATTGATATTTTGCTTCCTATAATTTTGAGCAGCTCACTCATGGAAGCTAGGAACACAACAGCATGATGGGAGGAAATTACATCACATATAAAGAAATGGAACAGGAGGGTTTTGAAAGCAAGGAAATAAACTGCTTGCAGTATAGCAAGCTGGGTGGCATCTTAACAATGAGTATGCTTTTAAACATAAGTAAATAAACATACATATTTTCATATGGGGCAGCAAGGTCCTTCAGAAAGACAGGGAGAGTAGCATGGGTAGCCCAGTTAACTCCTGTAACTTCCAATAGCAACCTGTCTGTTATCACACTTAGGCTTGGCTTTCCTCCATAACTCATGTCCCTTCCAATGGACCCCTTCCATTAATTTGGCTTAAGACCTGACCCTTGTTACAACCTACATTTCATACTGTACCAAGCACCATACATTTTACATTTACCATTTGACCTTTGGTCACATTATTTACATCTAGCAAACTAAACAGCTGTGGTTACCAAAGGATTTGAAGGGGTATAAGCTAAGATAGCAGCAAGTAAAAATTATTGCATTCAAATGTTTTTTGGAAGGTTTACTTCACCTATAAATACATAAAAAAACACAAAATGTTTCCATTTCAAATGACATTGAAATCTGGAAATAGCACTAGCAGTCATTAAATAGATGGAGGGTATAAAGGAGAAAACTATCCTGCAATCTGAAAACTGTGGTGTAAACCCATTAACAGCAAATTGGCTAGATAAAGAGATCATTGTAAGCTGTCAACCCCAAGTCCTCTTTGAATTTAAAATAATTTTCTAGAA
>CM044439.1:85524924-85535211 GCA_024363595.1 Xenopus borealis
GACAGAATAGGAGTGCGTCAAATTTTTGCAGGCGTAAAAATTGTTGCATGCATCAAAATTCATGTTTCATGAATGTTTCTGCATTTTCTGCAAAACAGGACACATTCGCCCATCACTAGCAAGGACCTGATTTCTCCCTTGAACTGCTTGTTAGGTCTTCTGTGGTAGCCATCATTATCATATTTACTAAGAAAAATACAGAATAATAATAGGTTAACCCAACTATTTTTAACATCTATTGTGTTTCCACCTACTTTCACAATTATTATTTCAAACAACACAAACTAACATTTTTACATTTAACTGCATTTGTTTCATACATTTTATTAAATAATTTCAAAATGGAAAAATTACAGAGACAAGTTAATACCAGTGATTGTTCTTTATAGTAAAATGCAAAAAGAATCAGCTTTTTCCATGTTTCCTTTTGGAACGTAATGATACACCTCATGCTGACAAATTAAGCAGCAAACAAACCCATTAAATTCCAAATAATAGGTTTCCAAACTGCAAATGTCATGTACTACTTAATGAAGCTCTTATGTTTACAAATGTGTGTCAACCTATTCTTTTGATAGCACAAATGTAACAGGATAATTCAGCAGAGAATGTTCTCAAATGTTCATGTTAATGTTGCATGGTAGAAAAATGTACCTAAAAAAATCTAGATCTAGGCTTTTTCTAAATCACAGCTTAACATTCTACATTTAAAATGATTGCTTTACGTTTCAAGCATAAATTACTGTATTTATTGTATTAATTTTACATTAATGTTGTGTTGAAGTTGAGAAATGTAGTAAAGGCATAATGAAAGATGCCATATTTTAAGAAAACGAATCTCCAGAAACAGACAATACCGAAAGATTTAAAACCATTTTCAAGGTAAATATATGGTTACAATGTCTATTTAACCTTCTGGAATGCTTGGTCTGTATTATTTAACTCAGTAGCATTATTCCACACTCATCCACCTAATTCACATTGTCTATTCTGTAACATTAAACCTTGATTCTATGTTTTTTTATCTTGAAAAACTGTTTAAACTGAAATATTTGGTGGTCTTGTGTCATTCAGGTTTTTAGTCTCAAAGATAATAGTTTCTACCAGGTTTAAGGTAAATAATGTGACACACACACACAAATAATGCACCCAAAATGTTCAAAAAGTTGATGCAGATGCACAATATGGCAATATAAAATAAGATAGTTCTGAGTGCACTGGAATGTTAATGTCCATGCAGGCTGAGAATGCCACATGTGAGAATGCCACAATTCCTTTCTAAAGGCATACCAACAAACAGTAACCACCTCTTAGCTCCCGAATCTCAGGCTGCCATGTTTTTCTTCCCTCTGAACAACAGTAGCTGCCACTACATTGATGAATGTAAAGAAGCACTGCTGCCAGTGTTTTAAATAATAGCTACATACTTACATAGTTAAATTAGGTAGAAAAAAGACAAAGTCCATCAAGTTCAACCCCTCGAAGTTAAATATAAAACAAGATCAGTTCCGAGGCTCTGCAGTTCACCCCCTTGCCGGTTCCAAAAATCTGTTCTCCTCCAGATGTACAAGTAATATCGGTTTGAATGAACCAGCGCTAAAAAGCTTGGGGTAGGCAAGAGAAATAAAAAAATTGTAATAATAATATTATTATTATTTAATTTCACCTTTACACCCTTCTGTGAAAAGTTTTTTTAGAGTTAAAGCACAGTGTTTAACGACCACCACCTGCAGAGTTGAATTATCCTTTAACCAACTTCTTAGGGGAAAATTTACTCTCCTTTATATGTGCAGATTTAATACTCACAAATGTTTAGAATTATTTGTAGCATTAAAAAGGTAGTTGTTCCCCGTCTGTGGGAGTTTGGGAACTTCAGCAGATTTCTAAAAAGATTTGCTCAACAACGTGTAAAACTATTTTTTTTTAAATAAATTACTTAATAAAAGGTTGCACTCACATAAAAACACTTCAAGTAAGCATATAAACAATCAGTCCATCCGGAGTTTGTATCCCCAGTTTCTCGCTCTGCTGCAGATGGTATTGCTGGCCGGCAATGTAAGCATCGATGCTGGGCTCTCCTGGATGATGTCAGCAGCCAACGCGTTTCGTCCAGAGGGACTTTCTCAAGGCTTCTTATTTTCTATTACGCATGTGCGCCTTTTACATAGATGGTATCCATGGCAGCGCGTTCTATTTCACTTTCTGTTATACGCATTGCCATGGTGACCCATTTTTTCTCATATTCTAAAAGAGTAAATCTACAGTACAGACATCTAATAAGACATTCCTAATTTATACACAGTTTTTGACATATTTAGAGCTTTTTTTTTTTAAACAGACAGCATTTTTTTTTAGAAAAATGCTCTCAAATTTATATCCACATTTAAACCTTTTGGTACATATGTTTGTAATCTATGTATCCACTTACTTTCCTGTTGTAAGGTAGATTTAACCAGCTCCTCTCCATTTATTCTTTACTGTTTCTATACCTCAATATTTTAAACCTATGAGATTCATTTTGTGGACATCCTTAAAGTGTTTAGAAACACTGTGGTTCTCCTTCCCCTTTTTTACATTATTCACATTTTCTCGGATACGTTCTCTCAGTGTTCTATTGGTTTTGCCCACATATTGTAAACCACATGGGCATTGCAGGCAATATATGGTATTTTTTGTTTTTCAGTTAATATTATTTTTAATATCAAATTCTTTTTGATTAGCTGTTTAAATGAAAGTTTTTATATTTATACAATATTGACATGCCTTGTGTATAGAACAGGGGTAGAAACCTGCCCATATACATTCATTTGTTTTATTTTTTTCTGTGGCACAGTAATTTTTCATTAGTCTCTGTTTTAAATTATTGGCCCGTTTAAATACTACTTTTGATTGTTGTGGGAGGGTATTCTTTAAATCTTCATCACAATGCAATATATCCCAATTTTTTTTTAATAATTTTATCAATTTCTTTCGCTAAAGGGTTATAAGTAGTTGAAAATATTATTTCTTGTTTTACTTTAGTTTCTTTTTTCTTTAAAAGATTAGTTCTTTCAGTACTATTTGTTTTTTTCTCTGGATTGTTTGATTATTTTTTATTATAACCTCTTCCCCTAAATCTGTTACTCAAAAAATGTAATTGTTTTCTTCCTCACTACAATTTTTCTTTATTCTGCACATTTGACTATATGGAATATTTTTTATCCATTGTGGATGATGATTGCTACTTGGAATGACATAATTATTAGCATCCACATCTTTGAAGTATGTTTTAAATTGCAAATGGGAATTTTTTATATAAATTTCTATATCCAGAAACTGTATTTTTTCAAAACTGTAGGTTAGGGTAAATTCCAAGTTTAAATAATTCAAATTCAGGTTGTTAACAACTTTTAAAGTATTTTCAGAATCCTTCCAAATTATTAAAATATCATTTATGTAGCGACGCCAACAAGCAACCTATCCCAATATGTAGATAGAATGTTACAGAAACATGTGACCTCACTTCCGGCATATTTGAAAGATTCTACAGAGGTCATTCAAACCTTACAAAATATCTATTGGGAACCTGAAATGGTACTGGCTACACTGGATGTAAAATCCTTATATACCTCAATAAGACATACCCAAAGTATGAAAGCAACAGCACATTTTTTGGCGAAGGATAATTTTATACCAAATATTCAGAAATAATTTATCCTTACAGGAATAGAATTCATATTAGAACACAATTTCTTCTGGTTCCAAGATAAATATTATCTACAAACATGTGGGACCACCATGGGAACAAGGTTCGCGCCCAGTTATGCCAATTTACATCTAGGGTATTGAGAGAACCTGTTCCTATGGAGTCAATGCATAGATGATATTTAAATAATTTGGAAGGGTTCTGAAAATACTTTAAAAGAATTTGCATTGCATTGCATTGAATTTGAATAACATGCATTTTGAAAAAACTTTTTTTTTCCCATGACAGGATCCCTTTAATTACAGAAAGATCCATTATCTGTAAAACCCCAGGTCCTGAGCATTCTGGATAATATGTTCTATACCTGTACAGGATCATGTTTCAAGCTCTCAAGATTAAATTATAATGTTTATTAAACATTGTGTCCTCAATGGAAACATCCCTCATAAAACAAACAATATGTAGTTTGAGGCCCATTTATAAGGCTTTGTTTGACGAATTAAACCAGAACACAGTGTGGCACATAATAAAACATAATACATTTATATAGAGCATTTTTCTTTATGCATGTTCTTAAATCTTACAATCATACAGTAAATAAATAATGTGTATATTTATAAAGGTGATTTTTCCACTATCCAAACTCCATAAATGATTATTTTATACTACCTAAGACCTGGCAGTTACTATTCAACTATGACAAAACAGGCTGTGTCTTTTACATGATGTTTCAAGTACAGTACTTGCTGCTTTTTATGTCTGAACTTTACACATAGTTTCTCTGTCACATAATGCATTATAAATATCCAGGATTAGGTGTTTTTTATCATGTATCTAGATTTTATTTCTTCCACACAGTTTTACAAATGGGCTCTTATAGAGCATAGAGAAAACATCATCATCACTTGCAAAGACTTAATGAATTTTAATCTGTGATCAGTAACATAGCCCACAAGACTGTAAGGGCTTTGGGTTTTAACTGAGTGAATATAATATAACACAAATACAAATAAGCGGCAAAGTATCTTCTAAACCAAGGTTTTATAGTTAAGGGCATGGACACATTTGTTGCAATGATACCTATTATGCTATGATTAGCATATTTGTAACTTTTATAATTGTATTGTGAGAAAGAAGCAGAGTAAATTTAAATTATACAGCACATTTACTTCTAATTTTCCAGTTTTATTGTTATTAGAATTTTGCATTAAGTGTTAAAGCTCTACTCTGAGAAGCAGGTTAATTGTATCATCTATATTCAATTAGCTTTAATGGAGTGCATACATAGCAATGGTGTCCATTGTGCATATCCTCATTGTGATGGGGAAATGCAGTAAAAGCTATTATTTTGATGTCCTGATAAATTATGTCCTATATTATGTTAAATTAACATAATGCATGACTAATGCCCCATACACACATGAGCTGTAGCAGCATATCTGCATTTTAATAATATTCATAGTTGGCTAATGTCCACTACAGTTTATGATTAATGCTAATTAAATCCACTTTTTCTTAATACTCATTGTGATATTTGTCTAAATGTTCAACTGTAATTTTCAAATGATAAAACCACTATTTTTACTGCCAGCTAACTCACATCTCCTGAATTTGCAAATTTTTCACTTGAGCATATCACTCAATAACAGATGTCCAAGAACATCCATGAGACATCCAAACTGAATAATAATTATATTGTGTCCACCTGTCATTTCCCAGATTTCTGGAAGAATGACAGAAAGAACGCTAGACAGACATTGACAGACAATTTGTAGGATAATTATTACATATTTAACTATGAGTTGAATATAAACATGCATAAGCAGCAGATATTACTTACCAACACTAATTTATTATTTATGACAGCAATATACAGTATAAACTTTGCACTATATGCATACACAGGAAATTTTATTTAAAAGTAGAGGTGTGCCACTTCAGGCTCAGTCTGCAGATTACTGGCCCATGTATGGGGAGCTGCCCAATCAATATCTAGCTGAAAATCAGGCAGATATTTACCATGCAAGTATGAAAATTCCATCAAATGAGGACTGCATGACTGGAGCCCAAAACTGCAGTTTATTCTCCAGGTGAGGCCTTACCAGGGACCTATAAAGAGTCATCACTTGAGTTAATCCCCATTTGTATGCAAGACGTTACTTTATTTGCTTTAGTAGCCACAAAATTACACTGCCTGGATGGCACTCCCGTCTCAGGCAGCATCACATACAAGATGGCGGTGCCCATAAACCACGTCACGCACACGGCATGAAATTCAAAATAAAAGGACGCCAAGGATGCCGGTTTGAAGCCTGATTATAGGTTTTGTTTGGAACATTCCTGGGTGCTAGATAATTCTTGTTATATTGATTTCTGGACTTTTGACCCTGCCTGAACCTTGATCTTGCTTCTTATCTGCATGCCTTTTGGACTCCCTGGACCACAATTACGTCTGATCCTATTTGTACTGTTAACTTGGACTTTAACCCTTAAGGCTTCCTTCTTGTTCCTGGCTACTTCCACTGGGAACCGATAGGCCCCCTGACATTTTCTCAATTAAGGAAACACCCAACACACTGCCATTCAGTGTATAATTTGCACTTATATTATTTCTGACAAAGTGCATAACCTTGCATTTATCAACATGAACATCATTTTCTAAATTGCCCACCTCCAGGTCATTAATACACAAGTTGAAAAGCAAAGGACCAAGTACAGTCCCCTGCAGTATTGCACACTGGTCCAATTAGAAAATGTTGCATTTCCCACAACTCTTTGCAATCTACCCTTCATCCAGTTCTCTATATCAGTACAAATACTATGTTCCAAGCCAATATTTCTTAATTAACCAGTTGTACTCCTATTTATAAAAAATGCTTCATTTTTGTCACTTATACAACCCCCCCCAGGCCATGCATGGTCATTTCTTTGGGGCTGGCTTTAATTCAGCTTTTACATACAAAAACATGCCCCCTCCTTTTTAATCTCTTTTTTTCCATCCTTAAAAAGTATGTAACCATTTTAATTGTCAGCCCAGTCACATGTTTCATCCCACTAGGTCAGAGTGATACCAATTATATCATAATGTTTAGGCATGCAATTAACTATAGCTCTCCTATTAAGCTCACAAATGCTGTGCATTTGGTAGCATACAGCATACAGCAGAGGTTATTACTTTTCCCTCTGAAATGCACATTACTTAATGGAGAATTAGATTAATATTAGCCTGTTTTCCTTGTAACAGAGGGATCTCATTAACTGGTAAACTGTATTCCCCTCAGCCCAGTGCTTTAGGAACCCACACCCTTCCTTCCTACACCAAGACTTTAGTCACACATTTAGCTCCCTACGCTCCAGCTGTCTTCCTAAACTTGCACGTGGCACAGGCACAATTTCAGAAAAAAAACTACCTTCCCTTCATTTTTGATTATTTACATGGAGTTACAACAATTTCATAATGGGGGTTAGACCCTTTGATGGGGTCCTCCTCTGTAGTATACAATCAATGATTTGTTAAGCTGCCTTCTAATACACTGTTTTTAATTTTAGATTATTTTTCTATAAATAATTTTAACTGCTGTTGGGAGATAGTATCAAAATATTTATTAGCAGCAATTTGTATCCAGGATAAAGGGTATCCATTGTTATTCCCCTCTTCCTATTTGAACACCTCAAAATTTGTAGCAGAACAGTTCCACTGTACATATAGAACTTGATTTATTAAGATTATTTCCTCTCAGATCCAACCATAGTTTGCTTTTCTAAAGAAGAAATGACAATAAACTTTACAGGTATGGGATCTTTTATCCTGAAAGCTCTGACTTATGGGAAGCTCATCCCTTATAGAATCCATTATAAGCAAATCATTAAAATTTTTAAAGGTGTTTCCTTTTCTCAGTAATAATATTAAACAGTACCTTTCCCTTGATGTTAACTAAGCAGTATAAATTCATACTGTTGGCAAACCAATTTTTAGTGTTTATTCAAAGATTAAATAATTTGTAGGAAACTTAAGGTATGTTGATCCAAGTTGCAGGATATTCAGGAAAATCCTAAATCAGAGAATTATTGATAATATTGATAATATAAGTATTCTTGGTCTTTGCATTTTAAGTGAATTATGCTAAAATCAAGCAACACATACACAGTTATAACAGCTAAAACATGTTTAATGGTTTTACTAATTTCAAGCTTTATGGGCAGATTTACTAATGGTCGAATTTTTCAATCAAAAATGGACCTGTTTCGATCGAATAGGTCCATTTTTGATCGAATGAAAATCGTTTGAATCGTTTGATCGCATCGTTCGAATCGAATGATTCAAACGATTTTGCGCAAAATCCTTAGAATTCCTAGGACAGGTTGTTGGAGGTCACCCATAGGCTACAATGACAATTTGGCAGCTTTAAGGTGAAGGATTTTAAAGGGCCAGTACTTTGAAAATTTAACAGGTTGAATTTTCCAAGTACTGGCCCTTTAAAATCCTTAGATTTTTTTATATTCGAATAGAATTTTGGCCTATTCGATAGTTGAAGAAAATTTTTAAATTCGAATTTTATTGGAATATTCACTTCGACCCTTAGTAAATGTGCCCCTTAGAGTCAGAGTCAATAGTTAACACTAAGGGGCTGAGTTACTAAGCCTCAAATTTCAAAGTGAATGCTTTGAAATTCGACCATCGAAGTGAAATACTTTAACTTCGAATATCGAATTGAAAGTTTTTGCACTGAATCCTGCGGTCGAAGTAAAATCATTTGATCGAAACGAAAATTTTACTTCGATAAAAAAAACTTAGAAAAATTCTCTAGAAGTTCCCCATAGGCTAACATAGCACTTCGGCAGGTTTAATTTGGCGGTATTGAAATCAAAGTTTTTTCAAAGAGACAGTACCTCGATTCTCAAAGCTGAAGGATTTTACTATTTGACCATTTGAATTGAATGGTTGAATGGTCAAAGTAGCCTATTCCATGGTCGAATTATCAAAAAAATTACTTTGAAATTTGAATATTCACTTTGACCCACTTCAACTCTTAGTAAATCAGCCCCTAAATTTAGATCAGAAGATGCATAGGTGTACTTTAAAAACCAGGCTTATTTACATGGACAAAAAAATTGCCAGGGATTTGAAACTGGCATTGTCCCTAAAACTTCTGTATTATTGTACCCAACCCATATACTTTTTGAAGAAAAAAATGTAAGTTTAAATTATTCAATTCCAGTATCCAAATTTTCCTGGACATTCAACTCTAGTTATTTGTTGTGACATATGATTCTCAAAACCAGAAAATAGACTAAATTAAATTTTATTTTATTGCATGCCATTAATTTTGTGCACTATTCATATAAGGCTGTTATGAGAAATTTCCATTTTAATGTACAGTGTTATGGGAATAAACCTCTGTATTCAGTTAAAAGAAATAATAAAAATTAAACACAAAAAGCTTTTACCAGCAAACTATGTGCAATATAAACAAATATGACTATTTAGTAATTAAAAATGCTGTATAGAGATTTATAAGATTTAATTCATGCCATTGTTAAGATACACAATGAAAGCGTAGCTGTAAGACTGAAAAGACACCTTTAGACAGACCATTAATTAAATCACATTGGATACTTAACCTTAATTCTGTGAGTCTTATTTATTATTATTATTTATATTATTTATATTATTAACAATACTACTACTAACAATAATACTCTTGGACGTTTTTTTTTATGAA
Organism: Xenopus borealis; assembly: GCA_024363595.1. Classification (NCBI taxonomy): domain Eukaryota; kingdom Metazoa; phylum Chordata; class Amphibia; order Anura; family Pipidae; genus Xenopus; species Xenopus borealis. Next base: position 85,534,333 of record CM044439.1, read on the forward strand.
GCATAGTCTAACGGCAATGTAATTTTACCTTGTCATTGACTCTAATACATTTTTGCAAAATATAGAGAAATACTGCGTTTGCTCCTCACTCATAACCATTATTCCAACTTTAATCCTTGAGAACAGTTAATATGGTAATATGGTAATCATATGTGTTGTTTATGCTTTTATGAAAGTTCCACATTTGTTTGAGTAAACATCTGGAAAAAAAACACAAAGTTTTTTGGCCGCTTTTCGATATTTCGATAAATCGTATGATCGAACAATTTTACGAAAAAAACGGAAAAAAACATTTGATTGTTTGAAAAAATCGTACTAATCGTACAGATCATACGATTGCTATTCAAACATAAAACTTAGAAAAGAAGCCTATGGGGGGTTCCCATAGGCTTCTATTGCAATTCGGTAGGTTCAATCTGGAGAAGTAGGCAGTCAAATTAAAGTACTTCGATAATCGACTGTTCGAATGATCGAATATTTGATCAATCAGTCTATTCGATCTATATGATACGGTGGAATCTAGCTTCTAGGGACTTTTCACCTAGAAGCTGTATAATAAAAGTTTTTATGAATTAAACACCTTTTATTAAAACATCCATTCCTGTTATAAACTCATTTACAGGTCCCCTTTAAAGTTAATTCAAATTGATTTTGACAGAGACAATTTTGATTCATGATACAGTTGGGGTGACCATTGGTGAAACTGAGAATTTTCTCATAGCAGTACTTGTGAAAAAGACTGAGGCTGTTCCAAATATGCATCATGAAAGCTTCATTAATAAAAGCCCAAAACATTAGTATTACATGGGGAACCTAAATGTCTTGTGACTGACAAGGTATTTCTGCACTTGATATGCAATAACTCACGTGTCCTCTACC
>CM044439.1:85580315-85590395 GCA_024363595.1 Xenopus borealis
CTTAATACTGTAACATTTGTATTAGTGACTTCATGAACATCTTTATGAGAACTACGGCAGTTCTTAGCAAAATGGCCTACCTTTTTGTATTTCTGGCACAGTACAGCTTTTGCAGGACATGTAGCATAATTTGCAGTGTGTTGTGTTGAACCACAGCAAAAGCAGTATTTTTTATTTAATGTATGCTACATGGTTTTGCAGTGAATCCCTTTCCTTAGCACTGTATTTTGCCTGTCACAGTGCATTATTAGGCCCCAGTGCTGGATTCACAGTTTGTACATTCCCAACAGTTCCCTGCCTCTTTCACTGCTGTTTCAATTTGGATAGCAACTGTAATAGCCTTTGCAAGGGTTAAATCCTTCTCTAGGAGCAGTCTCTCTCTAATGCGTGATTAGATTTTTCCACTATTTGGTCTCTTAGCATTCCATCTGTTAGATTCCCAAACTTACAGGTAACAACTAGCTCTCTGAAAGCTGCTACAAATTGTTCTGTGTATTTGGAGAAAAGCTGCATGCTGCTGCAGGATAATTAGAGTATAACAATGCTTTATTATGATGTTACAACAGTAACATAAAACTCTAGCACCTTAAGCAGTATTCAAGATACAGTGTATACACAGTATAACTAATGTGCACAGTAACATCTACAGGCCATTTGTATAAAGAGCACAGTCACTCGCTAGCAAATGAGCCAGACGCTAGCGGTGATTCGCATTCTAACTCCATGCGAATTTTCGCTCTGGCGAATGGATGTTACTCCACAAATTCACTAAGATGTGGATTTTACTGAACATTACCTCTTTTGCCAGAATTGCCTTAGCCAGCTCAGACCAGGCAAAGTGCAATGGAGAGCATAGAACTTCCTCAATCTTCAGTTACTTACATCATATTATTTGAGTGGAATTTTTTTTTTGTGCAACCAGTTTTCCCTATACATTTTATAATATTTGGGAACATTATTTTACAGTGGGATTATGTGTAAGGCATTAAAACACCTCTATTGACTTTATTAAGGTTCCCTTGGCATGTCTAGTTATCAGTGTAAATGAAATGTATTAGATGCACCATGTAACATAAACATGCATTCAACAAATTTTCGGCCTTTAGTCAAATTGCTCCCATGTGTAAACCTGTAATTCATGATTGACTCCATGGGGCAGATTTACTAAATTCACATGAAGGATTTGAAGTACGATCGAATTTTCAAAAAGTTTCTAATTCAAATTTTCGAAAGTTTCTGAAGACCAATTCGACCAGTGAATTTTGAAAATTCGATTGAATCGAATGATTCGAATAAATATATATTTGAATATTTGACAGTCGAAATACTTCCCCTTTAAATTTTTATTCGACTGCCTAGTTCGCCAGATAAATCCTACCAAATTGGGATTAAAAAATTTTGAAGGAATAAAAAAAATTCCATCGAATGGTTGTTTTTTAGTGTTATGTATGTGTTTACATGTTGAAAACAATAAAACTTACCTTTAAAAAAAAAAAGGTCAACAAGAGTATACTTATACCGAATTGTATATATTCAAACGGATTCCTTTTTTAATAGACTAAATTCTGATATACATACTAATGGCTGTCTCATTTAGAAAGAAGTTTAAAAGAGACTAGAACATGTAAAAGTAAAGGTCCAAGTCCTGATGGCATTCACTACACATGATACTAAAAGAGGTTGCCAATCCTTTATACCTAATCTTTCAATATAATTTATTGTCTAGCATGAAGGTGACAAAATGGCAAATTTCAATTTAAAATGTATTATGCTAATACATTGAGGTGGGACCAAACAAAAATGTAAAAAGTAAAATGAGGGGAAACTTAAAATCATGGGATGTAAAATTGAGGTTTCACTGTATGTAATTTTGTTTTGTTCCTGGTAAGAAATATCTTTTTTATTTATATTATTGCAATGAATGCATGTTTTGTTATTGTCTTATTTTATATCCTATCATTGAAACCTGAATTAAACATACTTAGTAAATATTTGTTGCGGTAGAACACTTGATAAAGAATTAATATTCTATTATCTTTGCAAAGATGCTGTCTTTTCAGAGATAAGGGATTAACATTGCAGATTGCTTCACTGTGTTAAGTCATTAATTCCTTTATAAGCCAAGCAGTTTTGCTCATAATGTACATTTGTATGAGAAGGTATGGCAAGGCAGACAGAAACACAGGCAAAATATGATATTATTCAGACCAGGGCTAGGAACAAGGCACTAAAGACCTGGACAGACATCACTTCAAAATGTTTAATTCTCAAGGGCTGATTTATTAATTTTCTTAATCATGTTTTTTTCTGCAATGGTGCATACATTTTAATGGAAGTATAATAAAGGCAGGCTTATTTTAACTGTGGAAACTAAATTTCAATATTCATTGTCTGACAATATTTTCCCATTAAATAAAAAAAAAAACACACCACCCTTCAAGCAATGTATTAAAATATGCTGATATGATCCACTCTTTAACAAGCAATACATACAGTGGGGATGCATTCAAATTATTTTTGCTTTACAAAATACTATTTTTCTCAACTGGGATTTGAACCAGGGGCCTTTAAGCTTCTAATAATAATATTATTTTAAGAGTATCCAACAATATATACTGTATGTCTACACTTATTTAATTAAATGCACAATAGTCTAGATATATCTACATAACATACAAGTACAAGAACATAACATACATAGGGTAGTACTGCAGAGAATCTTATTGATTGTATATCTATCTATTATATATTATGTAGTTTAGGTTTATATGCCACTAGTGATTAACAAATCTTTTTTGGCTGAGTATCACTGTAAAAATGATGTACATAGAGTCCAATGAGTGAAAAAAATAGTTGTGCAACAAAAAAAATTGTCACACCACCTCATGCATTAAAAAATATTTGTAGCTCACAAGCTTCAATGTTTTTTGGCAAATTTTCGCTGTTTTGTGAATTTTCGGCAAAGTCAAACAGGTCAGATTTCACTCATTTCACTTATGCTTATTATTTATTCCTTTTTTGTATCTCACCATTTTAGCCTATATCGGGGTTAAGAATTTCTCTTAAAATTAAATAAGCAATAGAATTAAAAATATTGTTTTATAAGAAATAAATATGTTTACTCTTCAATATAAAATTTGTGGTGTAATTGTCCACAGCAAGGATGAGTCAGCAGGGTATCATCTAACTATATTTATGTGTCACTAAATATCACATTTTGGATTAACTTTGTAAAACTTCCTTTTAATATTTTAAAAGATAAATATGCTATGCCCACCTGGTTAGCATAACATATATATTCACTATAACTAGTAAGTAAATCAATTTTAAAGGAATTGTTCAGTATAAAAATAAAAACTGGATAAATTACAGAAGACTACAGAAGAGCACTAGGGCCAGCAAAAAAATTCTGATGAATTATGACTACTTTAAATCTCATAATCATGATTTTTAAACTCATAATTATGACTTTTAATCTCATAATTATTACTTTAAAAAGTCAAAATTATTATTTTTAGTCTCATAATTATGACTTTTAAATATTCGATGGTCGAATTTGGTCAAATTTGCCTAATTTGCATATTTGAAATTCGAATCTTTTTGAAAATTCGATCGAATATTCGAATCCTTCAAGTGAATACATGTGAATTTAGTAAATCTGCCCCTTATTGTATCTTCTAATTCAACAGTTAGTTACAATACACAAGCACTTCATCACTGATGGCGCATCAGAAGTTTTCTGCACCAGCGGACTATAACATAGTAAAATTGTGAAATGTGAACTGGTCTAAATGCCAAATTGTACCTTGAATTTTATTTTAAGATAACTGGAGGCCACTTAATAAAAAATAATAATAAGCTTAACAATAATAGTAGCTGAAATTATTATTTGATTAAAACATGCAAACATTATTGCATTTTTAGCATTTATATATCTTTTTGGGGGCTTTGAAATACAGCTTTGAAATAAATTAGACATTGTTGCTATAACACAAAGTGCACTGTAACATTTTTATAAAAATGTGTCATTATGCAAATGTTTGGCAATAAAACTAATAAAAGATGTGATTTATTTAAAACATTTTTAGATTATAAAGTAGGGATCCCCATATTAAAATTGGTCATATCACTAAAACGTACACAATTACAAAAACACTGGGGAAGCCATCCTAGAGATGGATGGAATTACAACCAACTACACGGATATGTAAAGTCAATCAACCCAAGTGACTGGACTAGACAGTTAACTCCTTGGGAAAAAAATAATCACTACTAAATTTGAAAAGCCTAAATTGTTATCTATGCTTTATAAACTGTTAATTAATGCCACTCCTCCGGAACTCCCGGCATTTTATGCAGGGTGGGAAAGGGAGTTACAAACAAAGTTCTCAGAGTCAACTTGGCTTAAATCTTTTAAAGGTATTCACAATTCATCTAGAGCTTCTAAAACCACGGAAGCAATTTACAAACTTACGACCAGGTGGTAGTGATGGGCGAATTTATTCGCCAGGGGCGAATTCGCAGCGAATTCCCCCACGACGCGCGCCGAAAATGACGCGACGCAATTATATCCATTGCTATGTCACCATGTCATTATACAGTGTAGCAGAGTGTACAAATCTCAGTTCTGCTTGTCTTAACTTGGAAAAGCTTTGTAAAGCCCATGTGTTGCCACTTTATACACATGAGTTTAACCACTTTTTAACCTAGGCCCGCTGTCATTTGTTGCCCCTGTCCCCACCCTTTTATTGCTCAAATTTTCATCATCAGGACGGAGCAATTGGAATTGGCACACAGAAAATTTAAATTTCTGAACCAATGTGGGTGTGGTTGGGCAGCTTGCCGCCACCCTAAAATCCTGCCCGGGCCTAGGTGGCTTCTCCACAAATCCGGGACTGACTGCACGTTGTCCAATTTCAGATGAAGTTTTCCATGTTTTATACCAAAATGCAGCATTTCCCCCATAATTCCAGTGAAATTGTGGGTGTGTGTGTCATATCCCATAGACTCAATTTTAAATTTTCATATTTGCATATTGCCTTTTTATCTGTTATAATAAAACAGTGCCTTGAATATGATGCCAACTAAGATATAAACATTTAATCCTTATAGGAGGTAAAATAACCCTGTTGGGTGTTTATTTTTTTGTAGACAAAATATGGAGATCAAAATTACAGAATGATTTCCCAGGAACCAAGGTCCCAAGCACTCTAGATAATAGATTCTGTACCTGTATATACTAAACTTTTTTTTTTTTTACATATCTAAAACCAGCTCTGGCATCTTGCAAACTGTAGTTTTCTTGTTCATTGTGCTGTTGTTTTATCATATGGCATATGAGAGTTTTGCTCAGTGTAGGACCCAGCCCATAGCTCAATAAAATACATTGCATTTAGTGCTTTAATCATGGATACATATATTAAAAGAATGCAAGAATGACATCTCAGAGCTTTTTGTAGCGTATACCATGGTCTCGGAGAGAACATAAAATACTGTTGTTTTTGCATCTTTTTTTGCAGGTGGTTCCAACATTTCATGACATATATTGCATTGCACAGTTTTCCCATACTCAGCATTTCCATCTCTGAATTCTAAAGCAAGAAATAATTAATTTTGTTTACCTTAGGCATTTATCTTGAGCTGGAAGCACAGTTGTAATATTCAACAGTATTGGTATCATCCTGGCTTTAATTATCTAAAACATTCCCTCCAGGGACTAAGACTAAATTGCATATTTTGTTTTATTTATTTAATTCCCTGACATTTCATCAAAAATATGCAGATTTTACAAGGGATTTAATAGAAAACACAATACATATTTGTACAGCAGTTTTTCTTGCAATAAACATGATTGCACTACCTTGATGTCCCCTATTTGTACAATGCAATCTGTCACTTTAATTATTTACTGCTCTCATAAAAACCCAAGTCATAGTAAGATATGCAGTGTAGTAAAATTTGAGGAGACACAATTCGAAGATCCCTGATAAACAGATTGATTAATGAAATCAAAATGAATCTACAGGCATCCCTAGTACACAAACTCTGAGGTCTAATTGAGGGCTAAAGCTAAGGGCAGGATACTAAATTGCATTACTTCTCCTCTGGTCATGTGCAAACACATAAATATAGTATATTGAAACAATTTCAGACAAGGTGCAAATGCAGTTTTTTGCATATTTGTTTACTTTAAATCGAAGCTATTTTAACTGCACTGGTTCCTTAAAGGGATACTGTACTTAAATGGGAAAACATGTGTTTTTCAAAATGCATCAGTTAATAGTGCTTCTCCGGCAGAATTCAGCACTGAAATTTCTTTATATTTCATTTTGAAATCTGACATATATCGAAACTATACCATTTTGATTTTATCTTTAACTTACTTAGAAAGGAATTTATAACAATATATGCAATAACCTCAGTTATAACCTATAACTAGGCTTCTCACACTTAAATATATTCATAAGAGATATTATATAATCCATTTTGGCACCCCTATTAGTATTATAAGATAAGGAACTAAGCACTTTAGAACAAAAATCAGCTTCTATTAAGAGTGGTAACCTAATTATTAACATACCAACTCAACAATTAACATATTGGAAGACATCCATATCACATTATACCTCCCTAAAAGGGAAAATAGATATCAAGTAAAAGTTTTCTCATATTCATTAAAACATCTTGGGAGTTAATGAAACAGGAGAATCCCATCCCAGAAGTAGCAGTTTAGTCAAGCCTAAGAATCATGTCCCAAAATTTCATAATCCATCACAGTTATTCCACAGTGCCAAAGGTGGATACTATCCTATTAGAATAAATTGAGGTGCTGAAGGAACAGATATGGTTATCTAACATTATAGAATAAATCCTAATTAAAATGTGTTATGTAAAATACATTGATGTCTGTAGTTCTTCAGAACTAGTCAAAATATAGAAAAAGGTGTTTATACAAAACTACCTAGTTAGTACATCTCATGAAGTCCTCTTGGTGATAAATTATCAAGTTTATGAATCCATTTGGCCTCACACTGCAATAACAGTATATGTCTATCACTGCCCCTTCTAGGCAGCAAAACTGATTCAATTATCATACAAAGAAGAGTAGGTAGGCTGTGTTGTTTATTCAAACAGTGTCTGGCCAAGGGTGCATCCACTTTATATGCATTCCTAATACTCATTCTGTGATTGTTCATTCTCAACCTGAAGGGCTTCACACATCTGCCAAAAAAATAATTTCCACAAGGACATGTGATGAAATAGACTACGTAGTCAGAAAGACAGGTAAATCTTTGTTCGATGTAAAACCTTTTACCAGTCAAGGGGTGTTGAAATGATTGCCCTGTCAATAGGAAACCGCAAGTACGGCAACCCATATATCGATCATCGAACATCCAGGATTCATATTTGATTTAGAGAAAGGGTTATCACTTGTCCCAGTTGCTCCTAATGATGATTTCAAGATGGATGTGGATTTATATAGCCTCCAGCATAAGAAGAAATTGAAGAACCACTTTAAGCATAAGACTGAGATACCTGGAGATTTCATCCTAAGAGCATGTTTGATCCTCCAAATACAGCTAATTCAATAAAAAATGTTGGGGGCATAGTTTAAAAGATGTACAAAAATGTTTAAAAAAACCATCTAAAGTTTACCCAAATTTTTCTAAATTGGAAAAGGAAGCATTGGAACAATTAGAGCAGATCTCAATTTGACAGACAAGGGAGGATCCATTTTTTAATGGACCGTTTCTATTATAAAACTGAATTACTATCCTAGCTATCCCAGCTGTCCAATTGAAATCCGACTAGCAAATTCAAATGTTTTGTTGGATCACTGCCTTGCCAACGCATTAATGAACTGGATCAATGAAAGCACATTTGAATCCTGCCTACTAAATTTCCAATATGCCCAATCATTTACATTCTTCCAAAAATCCATAAGTTCCTTACTGCCCTCACCCCCAGACGGCCTATTATTTTCGGCAAGAGGCTGCATCCATTGTGTATGGAATCCTATATTGCAGACACACTGGCATTACTACGGAAATTACAGACATTCAAAGTACTACCTGAAAACTTTTGAGGAAGTGGTTTGTCCACGAAATGTCCAAACTTGATTCGAGCTTTTAAAAAAAAAAAAATTCATTTCATTTTCGAGATTTATCATACTATAGAATTCGACCTTTCGCAACCTAAAACCTACCAAATTGCTGTATAAGTCAATGGAAGAGGTCCAGGATTCAATTTGGAGATGTTTGCAGCCTTCTTGACATTTGAGGTTTTTTTCGGAGAATAAACTCGAATCGTGTTTTCAGGTGATTTCAATTAGTCAGATTGTGCTTGTAGGCTATTCAATAATTAGGAAACAAATATGGTTACCTGTTATCTGAACATCAACCTAACAATTTGCCGTTTCCCTGGTGACTAGTTTGTTTAGACAAATTACCTATAGATATAGCCCTAATGTAAATATTAGACTGAAAACCTCCATTGTCTACTTATGAATGCACAGGGCTTGTCAGCTTAAATGGTAAAGTTATTTGCATGGACAGAAAATAATGATATCATTTCTATTACTATGACCCGATGGGATGAAAGACGTCACTGATAGTGATGGGCGAATCTACCCAGTTTCGCTTCGTCTAAAAATTAGCGAATTTCCAGCGAAATTCGCGAATTGGCGAAAAAATTTGCGAAACGAGACGCAGCACGTTGTTTTCGTCGCGTCAACAACAACTCGCGACTCGTTTTCTTTGGTGAATTTTTGCTGGTGTTTCGCAAATTTATTTGCCAGCGGCGAATCGCCGGTATTCGCCGCAAATTCTCCCATCACTAGTCACTGAGCTGTGAATTTAGATTGTTGCACCCTTTTAAAGAGAGACAGATGTATTAAAAAGACAGAGGATTTTGTCTTTATGGTAAGACAGAATTAAAGCCTTGAAATGATGAAAGATGGCACAAGGGGTGGGGAAGTAGAAGTCGATGGCTAGAGATTTCACAAGGCATTTGACAAGGTATTCTTTGCAGAAAATTTGACTGACATAACTACTTGTCAGGATGTGTAGAATGCATGAAAAAATGTGGATAAATTCAATTCACACCAAATTACGCTAGTGTAAATTAAGTGGAGGGGGTATAAATCATTATTCCTACTGAAAGTTCTTATATAATCATAAATATTTAGAAGACTGCATCTGTTTTTGCTGTCAATCTATGTTAAGTTTTATCAGCATATTTTCATTTATTTATTTATTTTTTAAATTCTAACAGCCAAATATATTCCTTGTCCTGCTTTGGGACATATAGCTATCTTTGATGTATAAAGAATTCCATAATCTGAGTATACAGTATCTAGCATTTCCATTTTTAAACTGTACAAACTACAGAGAGAAAACAGTTCTTTATATTTTTTTCAACTTGTAACAGACATCAAACAATTTTAGGAAAACACATTTGCTTGTTGAGACTCCCTCAGGAACAAACAGTAGGTCTGAGACATCAAAACACACTGAATCATAAGACTGGAATTGGGTAATGTTGAAGGAATTTTTTGGTGATTTTAAGCCTCTCTGTTTTGTTCTCATTAACAGAATGATTTTAATTTGATGTTAATTCTAAAAGTATATTAAATTGGAATTGAGTATATAAATAGTTATAAAATTAGCAGCATTTATAATTAAAATTCTTAAAATTTTAATACAAGTTGAATATATTCTTTTTTTATCTAATCTTTTTCTTTTAGTCACAAGACTTCTGAAGCATTACAAAATCAGCAAGATAAAATTAACACACAAATTGATTTTTCTCCCTTTGGGCAGGAAGAGATTCTGTTTACAAGGAAAATGCAATTATGCATATTTATAAATAAAAAAGTTAAAAAATTATATAGAGAGGAAAATAGTCATTAAAGAATTGAATATAATTGTTATCCCCCCATGAGAAAATAAAAAAATCTTCGTCAATTGGATTTTTATAAAATTAACTTGAATTTTAATAGTAAAACTGTGTCCTGATGGATTAATTATACATATTATGCTTTCTACTACAGCAATGACCAAAATTGTTTAAACCACAAAG